>CM072515.1:62517255-62747255 GCA_036898135.1 Oncomelania hupensis
TACAGGTTACAGGCTAGCAGCAATACTTTACAGGTTACAGGCTAGCAGCAATACTATTACAGGTTACAGGCTAGCAGCAATACTATTACAGGTTACAGGCTAGCAGCAATACTATTACAGGCTAGCAGCAATATTACAGGTTACAGGCTAGCAGCAATTACTATTACAGGTTACAGGCTAGCAGCAATACTATTACAGGTTACAGGCTAGCAGCAATACTATTACAGGTTACAGGCTAGCAGCAATACTATTACAGGTTACAGGCTAGCAGCAATACTATTACAGGCTAGCAGCAATACTATTACAGGTTACAGGCTAGCAGCAATACTATTACAGGTTACAAGCTAGTAGCATTACTATTACAGGCTAGCAGCAATACTATTACAGGCTAGCAGCAATACTATTACAGGCTAGCAGCAATACTATTACAGGTTACAGGCTAGCAGCAATACTATTACAGGCTAGCAGCAATACTATTACAGGTTACAGGCTAGCAGCAATATACTATTACAGGTTACAGGCTAGCAGCAATACTATTACAGGTTACAGGCTAGCAGCAATACTATTACAGGCTAGCAGCAATACTATTACAGGCTAGCAGCAATACTATTAAAGACTAGCAGCAATACTATTACAGGCTAGCAGCAATACTATTACAGGTTACAGGCTGGCAGCAATACTATTACAGGTTACAGGCTAGCTGCAATACTATTACAGGTTACAGGCTAGCAGCAATAATATTACAGGTTACAGGCTAGGAGCAATACTATTACAGGTTACAGGCTAGCAGCAATATTATTACAAGTTAGCAGCAATAATATTACAGGCTAGCAGCAATACTATTACAGGTTACAGGCTAGCAGCAATACTATTACAAGTTACAGGCTAGCAGCAATACTATAACAGTTTACAGGCTAGCAGCAATACTATTACAGGTTACAGGCTAGCAGCAATACTATTACAGGTAACAGGCTAGCAGCAATACTATTGCAGGCTAGCAGCAATATACTATTACAGGTTACAGGCTAGCAGCAATACTATTACAGGTTACAGGCTAGCAGCAATACTATTACAGGCTAGCAGCAATACTATTACAGGTTACAGGATAGCAGCAATACTATTACAGGTTAAAGGCGAGCAGCAATATTATTACAGGTTACAGGCTAGCAGCAATATTATTAAAGCCTAGCAGCATTACTATTACAGGTTACAGGCTAGCAGCAATACTATTACAGGTTACACCCTAGCAGCAATACTATTACAGGTCACAGGCTAGCAGCAATACTATTACAGGTTACAAGCTAGCAGCAATACTATTACAGGTTACAGGCTAGCAGCGTTACTATTGCAGGTTTAAGTCTAGCCGCAATACTACTACAGGTTACAGGCTAGCTGCAATACTATTACAGGTTACAGGCTAGCAGCAGTACTATTACAGGTTACAGGCTAGCAGCAATACTATTACAGGTTACAGGCTAGCAGCAATACTACTACAGGTACGTTATAGCAGCAATACTATTACAGGCTAGCAGCATTACTATTACAGGTCACAGGCAAGCAGCAATACTATTACAGGTAACAGGCTAGCAGCAATACTATTACAGGTTACAGGCTAGCAGCAATACTATTACAGGTTACAAGCAAGCAGCAATATTATTACAGGTTACAGGCTAGCAGCAATACTATTACAGGCTAGCAGCAATACTATTACAGGTTACAGGCTAGCAGCAATACTATTACAGGTTACAGGCGAGCAGCAATATTATTACAGGTTACAGGCTAACAGCAATATTATTACAGGTTACAGGCTAGCAGCAATACTATTACAGGTTACAGGCTAGCAGCAATACTATTACAGGTCACAGGCTAGCAGCAATACTATTACAGGTTACAAGCTAGCAGCAATAATATTACAGGTTACAGGCTAGCAGCGTTACTATTGCAGGTTCCAGTCTAGCAGCAATACTACTAAAGGTCACAGGCTAGCAGCAATACTATTACAGGTTACAGGCTAGCAGCAATACTATTACAGGTTACAGGATAGCAGCAATACTATTACAGGTTACAGGCGAGCAGCAATATTATTACAGGTTACAGGCTAGCAGCAATACTATTACAGGCTAGCTGCAATACTATTACAGGTTACAGGCTAGCAGCATTACTATTACAGGTTACAAGCTAGCAGCAATACTATTACAGGTTACAGGCTAGCAGCAATACTATTACAGGTTACAGGCTAGCAGCAATACTATTACAGGCTAGCAGCAATACTATTACAGGTTACAGGCTAGCAGCAATACTATTACAGGTTACAGGCTAGCAGCAATACTATCACAGATTACAGGCTAGCAGCAATATTATTAAAGCCTAGCAGCAATTCTATTACAGGTTACAGGCTAGGAGCAATACTATTACAGATTACAGGCTAGCAGCAATACTATTACAGGTTGTTTGCTAGCAGCAACACTTTTACAGGCTAGCAGCAATACTATTACAGGTTACAAGCTAGCAGCAATACCAATACAGGTTACAGGCTAGCAGCAATACTATTACAGGTTACAGGCTAGAAGCAATACTATTACAGGTTACAGGCTAGCAGCAATGCTATTATAGGCTAGCAGCAATACTATTACAGGTTACAGGCTAGCAGCAATACTATTACAGGCTACAGGCTAGCAGCATTACTATTACAGGTTACAGGTTAGCCGCAATACCATTACAGGTTACAGGCTAGCAGCAATACTAGTACAGGTTACAGGCTAGCAGAAAAACTACTATAGGTTTCAGGCTAGCAGCATTACTATTACAGGCTAGCAGCAATACTATTACAGATTATAGGCTAGCAGCAATACTATTACAGGGTACAGGCTAGCAGCAATACTATTACAGGTTACAGTCTAGCAGCGTTACTATTGCAGGTTACAGGCTAGCAGCAATGCTATTACAGGTTACAGGCTAACAGCAATACTTCTACAGGTTACAGGCTAGCAGCAAAACTATTACAAACTACAGGCTAGCAGCAATACTATTACAGGCTAGCAGCAATACTATTACAGGTTACAGGCTAGCAGCAATACTATTACAGGCTAGCAGCAATACTATTACAGGTTACAGGCTAGCAGCAATACTATTACAGGTTACAGGCTAGCAGCAATAATATTACAGGTTACAGGCTAGCAGCAATACTATTACAGGCTAGCAGCAATACTATTACAGGTTACAAGCTAGCTGCAATAATATAACAGGTTACAGGCTAGCAGCAATACTATTACAGGTTACAGGCTAGCAGCAATACCATTACAGGTTACAGGCTAGCAGCAATACTATTACAGGTTACAGGCTAGCAGCAATACTATTACAGGCTAGCAGCAATACAATTACAGGCTAGCAGCAATACTATTACAGACTAGCAGCAATACTATTAAAGACTAGCAGCAATACTATTACAGGCTAGCAGCAATACTATTACAGGTTACAGGCTGGCAGCAATACTATTACAGGTTACAGGCTAGCTGCAATACTATTACAGGTTACAGGCTAGCAGCAATATTATTACAGGTTACAGGCAAGGAGCAATACTATTACAGGTTACAGGCTAGCAGCAATATTATTACAAGTTAGCAGCAATAATATTACAGGCTAGCAGCAATACTATTACAGGTTACAGGCTAGCAGCAATACTATTACGTGTTACAGGCTAGCAGCAATACTATAACAGGTTACAGGCTAGCAGCAATACTATTACAGGTTACAGGCTAGCAGCAATACTATTACAGGTTACAGGCTAGCAGCAATACTATTGCAGGCAAGCAGCAATATAATTACAGGTTACAGGCTAGCAGCAATACTATTACAGGTTACAGGCTAGCAGCAATACTATTACAGGCTAGCAGCAATACTATTACAGGTTACAGGATAGCAGCAATACTATTACAGGTTAAAGGCGAGCAGCAATATTATTACAGGTTACAGGCTAGCAGCAATATTATTAAAGCCTAGCAGCATTACTATTACAGGTTACAGGCTAGCAGCAATACTATTACAGGTTACAGGCTAGCAGCAATACTATTACAGGTTACAGGCTAGCAGCAATACTATTACAGGTTACAAGCTAGCAGCAATACTATTACAAATTACAGGCTAGCAGCGTTACTATTGCAGGTTTAAGTCTAGCCGCAATACTACTACAGGTTACAGGCTAGCTGCAATACTATTACAGGTTACAGGCTAGCAGCAATAATATTACAGGTTACAGGCTAGCAGCAATACTATTACAGGTTACAGGCTAGCAGCAATATTATTACATGTTAGCAGCAATAATATTACAGGCTAGCAGCAATACTATTACAGGTTACAGGCTAGCAGCAATACTATTACATGTTACAGGCTAGCAGCAATACTATAACAGGTTAAAGGCTAGCAGCAATACTATTACAGGTTACAGGCTAGCAGCAATACTATTACAGGCTAGCAATACTATTACAGGCTAGGAGCAATACTATTAAAGACTCTAGCAGCAATATTATTAAGGCCGTAGCAGCATTACTTTTACAGGTTACAGGCTAGCAGCAATACTATTACAGGTTACAGGCTAGCAGCAGTACTATTACAGGTCACAGGCTAGCAGCAATACTATTACAGGTTACAAGCTAGCAGCAATGCTATTACAGGTTACATGCTAGCAGCGTTACTATTGCAGGTTTAAGTCTAGCAGCAATACTACTACAGGTCACAGGCTAGCTGCAATACTATTACAGGTTACAGGCTAGCAGCAGTACTATTACAGGTTACATGATAGCAGCAATACTATTACAGGTTACAGGCTAGCAGCAATACTACTACAGGTTACAGGCTAGCAGCAATACTATTACAGGCTAGCAGCATTACTATTACAGGTCACAGGCAAGCAGCAATACTATTACAGGTTACAGGCTAGCAGCAATACTATTACAGTTTACAGGCTAGAAGCGTTACTATTGCAGGTTACAGGCTAGCAGCAAGACTATTACAGGTTACAGGCGAGCAGCAATACTATTACAGGTTACAGGCTAGCAGCAATATTATTAAAGGCTAGCAGCAATACTATTACAGGTTACAGGCTAGCAGCAATACTATTACAGGTTACAGGCTAGCAGCAATACTATTACAGGTCACAGGCTAGCAGCAATACTATTACAGGTTACAAGCTAGCAGCAATACTATTACAGGTTACAGGCTAGCAGCGTTACTATTGCAGGTTACAGTCTAGCAGCAATACTACTACAGGTCACAGGCTAGCAGCAATACTATTACAGGTTACAGGCTAGCAGCAGTACTATTACAGGTTACAGGATAGCAGCAATACTATTACAGGTTACAGGCTAGCAGCAATACTACTACAGGTTACAGGCTAGCAGCAATACTATTACAGGCTAGCAGCAATACTATTACAGGTCACAGGCAAGCAGCAATACTATTACAGGTTACAGGCTAGCAGCAATACTATTACAGGTTACAGGCTAGCAGCAATACTATTACAGGTTACAAGCAAGCAGCAATATTATTACAGGTTACAGGCTAGCAGCAATACTATTACAGGCTAGCAGCAATACTATTACAGGTTACAGGCTAGCAGCAATATTATTACAGGTTACAGGCTAGCAGCAATACTATTACAGGCTAGCAGCAATACTATTACAGGTTACAGGCTAGCAGCAATACTATTACAGGTTACAGGCTAGCAGCAATACTATTACAGGTTACAGGCTAGCAGCAATACTATTACAGGTTACAGGCTAGCAGCAATACTATTACAGGTAGCAGCAATACTATTACAGGTTACAGGCTAGCAGCAATACTATTACAGGTTACAGGCTAGCAGCAATACTATCACAGATTACAGGCTAGCAGCAATACTATTACAGGTTACAGGCTAGCAGCAATACTATTACAGGTAACAGGCTAGCAGCAATACTATTGCAGGCTAGCAGCAATACTATTACAGGTTACAGGCTAGCAGCAATACTATTACAGGTTACAGGCTAGCAGCAATACTATTACAGGCTAGCAGCAATACTATTATAGGTTACAGGCTAGCAGCAATACTATTACAGGTTACAGGCTAGCAGCAATATTATTACAGGTTACAGGCTAGCAAATATTATTAAAGCCTAGCAGCATTAATATTACAGGTTACAGGCTAGCAGCAATACTATTACAGGTTACAGGCTAGCAGCAATACTATTACAGGTTACAGGCTAGCAGCAATACTATTACAGGTTACAGGCTAGCAGCAATACTATTACAGGTTACAGGCTAGCAGCGTTACTATTGCAGGTTCCAATCTAGCAGCAATACTACTACAGGTCACAGGCTAGCAGCAATACTATTACAGGTTACAGGCTAGCAGCAATACTATTACAGGTTACAGGCTAGCAGCAATACTATTACAGGTTACAGGCTAGCAGCAATACTATACAGGTTACGTTAGCAGCAATACTATTACAGGCTAGCAGCAATACTATTACATTACAGCTAAGGCAGCAATACTATTACAGGTTACAGGCTAGCAGCAATACTATTACAGTGTTACAGGCTAGCAGCAATACTTTTACAGGTTACAGGCTAGCAGCAATACTATTACAGGTTACAGGCTAGCAGCAATATTATTACAGGCTAGCAGCAATACTATTACAGGTACAGGCTAGGAGCAATACTATTACAGTTACAGGCTAGCAGCAATACTATTACTGGTTACAGGCTAGCAGCAATTACTATATACAGGCTAGCAGCAATACTATTACAGGTTACAGGCTAGCAGCTATACTATACAGTTACAGGCTAGCAGCAATACTATTTACAGGTTACAGGCTAGCAGCAATACTATTACAGGTTACAGGCTAGCAGCAATACTATTACAGGTTACAGGCTAGCAGCAATACTATTACAGGCTAGCAGCAATACTAAGTACAGTAACAGGCTAGCAGCAATACTATTACAGGTTACAGGCTAGCATAGCAGCAATACTATTACAGGTTACAGGATAGCAGCAATACTATTACAGGTTACAGGCGAGCAGCAAAATTATTACAGGTTACAGGCTAGCAGCAATACTATTAAGGCTCGGCAGCAATACTATTACAGGTTACCAGGCTAGCAGCAATACTATTACAGGTTACAGGCTAGCAGCAATACTATTACAGGTACAGGCTAGCAGCAATACATTACAGGTTACAGCTAGCAGCAATCCTATTACAGGCTAGCAGCAATACTATTACAGGTTACAGGCTAGCAGCAATACTACTCACAGGTACAGGCTAGCAGCAATACTATTACAGCCTAGCAGCAATACTATTACAGGTTACAGGCTAGCAGCAATACTATTACAGATTACAGGCTTAGCAGCAATACTATTACAGGTTAGCTTGGCTAGCAGCATAACTATTACAGGCTAGCAGCAATACTATTACAGGTTACAGATAGCAGCAATACTACAGGTTACAGGCTAGCAGCAATACTATTACAGGTTACAGGCTAGCAGCAATACTATTACAGGTTACAGGCTAGCAGCAATACTATTACAGGTTACAGGCTAGCAGCAATACTATTACAGGTCAGCTAGCAGCAATACTATTACAGGTTACAGGCTAGCAGCAATACTATTACAGGTTACAGGCTAGCAGCAATACTTACAGGTTACAGGCTAGCAGCAATACTATTACAGGTTACAGGCTAGCAGCAATACTATTACATGTTTCAGGCTAGCAGCAATACTATTACAGGCTAGCAGCAATACTATTACAGGTTACAGGCTAGCAGCAATACTATTACAGGTTACAGGCTAGCAGCAATACTATTACAGGTTACAGGTCTAGCAGCAATACTATTTCAGGTTACAGGCTAGCAGCAATACTATTACAGGTTACAGGCTAGCAGCATTACTATTACAGGTTACAGGCTAGCAGCAATACTATTACAGGTATCAGGCTAGCCTAGCAGCATTACTAGTACAGGCTAGCACAATACTATTACAGTTACAGCTAGCAGCAATACTATTACAGGCTAGCAGCAATACTATTACAGGTTACAGGCTAGCAGCAATACTATTACAGGTTACAGGGCTAGCAGCAATACTTATTACAGGTTACAGTTCTAGCAGCAATACTATTACATTACAGGCTAGCAGCAAATACTATTACAGGTTACAGGCTAGCAGCAATACTATTACAGGTTACAGGCTAGCAGCAATACTATTACAGCTAGCAGCAATACTATTACAGGTTACAGGCTAGCACAATACTATTACAGGTTACAGGCTAGCAGCAATACTATTACAGGTTACAGGCAAGCAGCAATACTATTGGACTAAGTTACAGGCTAGCAGCAATACTATTACAGTTACAGGTTAGCAGCAAACTATTACAGGCTAGCAGCAATACTAATACAGGTGCTAGCAGCATACTATTACAGGTTACAGGCTAGCAGCAATACTATTACAGGTTACAGGCTAGCAGCAATTCTATTACAGGTTACAGGCTAGCAGCAATACTATTACAGGTTACAGGCTAGCAGCAATACTATTACAGGCTAGCAGCAATACTATTACAGGTTACAGGCTAGCAGCAATACTATTACAGGCTAGCAGCAATACTATTACAGGTTACAGGCTAGCAATACTATTACAGGTTACAGGCTAGCAGCAATACTATTACAGGTTACAGGCTAGCAGCAATACTATTACAGGTTACAGGCTAGCAGCAATACTATTACAGGTTACAGGCTAGCAGCAATACTATTACAGGTTACAGGCTAGCAGCAATACTATTACAGGCTAGCAGCAATACTATTACAGGTTACAGGCTAGCAGCAATACTATTACAGGTTACAGGCTAGCAGCAATACTTTTACAGGTTACAGGCTAGCAGCAATATTATTACAGGCTAGCAGCAATACTATTACAGGTTACAGGCTAGCAGCAATACTATTACAGGTTACAGGCTAGCAGCAATACTATTACAGGTTACAGGCTAGCAGCAATACCAATACAGGTTACAGGCTAGCAGCAATACTATTACAGGTTACAGGCTAGCAGCAATACTATTACAGGTTACAGGCTAGCCACAATACTTTTACAGGTTACAGGCTAGCAGCAATACTATTACAGGCTAGCAGCAATACTATTACAGGTTACAGGCTAGCAGCAATACTATTACAGGCTAGCAGCAATACTATTACAGGTTACAGGCTAGCAGTACTACTATTACGGGCTACCAGCAATACTATTACAGGTTACAGGCTAGCAGCAATACTATTACAGGTTACAGGCTACCAGCAATACTATTACAGGTTACAGGCTAGCAGCAATACTATTACAGGTTACAGTCTTGCAGCAATACTATTAAAGGTTACAGGCTAGCAGCAATACTATTACAGGTTACAGGCAAGCAGCAATACTATTACAGGTTACAGGCTAGCAGCAATACTATCAGGCTAGCAGCAATACTATTACAGGTTACAGGCTATCAGCAATTCTATTACAGGTTACAGGCTAGCAGCAATACTATTAACAGGTTACAGGCTAGCAGCAATACTATTACTAGTTACAGGCTAGCAGCAATACTATTACAGGTACAGGCTAGCAGCAATACTATTACAGGCTAGCAGCAATACTATTACAGGTATCAGGCTAGCAGCAATACTATTACAGGTTAAGGCTAGCAGCAATACTATTACAGGTTACAGGCTAGCAGCAATACTATTACAGGTACAGGCTAGCAGCAATACTATTACAGGTTACAGGCTAGCAGCAATACTATTCAGGGCTAGCAGCAATACTATTACAGGTTACAGGCTAGCAGCAATACTATTACAGGTTACAGGCTAGCAGCAATACTATTACAGGTTACAGGCTAGCAGCAATACTATACAGTTACAGGCTAGCAGCAATACCTATTACAGGTTACAGCTAGCAGCAATACTAGTAAAGGCTAGCAGCAATACTATTACAGGCTAGCAGCAATACTATTACAGGTTACAGGCTAGCAGCAATACTATTACAGGTTACAGGCTAGCAGCAATACTATTACAGGTTACAGGCTAGCAGCAATATTATTACAGCTAGCAGCAGCAATACTATTACAGGTTACAGGCTAGCAGCAATACTATTACAGGTTACAGGCTAGCAGCAATACTATTACAGGTTACAGGCTAGCAGCAATACTATTACAGGCTAGCAGCAATATTATTAAAGGTTACTATTATTACAGGTTACAGGCTAGCAGCAATACTATTACAGGTTACAGGCTAGCAGCAATATTATTACAGGTTACAGGCTAGCAGCAATACTATTACAGGTTACAGGCTAGCAGCAATACTATTACAGGTTTACAGGCTAGCTAGCAGCAATACTATTACAGGTTACAGGCTAGCAGCAATACTATTACAGGTTACAGGCTAGCAGCAATACTATTACAGGTTTACAGGCTAGCAGCAATACTATTACAGGTTACAGGCTAGCAGCAATACTATTACAGGTTACAGGCTAGCAATACTTACTATTACAGGCTAAGCAGCAATACTATTACAGGTTACAGCTAGCTAGCAATACTATTACAGGTTACAGGCTAGCAGCAAATACTATTACTATACAGGCTAGCAGCAAATACTATTACAGGTTACAGGCTAGCAGCAATACTATTACAGGTTACAGGTAGCAGCAATACTATTACAGGTTACAGGCTAGCTAACAATAGTATTGTAGTTGTTACAGGCTAGCTAGCTACTATTACAGGTATTACAGGCTAGCAGCAATACATGTAAGTTTACAGGCTAGCAGCTGCAATACTATTACAGGTTACAGCTAGCAGCAATACTATTACAGGTTACAGGCTAGCAGCAATACTATTACAGGCTAGCAGCAATACTATTACAGGTTACAGGCTAGCAGCAATACTATTACAGGCTAGGCTAGCTGTACTATTACAGGTTACAGGCTAGCAGCAATACTATTACAGGTTACAGGCTAGCAGCAATACCTTACAGGTTACAGGCTAGCAGCAATACTATTACAGGTTACAGGCTAGCAGCAATACCATTACAGGTTACAGGCTAGCAGCATACTATTACAGGCTAGCAGCAATACTATTACAGGTTACAGGCTAGCAGCAATACCTTACAGTTACAGGCTAGCAGCAATACTATTACTGTACAGGCTAGCAGCAATACTTTTACAGGTTAGCTAGCAGCAATACTATTACAGGCTGTAGCAGCAATACTATTACAGGTTACAGGCTAGCAGCAATACCTGTAACAGTAGCAGCTACTATTACAGGTTACAGGCTAGCAGCCTGTAATGTATTACAGGTTACAGGCTAGCAGCAATATTTTTACAGGTTACAGGCTGTAGCAGTATTATTGCTAGCAGAGCCTAAATTAATAGTATTGCTGCTAGCCTGTAACCTGTAATAGTATTGCAGTGCTGCTAGCCTGTAACTGTAAGTATTGCTGCTAGCCTGTAATAGTATTGCTGCTAGCCTGTAACCTGTAAGTAGTATTGCTGCTAGCCTGTAACCTGTACTAGTATTGCTGCTAGCCTGTAACCTGTAATAGTATTGCTGCTAGCCTGTAACCTGTAATAGTATTGCTGCTAGCCTGTAACCTGTAATAGTATTGCTGCTAGCCTGTAACCTGTAATAGTATTGCTGCTAGCCTGTAATTGTGTTGCTGCTAGCCTGTAACCTGTAATAGTATTGCTGCTAGCCTGTAACCTGTAATAGTATTGCTGCTAGCCTGTAACCTGTATTGGTATTGCTGCTAGCTTGTAACCTGTAATAGTATTGCTGCTAGCCTGTAATAGTATTGCTGCTAGCCTGTAACCTGTAATAGTATTGCTGATAGCCTGTAACCTGTAATAGTATTGCTGCTAGCCTGTAACCTGTAATAGTATTGCTGCTAGGCTTTAATAATATTGCTTCTAGCCTGTAACCTGTAAAAGTATTGCTGCTAGCCTGTAACCTGTAATAGTATTGCTGCTAGCCTGTAACCTGTAATAGTATTGCTCCTAGCCTGTAATAGTATTGCTGCTAGCCTGTAACCTGTAATAGTATTGCTGCTAGCCTGTAATTGTGTTGCTGCTAGCCTTTAACCTGTAAAAGTATTGCTGCTAGCCTGTAACCTGTAATAGTATTGCTGCTAGCCTGTAACCTGTATTGGTATTGCTGCTAGCTTTTAACCTGTAATAGTATTGCTGATAGCCTGTAACCTTTAATGGTATTGCTGCTTGCCTGTAACCTGTAATTGTATTGCTGCTAGCCTGTAACCTGTAATAGTATTGCTGCTAGCCTGTAACCTGTAATAGTATTGCTGCTAGCCTGTAACCTGTAATAGTATTGCTCCTAGCCTGTAATAGTATTGCTGCTAGTTTGTAACCTGTAATAGTATTGCTGCTAGCCTGTAATAGTATTGCTGCTAGCCTGTATAACCTGTAATAGTATTGCTGCTAGCCTGTAACTAGTATTGCTGCTAGCCTGTAACCTGTAATAGTATTGCTGCTAGCCTGTAACCTGTAATAGTATTGCTGCTAGCCTGTAACCTGTAATAGTATTGCTGCTAGCCTGTAACCTGTAATAGTATTGCTGCAAGCCTGTAACCTGTAATAGTATTGCTGCTAGCCTGTAACCTGTAATAGTATTGCTGCTAGCCTGTAACCTGTAATAGTATTGCTGCTAGACTGTAACCTGTAATAGTATTGCTGCTAGCCTCGTAATAGTATTGCTGCTAGCCTGTAACCTGTAATAGTATTGCTGCTAGCTGTAACCTGTAATAGTATTGCTGCTAGCCTGTAACTGTAATAGTATTGCTGCTAGCCTGTAACCTGTAATAGTATTGCTGCTAGCCTGTAACCTGTAATAGTATTGCTGCTAGCCTGTAACCTGTAATAGTATTGCTGCTAGCCTGTAACCTGTATAGTATTGCTGCCTGTAATAGTATTGCTGCTAGCCTGTAACCTGTAATAGTATTGCTGCTAGCCTGTAATTGTGTTGCTGCTAGCCTGTAAACTGTAATAGTATTGCTGCTAGCCTGTGACCTGTAATAGTATTGCTGCTAGCCTGTAACCTGTATTGGTATTGCTGCTAGCTTATAACCTGTAATAGTATTGCTGCTAGCCTGAAATAGTATTGCTGCTAGCCTGTAACCTGTAATAGTATTGCTGCTAGCCTGTAACCTGTAATAGTATTGCTGCTAGCCTGTATCCTGTAATAGTATTGCTGCTAGGCTTTAATAATATTGCTGCTAGCCTGTAACCTGTAAAAGTATTGCTGCTAGCCTGTAACCTGTAATAGTATTGCTGCTATCCTGTAACCTGTAATAGTATTGCTCCTAGCCTGTAATAATATTGCTGCTAGACTGTAACCTGTAATAGTATTGCTGTTAGCCTGTAACCTGTAATAGTATTGCTGCTAGCCTGTAACCTGTAAGAGTATTGCTGCTAGCCTGTAACCTGTAATAGTATTGCTGCTAGCCTGCAACCTGTAAGAGTATTGCTGCTAGCCTGTAACCTGTAATAGTATTGCTGCTAGCCTGTAATAGTATTGCTGCTAGGCTGTAACCTGTAATAGTATTGCTGCTAGCCTGTAATAGTATTGCTGCTAGCCTGTAACCTGTAATAGTATTGCTGCTAGCCTGTAACCTGTAATAGAATTGCTGCTAAAGTGTAACGTGTAATAGTATTGCTTCTAGCCTATAACCTGTAATAATACTGCTGCTAGCCTGTAATAGTATTGCTGCTAGCCTGTAATAGTATTGCTGCTAGCCTGTAATAGTTATGCTGCTGCATGTAATAGTATTGCTGCTAGCCTGTAACCTGTAATAGTTTTGTTGCTAGCCTGTAACCTGTAATAGTATTGCTGCTAGCCTGTAACCTGTAATAGTATTGCTTCTAGCCTGTAACCTGTAAATTGCTGCTAGCCTGTAACCTGTAATAGTATTGCTGCTAGCCTGTAACCTGTATTGGTATTGCTGCTAGCTTGTAACCTGTAATAGTTTTGCTGCTAGCCTGTAAACCTGTATTAGTATTGCTGCTAAGCCTGTATCCTGTAATAGTATTGCTGCTAGCTTAATAATATTGCTGCTAGCCTGTAACCTGTAAAAGTATTGCTGCTAGCCTGTAACCTGTAATAGTATTGCTGCTAGCCAGTAACCTGTAATAGTATTGCTGCTAGCCTTGTAATATTATTGCTGCTAGACTGTAACCTGTAATAGTATTGCTGTTAGCCTGTAACCTGTAATAATATTGCTGCTAGCCTGTAACCTGTAAGAGTATTGCTGCTAGCCTGTAACCTGTAATAGTATTGCTGCTAGCCTGTAACCTGTAAGAGTATTGCTCCTAGCCTGTAACCTGTAATAGTATTGCTGCTAGCCTGTAATAGTATTGCTGCTAGGCTGTAACCTGTAATAGTATTGCTGCTAGCCTGTAATAGTATTGCTGCTAGCCTGTAACCTGTAATAGTATTGCTGCTAGCCTGTAACCTGTAATAGAATTGCTGCTAAAGTGTAACGTGTAATAGTATTGCTTCTAGCCTATAACCTGTAATAATACTGCTGCTAGCCTGTAATAGTATTGCTGCTAGCCTGTAATAGTATTGCTGCTAGCCTGTAATAGTTATGCTGCTGCATGTAATAGTATTGCTGCTAGCCTGTAACCTGTAATAGTTTTGTTGCTAGCCTGTAACCTGTAATAGTATTGCTGCTAGCCTGTAACCTGTAATAGTATTGCTTCTAGCCTGTAACCTGTAATAGTATTGCTGCTAGCCTGTAACCAATAATAGTTTTGCTGCTAGCCTGTAAAATGTAATATTATTGCTGCTAAACTGTAACCTGAAATAGTATTGCTGCTAGCCTGTAATAGTATTGCTGCTAGCCTGTAACCTGTAATAGTATTGCTGCTAGCCTGTAACCTGTAATAGTATTGCTGCTAGCCTGTAACCTGTAATAGTATTGCTGCTAGCCTGTAATAGTATTGCTGCTAGCCTGTAACCTGTAATAGTATTGCTGCTAGCCTGTAATAGTATTGCTGCTAGCCTGTAGTTTGTAATAGTTTTGCTGCTAGCCTGTAACCTGTATAAGTATTGCTGTTAGCCTGTAACCTGTAATAGCATTGCTGCTAGCCTGTAACCTGCAATAGTAACGCTGCTAGACTGTAACCTGTAACAGTATTGCTGCTAGCCTGTAACCTGTAATAGTATTGCTGCTAGCCTATAATCTGTAATAGTATTGCTGCTAGCCTGTAATAGTAATGCTGCTAGCCTGAAACCTATAGTAGTTTTTCTGCTAGCCTGTAACCTGTAATAGTATTGCTGCTAGCCTGTAACCTGTAATGGTATTGCTGCTAACCTGTAACCTGTAATAGTAATGCTGCTAGCCTGTAACCTGTAATAGTATTGCTGCTAGCCTGTAACCTGTAACCTGTAATAGTATTGCTGCTAGCCTGTAATAGTATTGCTGCTAGCCTGTAACCTGTAATAGTATTGCTGCTAGCCTGTAACCTGTAATAGTATTGCTGCTAGCCTGTAACCTGTATTGGTATTGCTGCTAGCTTGTAACCTGTAATAGTATTGCTGCTAGCCTGTAAAAGTGTTGCTGCTAGCAAACAACCTGTAATAGTATTGCTGCTAGCCTGTAATCTGTAATAGTATTGCTCCTAGCCTGTAACCTGTAATAGAATTGCTGTTAGCTTTAATAATATTGCTGCTAGCCTGTAATCTGTGATAGTATTGCTGCTAGCCTGTAACATGTAATAGTATTGCTGCTAGCCTGTAACCTGTAATAGTATTGCTGCTAGCCTGTAATAGTATTGCTGCTAGCCTGTAACCTGTAATAGTATTGCTGCTAGCCTGTAACCTGTAATAGTATTGCTGCTAGCTTGTAACCTGTAATAGTAATGCTGCTAGCCTGTAACCTGTAATAGTATTGCAGCTAGCCTGTAATAGTATTGCTGCTAGCCTGTAACCTGTAATAATATTGCTGCTCGCCTGTAACCTGTAATATTATTGCTGCTATCCTGTAACCTGTAATAGTATTGCTGCTAGCCTGTAACCTGTAATAGTATTGCTGCTAGCCTGTGACCTTTAGTAGTATTGCTGCTAGACTGGAACCTGCAATAGTAACGCTGCTAGCCTGTAACCTGTAATATTATTGCTGCTAGCTTGTAACCTGTAATAGTATTGCTGCTAGCCTGTGACCTGTAATAGTATTGCTGCTAGCCTGTAACCTGTAATAGTATTGCTTCTAGCCTGTAACCTGTAAAAGTAATGCTGCTGGGCTTTAATAATATTGCTGCAAGCCTGTTACCTGTAATAATATTGCTGCTCGCCTGTAACCTGTAATAGTATTGCTGCTAGCCTGTAACCTGTAATAGTATTGCTGCTAGCCTGTAATAGTATTGCTGCTAGCCTGTAGCCTGTAATGATATTGCTGCTTGCTTGTAACCTGTAATAGTATTGCTGCTAGCCTGTAACCTGTAATAGTATTGCTGCTAGCCTGTTACCTGTAATAGTATTGCTGCTTGCCTGTGACCTGTAATAGTAATGCTGCTAGCCTGTAATAGTATTGCTGCTAGAACGTAACCTGTAGTAGTATTGCTGCTAGCCTGTAACCTGTAATAGTATTGCTGCTATCCTGTAACCTGTAATAGTACTGCTGCTAGCCTGTAACCTGTAATAGTATTGCTGCTAGCCTGTGACCTGTAGTAGTATTGCTGCTAGATTGGAACCTGCAATAGCAACGCTGCTAGCCTGTAACCTGTAATAGTATTGCTGCTAGCTTGTAACCTGTAATAGTATTGCTGCTAGCCTGTGACCTGTAATAGTATTGCTGCTAGCCTGTAACCTGTATTAGTATTGCTGCTAGCCTGTAACCTGTAATAGTAATGCTGCTAGGCTTTAATAATATTTCTGCTAGCCTGTAACCTGTAATAATATTGCTGCTCGCCTGTAACCTGTAATAGTATTGCTGCTATCCTGTAACCTATAATAGTATTGCTGCTAGCCTGTAATAGTATTGCTGCTAGCCTGTAACCTGTAATAGTATTGCTGCTAGCCTGTAACCTGTAATAGTATTGCTGCTAGCCTGCAATAGTATTGCTGCTAGCCTGTTACCTGTAATAGTATTGCTGCTAGCCTTTAACCTGTAATAGTATTGCTGCTAGCCTGTAATCTGTGATAGTATTGCTGCTAGCCTGTAACCTGTAATAGTATTGCTGCTAGCCTGTAACCTGTAATAGTATTGCTGCTAGCCTGTAATAGTATTGCTGCTAGCCTGTAACCTGTAATAGTATTGCTGCTAGCCTGTAACCTGTAATAGTATTGCTGCTAGCTTGTAACCTGTAATAGTAATGCTGCTAGCCTGTAACCTGTAATAGTATTGCAGCTAGCCTGTAATAGTATTGCTGCTAGCCTGTAACCTGTAATAATATTGCTGCTCGCCTGTAACCTGTAATAGTATTGCTGCTAGCCTGTAATAGTATTGCTGCTAGCCTGTAACCTGTAATAATATTGCTGCTTGCTTGTAACCTGTAATAGTATTGCTGCTAGCCTGTAACCTGTAATAGTATTGCTGCTAGCCTGTTACCTGTAATAGTATTGCTGCTTGCCTGTGACCTGTAATAGTAATGCTGCTAGCCTGTAATAGTATTGCTGCTAGAATGTAACCTGTAGTAGTATTGCTGCTAGCCTGTAACCTGTAATAGTATTGCTGCTATCCTGTAACCTGTAATAGTACTGCTGCTAGCCTGTAACCTGTAATAGTATTGCTGCTAGCCTGTGACCTGTAGTAGTATTGCTGCTAGATTGGAACCTGCAATAGCAACGCTGCTAGCCTGTAACCTGTAATAGTATTGCTGCTAGCTTGTAACCTGTAATAGTATTGCTGCTAGCCTGTGACCTGTAGTAGTATTGCTGCTAGCCTGTAACCTGTATTAGTATTGCTGCTAGCCTGTAACCTGTAATAGTAATGCTGCTAGGCTTTAATAATATTTCTGCTAGCCTGTAACCTGTAATAATATTGCTGCTCGCCTGTAACCTGTAATAGTATTGCTGCTATCCTGTAACCTATAATAGTATTGCTGCTAGCCTGTAATAGTATTGCTGCTAGCCTGTAACCTGTAATAGTATTGCTGCTAGCCTGTAACCTGTAATAGTATTGCTGCTAGCCTGCAATAGTATTGCTGCTAGCCTGTTACCTGTAATAGTATTGCTGCTAGCCTTTAACCTGTAATAGTATTGCTGCTAGCCTGTAATCTGTTATAGTATTGCTGCTAGCCTGTAACTTGTAATAGTATTGCTGCTAGCCTGTAACCTGTAATAGTATTGCTGCTAGCCTGTAATATTATTGCTGCTAACTTGTAATAATATTGCTGCTAGGATGTAACATGTAATAGTATTGCTCCTAGCCTGTAACCTGTAATATTATTGCTGCTAGCCTGTAACCTTTAATAATATTGCAGCTAGCCTGTAACCTGTAATAGTATTGCTGCCAGCCTGTAACCTGTAATAGTATTGCTGCTAGCCTGTAATAGTATTGCTGCTAGTCTTTAATAGTATTGCTCCTAGCCTGTAATAGTATTGCTGCTAGCCTGTAATAGTATTGCTGCTAGCCTGTAACCTGTAATAGTATTGCTGCTAGCCTTTAACCTGTTATAGTATTGCTGCTAGCCTGTAACATGTAATAGTATTGCTGCTAGCCTGTAACCTGTAATAGTATTGCTGCTAGCCTGTAATATTATTGCTGCTAACATGTAATAATATTGCTGCTAGCCTGTAACCTGTAATAGTATTGCTCCTAGCCTGTAACCTGTAATATTATTGCTGCTAGCCTGTAACCTGTAATAGTATTGCAGCTAGCCTGTAACCTGTAGTAGTATTGCGGCTAGACTTAAACCTGCAATAGTAACGCTGCTAGCCTGTAACCTGTAATAGTATTGCTGCTAGCTTGTAACCTGTAATAGTATTGCTGCTAGCCTGTGACCTGTAATAGTATTTCTGCTAGCCTGTAACCTGTAATAGTATTGCTGCTAGCCTGTAACCTGTAATAGTAATGCTGCTAGGCTTTAATAATATTGCTGCTAGCCTGTAACCTGTAATAATATTGCTGCTCGCCTTTAACCTGTAATAGTATTGCTGCTATCCTCTAACCTGTAATAGCATTGCTGCTAGCCTGTAATAGTATTGCTGCTAGCCTGTAACCTGTAATAGTATTGCTGCTAGCCTGTAACCTGTAATTATATTGCTTCTTGCCTGCAATAGTATTGCTGCTAGCCTGTAACCTGTAATAGTATTGCTGCTAGCCTGTAACCTGTAATAGTATTGCTGCTAGCCTGTAACCTGTTATAGTATTGCTGCTAGCCTGTAACACGTAATAGTATTGCTGCTAGAATGTAACCTGTAATAGTATTGCTGCTAGCCTGTAATATTATTGCTGCTAACTTGTAATAATATTGCTGCTAGCCTGTAACCTGTAATAGTATTGCTCCTTGCCTGTAACCTGTAATAATATTGCTGCTAGCCTGTAACCTGTAATAGTATTGCAGCTAGCCTGTCACCTGTAATAGTATTGCTGCCAGCCTGTAACCTGTAATAGTATTGCTGCTAGCCTGTAATAGTATTGCTGCTAGTCTTTAATAGTATTGCTGCTAGTCTGTAATAGTATTGCTGCTAGCCTGTAATTGTATTGCTGCTAGCCTGTAATAGTATTGCTGCTAGCCTGTAACCTGTAATAGTATTGCTGCTAGCCTGTAACCTGTAATGGTATTGCTGCTAGCCTGTAACCTGTAATAGTATTGCTGCTAGCCTGTAACCTGTTATAGTATTGCAGCTAGCCTGTAACCTGTAATAGTATTGCTGCTAGCCTGTAATAGTATTGCTGCTAGCCTGTAACCTGTAATATTATTGCTGCTAGCCTGTAACCTGTAATAGTATTGCTGCTAGCCTGTAACCTGTAATAGTATTGCTGCTAGCCTGTAATAGTATTGCTGCTAGCCTGTAACCTGTAATAGTATTGCTGCTAGCCTGTAATAGTATTGCTGCTAGCCTGTAGTTTGTAATAGTTTTGCTGCTAGCCTGTAACCTGTATAAGTATTGCTGTTAGCCTGTAACCTGTAATAGCATTGCTGCTAGCCTGTAACCTGCAATAGTAACGCTGCTAGACTGTAACCTGTAATAGTATTGCTGCTAGCCTGTAACCTGTAATAGTATTGCTGCTAGCCTATAATCTGTAATAGTATTGCTGCTAGCCTGTAATAGTAATGCTGCTAGCCTGAAACCTATAGTAGTTTTTCTGCTAGCCTGTAACCTGTAATAGTATTGCTGCTAGCCTGTAACCTGTAATGGTATTGCTGCTAACCTGTAACCTGTAATAGTAATGCTGCTAGCCTGTAACCTGTAATAGTATTGCTGCTAGCCTGTAACCTGTAATAGTATTGCTGCTAGCCTGTAATAGTATTGCTGCTAGCCTGTAACCTGTAATAGTATTGCTGCTAGCCTGTAACCTGTAATAGTATTGCTGCTAGCCTGTAACCTGTATTGGTATTGCTGCTAGCTTGTAACCTGTAATAGTATTGCTGCTAGCCTGTAAAAGTGTTGCTGCTAGCAAACAACCTGTAATAGTATTGCTGCTAGCCTGTAATCTGTAATAGTATTGCTCCTAGCCTGTAACCTGTAATAGAATTGCTGCTAGGCTTTAATAATATTGCTGCTAGCCTGTAATCTGTGATAGTATTGCTGCTAGCCTGTAACATGTAATAGTATTGCTGCTAGCCTGTAACCTGTAATAGTATTGCTGCTAGCCTGTAATAGTATTGCTGCTAGCCTGTAACCTGTAATAGTATTGCTGCTAGCCTGTAACCTGTAATAGTATTGCTGCTAGCTTGTAACCTGTAATAGTAATGCTGCTAGCCTGTAACCTGTAATAGTATTGCAGCTAGCCTGTAATAGTATTGCTGCTAGCCTGTAACCTGTAATAATATTGCTGCTCGCCTGTAACCTGTAATAGTATTGCTGCTATCCTGTAACCTGTAATAGTATTGCTGCTAGCCTGTAACCTGTAATAGTATTGCTGCTAGCCTGTGACCTTTAGTAGTATTGCTGCTAGACTGGAACCTGCAATAGTAACGCTGCTAGCCTGTAACCTGTAATATTATTGCTGCTAGCTTGTAACCTGTAATAGTATTGCTGCTAGCCTGTGACCTGTAATAGTATTGCTGCTAGCCTGTAACCTGTAATAGTATTGCTGCTAGCCTGTAACCTGTAATAATATTGCTGTTAGCCTGTAACCTGTAATAATATTGCTGCTCGCCTGTAACCTGTAATAGTATTGCTGCTAGCCTGTAACCTGTAATAGTATTGCTGCTAGCCTGTAATAGTATTGCTGCTAGCCTGTAACCTGTAATAATATTGCTGCTTGCTTGTAACCTGTAATAGTATTGCTGCTAGCCTGTAACCTGTAATAGTATTGCTGCTAGCCTGTTACCTGTAATAGTATTGCTGCTTGCCTGTGACCTGTAATAGTAATGCTGCTAGCCTGTAATAGTATTGCTGCTAGAACGTAACCTGTAGTAGTATTGCTGCTAGCCTGTAACCTGTAATAGTATTGCTGCTATCCTGTAACCTGTAATAGTACTGCTGCTAGCCTGTAACCTGTAATAGTATTGCTGCTAGCCTGTGACCTGTAGTAGTATTGCTGCTAGATTGGAACCTGCAATAGCAACGCTACTAGCCTGTAACCTGTAATAGAATTGCTGGTAGCTTGTAACCTGTAATAGTATTGCTGCTAGCCTGTGACCTGTAATAGTATTGCTGCTAGCCTGTAACCTGTATTAGTATTGCTGCTAGCCTGTAACCTGTAATAGTAATGCTGCTAGGCTTTAATAATATTTCTGCTAGCCTGTAACCTGTAATAATATTGCTGCTCGCCTGTAACCTGTAATAGTATTGCTGCTATCCTGTAACCTATAATAGTATTGCTGCTAGCCTGTAATAGTATTGCTGCTAGCCTGTAACCTGTAATAGTATTGCTGCTAGCCTGTAACCTGTAATAGTATTGCTGCTAGCCTGCAATAGTATTGCTGCTAGCCTGTTACCTGTAATAGTATTGCTGCTAGCCTTTAAGCTGTAATAGTATTGCTGCTAGCCTGTAATCTGTTATAGTATTGCTGCTAGCCTGTAACTTGTAATAGTATTGCTGCTAGCCTGTAACCTGTAATAGTATTGCTGCTAGCCTGTAATATTATTGCTGCTAACTTGTAATAATATTGCTGCTAGGATGTAACATGTAATAGTATTGCTCCTAGCCTGTAACCTGTAATATTTTGCTGCTAGCCTGTAACCTTTAATAATATTGCAGCTAGCCTGTAACCTGTAATAGTATTGCTGCCAGCCTGTAACCTGTAATAGTATTGCTGCTAGCCTGTAATAGTATTGCTGCTAGTCTTTAATAGTATTGCTGCTAGCCTGTATAAGTATTGCTGCTAGCCTGTAATAGTATTGCTGCTAGCCTGTAACCTATAATAGTATTGCTGCTAGCCTTTAACCTGTTATAGTATTGCTGCTAGCCTGTAACCTGTAATAGTATTGCTGCTAGCCTGTAATAGTATTGCTGCTAGCCTTTAATAGTAGTGCTGCTAGCCTGTAATAGTATTGCAGCTAGCCTGTAATAGAATTGCTGCTAGCCTGTAATAGTAATGCTACTAGCTTGTAACCTGTATTGGTATTGCTGCTTGCCTGTATCCTGTAATAGTATTGCTGCTAGCCTGTAATAGTATTGCTGCTAGCCTGTAACCTGTAATAGTATTGCTGCTAGCCTGTAACCTGTAATAGTATTGCTGCTAGCCTGTAACCTGTAATAGTATTGCTGCTAGCCTGTAACCTGTAATAGTATTGCTGCTAGCCTGTAACATGTAATATTGCTGCTAGCCTGTAATAGTATTGCTGCTAGCCTGTAACCTGTAATAGTATTGCTGCTAGCCTGTAACCTGTAATAGTATTGCTGCTAGCCTGTAACCTGTAACAGTATTGCTGCTAGCCTGTAACCTGTAACAGTTATGCTGCTAGCCTGTAATAGTATTGCTGCTAGCCTGTAACCTGTACTAGTATTGCTGCTAGCGTGTAACCTGCAATAGTATTGCTGCTAGCCTGTAATAGTATTGCTGCTAGACTGTAACCTGTAGTAGTATTGCTGCTATCCTGTAACCTGTAATAGTATTGCTGCTAACCTGTAACCTGTAATAGTATTGCTGCTAGCCTGTAACCTGTAATAGTATTGCTGCTAGCCTGCAATGATATTGCTGCTAGCCTGTAACCTGTAATAGTACTGCTGCTAGCCTGTAACCTGTAGTAGTATTGCTGCTAGACTGTAACCTATTATAGTATTGCTGCTAGCCTGTAAACTGTAATAGTATTGCTGCTAGCCTGTAATAGAATTGCTGCTAGCCTTCAACCTGTAATAGTATTGCTGCTAGCCTGTAACCTGTAATAGTATTGCTGCTAGCCTGTAACCTGTAAAAGTATTGCTGCTAGCTTGTAATAATATTGCTGCTAGCTTGTAACCTGTAATAGTATTGCTGCAAGCCTGTAACCTGTAATAGTATTGCTGCTAGCCTGTAACCTGTAATAGTATTGCAGCTAGCCTGTAACCTGTAATAGTATTGCTGCTAGCCTGTAACCTGTAATAGTATTGCTGCTAGCCTTTAATAGTATTGCTGCAAGCCTGTAATAGTATTGCTGCTAGCCTGTAACATGTAATAGTATTCCTGCTAGCCTGTAACCTGTAATAGTATTGCTGCTAGTCTGTAACCTGTACTAGTATTGCTGCTAGCCTGTAACCTGTAATAGTATTGCTGCTAGCCTGTAACCTGTAATAGTATTGCTGCTAGCCTGTAATAGTATTGCTGCTAGCCTGCAATAGTATTGCTGCTAGCCTGTAACCTGTACTAGTATTGCTGCTAGCCTGTAACCTGTAATAGTATTGCTGCTAGCCTGTAACCTGTAATAGTATTACTGCTAGCCTGTAACCTGTAATAGTATTGCTGCAAGCCTGTAATAGTATTGCTGCTAGCCTGTAATAGTATTGCTGCTAGCCTGTAGCCTGTAATAGTACTGCTGCTAGCCTGTAGCCTGTAATAGTATTGCTGCTAGCCTGTAACCTGTAATAGTATTGCTGCTAGTCTGTAACCTGTAATAGTATTGCTGCTAGCCTGTAGCCTGTAATAGTATTGCTGCTAGCCTGTAATAGTATTGCTGCTAGCCTGTAACCTGTAGTAGTATTGCTGCTAGCCTGTAACCTGTAATAGTATTGCTGCTAGCCTGTAATCTGTAATAGTATTGCTGCTAGCCTGTAACCTGTAATAGTATTGCTGCTAGCTTGTAACCTGTAATAGTATTGCTGCTAGCCTGTAACCTGTAATTATATTGCTACTAGCCTGTAAATATTTTGCTGCTAGCCTGTAACCTGTAATAGTATTGCTGCTAGCCTGTAACCTGTAATAGTATTGCTGCTAGCCTGTAACCTGTAATAGTTATGCTGCTAGCTTGTAATAGTATTGCTGCTAGCCTGTAACCTGTAATAGTATTGCTGCTAGCCTGTAACCTGTAATAGTATTGCTGCTAGCCTGTAGCCTGTAATAGTATTGCTGCTAGCCTGTAATAGTATTGCTGCTAGCCTGTAACCTGTAATAGTATTGCTGCTAGCCTGTAATAGTATTGCTGCTAGCCTGTAGTTTGTAATAGTTTTGCTGCTAGCCTGTAACCTGTAGAAGTTATGCTGTTAGCCTGTAACCTGCAATAGTAACGCTGCTAGACTGTAACCTGTAATAGTATTGCTGCTAGCCTGAAACCTGTAATAGTATTGCTGCTAGCCTATAACCTGTAATAGTATTGCTGCTAGCCTGTAATAGTAATGCTGCTAGCCTGAAACCTATAGTAGTTATTCTGCTAGCCTGTAACGTGTAATAGTATTGCTGCTAGCCTGTAACCTGTAATGGTATTGCTGCTAACCTGTAACCTGTAATAGTAATGCTGCTAGCCTGTAACCTGTAATAGTATTGCTGCTAGCCTGTAACCTGTAATAGTATTGCTGCTAGCCTGTAACCTGTAATAGTATTGCTGCTAGCCTGTAACCTGCAATAGTAACGCTGCTAGCCTGTAACCTGTAATAGTATTGCTGCTAGCCTGTAACCTGTAATAGTATTGCTGCTAGCCTTTAATAGTATTGCTGCAAACCTGTAATAGTATTGCTGCTAGCCTGTAGCCTGTAATAGTATTGCTGCTAGCCTGTAATAGTATTGCTGCTAGCCTGTAACCTGTAGTAGTATTGCTGCTAGCCTGTAACCTGTAATAGTATTGCTGCTAGCCTGTAATCTGTAATAGTATTGCTGCTAGCCTGTAACCTGTAATAGTATTGCTGCTAGCTTGTAACCTGTAATAGTATTGCTGCTAGCCTGTAACCTGTAATTATATTGCTACTAGCCTGTAAATATTTTGCTGCTAGCCTGTAATAGTATTGCTGCTAGCCTGTAGCCTGTAATAGTATTGCTGCTAGCCTGTAATAGTATTGCTGCTAGCCTGTAACCTGTAGTAGTATTGCTGCTAGCATGTAACCTGTAATAGTATTGCTGCTAGCCTGTAATCTGTAATAGTATTGCTGCTAGCCTGTAACCTGTAATAGTATTGCTGCTAGCTTGTAACCTGTAATAGTATTGCTGCTAGCCTGTAACCTGTAATTATATTGCTACTAGCCTGTAAATTCCACTTTGTGGAAATGTAGTCATCCCTTTCCCCCCCCCTTTCCCAGTCCCCTATTCGCTACATGTGACGTGGGACTTTAATCTATCTACCTTGGAAATTTAGTCACAGCGCGCGTTTATTGAACTTTTACATCGGCCTGTCATTAGGCTTTTATGATTTTAATTGATAGCGTTTTTAAAATAAAGAAAAAAAAGATTACCTATGGTCCCAGCATGACTTTTGCCATCTCTGTAATTTAATTGAAAAGTGTTCCAGTGCCATATTGTGATGCTAACACTATGTATATATCGAATTTCTATTCGATATATAGAATATATATATATATATATATATATATATATATATATATATATATATATATATATATATATATATATATATATATATATATATATATATATATATATATATATATATATATATATATATCGAATTTCTATTCAGGCCTTTTATAATTTTTGACCTGATAATTTAAAAATTACTCATGGTTTTAACGTAATATAATTTGAATTTTCCTTGGTATGTAATATTATGGAAGCGGGGCAGTGGACACATGCCGGTGCCCCTTCCTTCCTTTCTATAACTGTAAGTTGTTTGGTGTTACACTCGATGTTGGTTTTGTATTTATCAGTAGTTGATTCAGCCCCAATGCTTGAATCCTCCTGATACGTGTAACTCAGATTCGTTTATCCACACAAACCGTTCACTCAGCAACAAGGTACGGAGTCGTCATATGTAGTCTTCCACTTATTTCAGCGAAGATCAACAACTGCATACAATCATTTTTTCCACTTTCAACTTTTCACAACTTTCCACTTTACAATTCTCTCTACTTACAACACAACTTTCAACACCTATTGAAACAGTGCGGCCCTATATATATAGCCTCTCTACACTCCAGAAAGGGTGAGAATACCCCAGCATGACACACCACAACCAATCAGAACAGACTTCGTCATCACTGTCTCACGTCATACAACCTTATTTGGGATGGAAGCTTCTTTAATTACCCCTAGAATTATCCATACGCTTCGATCGATAGTAAACAACCAACTCTAGAAAATTCACAAATAATATCGACCAACTAAAATTACCAACATTATACAAAGCTTCTTCTAATAACAACGCAGCTTCCCCAAACCTGCAAGCTTCCCGTGAAGTCCCACTTCAACAACATACGGTCCAACAGCTTAATGTTTCCCGATCTGGCTTCCTCCCGTCTCCTCCAACGATCCGTTCACTCCCAGGTCTAGACTATATTTTTCCCAACCTGAGCTCTTGATTGGTCAACTATGCTGGTAAACAATCTTCCACTGTGGACGCACGTGCCCTTCATTACTCAATTTCTTTGCCCTAATACCCTGACGAGTGACCTGTCTGTCCCGTGAC
The DNA here is from genome assembly GCA_036898135.1 of Oncomelania hupensis. Lineage (NCBI taxonomy): Eukaryota > Metazoa > Mollusca > Gastropoda > Littorinimorpha > Pomatiopsidae > Oncomelania > Oncomelania hupensis. The sequence goes on from CM072515.1 coordinate 62,544,414, forward strand.
TGAAAAACAAGGTGCCCCATACCCCTCTCCCACAGTTTTGCCATGACAATAAGTACAGAGATTTGTTGTAAGTAAGTCTTTTTGGTGGGGGTGGGGGTGGGGGGTTGGCTGTATGTGGGGGAGTACATAAACCTATCCTATCCTATCCTATCCCATAACTCGGAGGTCGTAGGGGCACCACAGATGATCGTTTAACCAGCGTACTCCATCTTTCTCTGTCCTCAGCAACCCTGATTGTTTCCCTCAGTGTCAAACCAGTCCATTCTCTCTTTTTCGGTCTCTCTCTTCTTCTACCTCCTTGCACTGTGCTTTGCAGGATGGTCTTTGCAAGACCTGATGATCTGGTGACGTGGCCACACCATCGGAGTTTCCGTTTTTTCACCACTGTGAGCAGATCATCGTGTTGTCCAATGGCTTGTGAGATGGTCTGTCGGACTTCGTCGTTGGGGATGTGCTGGCTATAGGAAATGCCCGGAAGTCTTCTGTAGCACCTCATCTCCATGCTTTGTATTCTTCGTTGTAGATCTGCTGTGAGTGTCCATGTTTTGCAAGCATATAGGAAGCTGGAGATGACAAGGGAGCGCAGCAGCCTTACCTTGGAATGTAGACTGATGGTCCTGTCTTTCCAAATTGGCTTCAACCTCACCAGGGCAGCAGTTGTTTGTGCGATCCTGGAGAGGACTTCCTGTCGGGACCCATAGTCTGATACAATGGCTGCTAAATATTTGAAGCTATGCATTGTGTTGAGGGATTGGCCTTGGACTTTGATGTCCGTGTTGATGCCATTGGTGTTGTTGGTCATAATTTTGGTCTTCTCTGCACTTATTTCCATTCCAAACGCTCTGGAGGTGGTGTCAAGCCTCTGTACCAGCTGTTCAAGTTCTTGTTCATCTACAGCCAATCCATCAATGTCATCCGCAAAGCGAAGTTTGGAGATTGCTCTTCCCACTATGCCGACTGTGCCTTCGTAGTCTGCAAAGGCATCTGACATGATGCGCTTTAGGAAGATGTTGAAGAGTGTTGGAGAGAGTAGGCATCCCTGACGCACACCGATTTGTTGTTCTGAACCAGTTTCTGATGGCGCTGTTGTGGAGGACTGCACTGGTAGCCTTGTCATACAGGTTTTTGATGACTTCAATAATTTTAGGGCTGATGTTGTACACTCTCATGGTTGCCCACAGAGCTGCATACCAGACTCGGTCAAACGCCGTTTTGAAGTCTACGAACACATGATATAGATGTTGTTGGTCCTGTAGGTATTTCTCGCAGATTATTCTGAAGTTGAAAATGTGTTCAGTGGTACTTCACCCTGCCCTAAATCCTGCTTGCTCTTCAGCTATGATTTGTTCAGCTTGGGGTTTCATGAAAATAAAAAAGGTGTACATAAGTACTTGATAAATCAGTCAATCAAATATATAAGTATATAAATACCTAACACATTCCTTGGCATTTTTTATATGATGATGATCATCGTTTTCAAGGTGGCGACGTGGTGAATCTTCCTTAACGCTAACGCAATAAGACGTTAAGCTTCGTTATTCCATTGGCATCACACCAAATTTTATGTAATTCGAAATCTTTGCAGCTTATTTTTCAGGCTAACGATAAATGCATGGCACCCTAATTTACAATGATACTTTGGATATATTCTTTGGCAACATGTGTATCAACGAACAATAAAACAAAATAAACTGTTGCATTTTTTTATATTTCCACAATCGCTTTTTTTGGGGCGAAGTGTGTGAGTGTTTTGAAATACATTTGAATGTCTTGCTATCTTGTTTTGTGACTTAGTAATTTTTTTGGTTATAGCACCTTTCTGCTACAAATGGTGCAGAAAAGAAGAATATGACCCAGTGTGTGCCACTGACGGCTATACCTACACGAATAGATGTGTTTTGGAGATGAGGGCATGCCTGTGAGTGTGATATTTGAAATAAAATACCTGTTTCATTCTATAAAAAACAGAGGAATACATATAAATATGTGCTGGATGCCTTCACATTGTGGCATCTTACATAATGATCTAGCAGACAGAGCAGCAAAACGGGGAGCAAACTAATGTCAATGCCATAAAAATTGATATATGGCATCGTCAATTAAAAAAATGTACTGTATAATTACAAAAAATCTTAAGGAAAGACAAACAAAATCATGTTTGACTAGCATGTTAGGGGTCTCTAGACAGATTTATAGTTTAGCATATAGATTATATTTAAATTCCTGGAAAACAAAAGTTAGCAAAAACATAACTTGCATTTGTAATGAAAATTTAACAATTCAACTTTATTTTGCTAGTACAATGCAATGACCTAAAAAGATACTTACCAAACAAATACATTGCTTTGAGCAACACCCAAGATTTAGACTTAAAATCATTTGTAGAAATATCTAAAGCGTTTTATTATATTCTCCAGTAAATCATTTATTATAAGAAACTTAAAAAAAAATAAAAAAAACACAAATTTATAACGACATAAGCAAGCGCTTGTATTCTCAAAAGGCTCCGGTGCATGACATCCTTTAAATTATTTTGTTAAATTCTTTATATTAGGAAGACTTTTTTTTGGGAGGGGGGGGGGGTTGGGGGTTTCTTGTTTTGAATTTTTACTTCTTTTTCCATGATAATAATAAAATAATAATACTAACAATAATAATAATCATAATCATAATTATAATAATCATAATAATTACAATAACAACAACAGCAATTATATTGATAACTTGATCATGACCTCATATCACAGCAAATTATGGCTCAATGTATGAAGTCAAATATGCAAAATAGACCTTTTCTATTTTTTTAATGTTGTCTGTGTGTGTGTGGGTGTGTGTGTGGGTGTGTGGGTGTGTGTTAAATTTTTTTTCAAAACATTATTAATGTTATTATTTAAAAATAATAATCATCATATGTTTTGTTCAATGCATTTTGTTTATAGTTCAATATGTTGTCTAATATCACAAATGTGAATAGACTTTAAATTAAATAAATTAATAAATTACGTGTGAGTCTTCTTCTTCTTCTTCTTCTTCTTCTTCTTCTTCTTCTTCTTCTTCTTCTTCTTTACCGTCGTGGTCGTCAGCATCAAAAGCCATCGTTCTCAAGGTTATTGATTTAATGTATTTTAGTTGTTCTTATATAGCGCTTTCCAGCTCAAAAGCTGCTCAATGCTCGAGCTCAAGCTGCCCGAGGCGCCCACTTGCAACCTTTAGACGCATAGTCTGATACCCAGACGACTGAGCACAATCCTTTACCACCGGGAATGGAGGAGAAGGGACTTAGTTCTTTCTGGCAGTAATTGTGTAACCGGCAATCACCCGTCCGTGCTATGGAATGCGTGCGTTAACATACTCAACCTTGGCTTATACCCTCATCGGAAGGAGTAGGGTTCTTGCTTTTACTGCAGGCCGTCAACGGGCTTGGAATCACTCCTATACTGCCTGTACAGGCTGCAATGTTATCGCTTGACATTCAATTTGAAGCTATGCTCTGTGTTGAGGGATTGGCCCTTGGACTTTGATGTCCGTGTTGATGCCATTGGTGTTGTTGGTCATCATTTTGGTCTTCTCTGCACTTATTTTCATCCCATAGGCAGGGATGTCGTTTGGGTCGGATCTTCGGCTTTTAGCCGATTTTTTTTGTTAAAAGCCGATAAACTGTCCGTCATGTCGGCTCGCCGAGCCGAAGTTTTCACGGGTGAATCGGCTCAGTTTTGTCCATTTTTGCGATATTCCTGTGCTGTACCCTTACAGTTTAGGTGAGGATTCGATAATTACTAATGTTAAACCCAGAAACTCTGACAGTATTGTGGTCTGTCAAGGGACAGTCTAATCTTTTTATTGTTTTTGTGTGTCTAAAAATTTAAGAAAATAAAATTTCTTGTCAATGTTCTTATTCTACTCTTAAAATCATGTTTTATTACAAAGATATGCATCCACAGAACACCTTTAATATATGGAGGTGGAGGGTGCACGTTAACGTAGTGAATCTAGTCAAAAACTTACTTGTGAGACTGCTTTGGAAGAGAGAGCCGAAACTTTCTGTAAAAAGCCGAAAGTTTCACGGCTGTTTCGGCCAAATCGCCGAAGAAAAAATTTCCTAGCAACATCCCTGCATAGGCTATGGAGGTGGTGTCAAGCCTCTGTACTAGCTGTTCAAGTTCTTGTTCCTATCCAGCCAATCCATCAATGTCATCCGCAAAAAAAAGGTTGGAGATTGCTCTACCCCCTATGCTGACTGTGCCTTCGTGATCTGCAAGGGCATCTGACATGATGCGCTCTAGAAAGATGTTGAAAAGTTGTTAGAGAGAGTAGGCATCCTTGACGCACACCGATTTGTTGTTCTGAACCAGTTCCCGATGACGCTGTTATGGAGGACTGCACTGGTAGCCTTGTCATACAGGCTTTTGATAGCTTCAATAATTTTAGGGCTGATGTTGTACACTCTCATGGTTACCCACAGAGCTGCATGCCAGACTCGGCCAAACGCCTTCTTGAAGTCCACGAACACATGATAAAGATGTTGTTGACATTCAATGCTTCAATTAATTTGCCACTGCGTACACCATTAAGCTAACTGCTGTCTATTGTCGTCATCATTGTCATCAGTATCATTGTAATTTTTGACAGGACCCTCTTCATCTTCATCATCATCATCATCATCATCATCATCATCGTCGTCGTCGTCGTCGTCGTCGTCGTCGTAGTAGTAGTAGTAGTAGTAGTAGTAGTAGTAGTAGTAGTAGTAGTAGTAGTAGTAGTCGTCATCATCATCGTGATAATCAGTTTGGTGGTCGTTTCGGGTCATAGATGATTGTAAACAAATTGTTGTAATTCATAAATTATTTGAAGTTTTGCATTAAAAAAAATTCTTTATTTCTTGTATTACTGTCACTGCTCTAGGGATGCTGCGCTTTTGCTGAAAAAGTAATCAAAACTCGATATATTTTTAATAATAATTTGTTAATAAATAAATAAATAATTTAATAACTTTTGTTTGTGTTTCAGAAGTGGAAATGCTTTTAAATTTCTTCACAGAGGTTCGTGCAAACAAAAAAAACGAGAATTCGAATCTAAACCTTATAATAATGGAGACGATTCAGAGAAAGACAAATGAATTTAGCCTGGGCCTATCGCGGTTTTGCATGGTTCAATGAAAATAAATTCATTTTTAAAATGCTACACATTGTGTGACCTGCTTTATATTGCCTTTTAATCAGAAATGAGACATTAATGTGAACGTCTGTATACGGTGTGCTTTGTTCAGGGTTGTTATAGACATTTGTTTTAAGCAAGGGAGATTACTGTGTTATTCACGGTTTTCTACTTAGTCAACAAATCTTTGTTACTCCTGTGACGGTGGGTTCTATTGTTGCTGGTCTCTGGACAATGGCATGCTATCACCCACTCGTCGTTCGTCGGCGGAGATCGGCTAGTTAGATCGCCCTATGACTAATCTTAATACATTTATATTTTTGGTCAGTCTGTGTGAGGATAGGGTTACAGAGATAGGGAGAAAAGTGTAAAAGATTCACTGACACACTAGCTCTCGGAGCTCGGCTCTCTGATTTCTGTGGCCTAGCATTATGGATTCTCAAGAGTTTGAGAGACTTCATGGTATTTGTTAGAAATAAAGCAACGGTGTTAGGGTTATTGGAAAGAGAAACAAAGTGACATGTTTTGGACAGAATGAAAGAGGAGAGAGAGTCACAGTTAGAAAGAGAAAGGATACCTGGTGAGCGGGAAGAATCTGAAAGGAAGATAGAGATTGAGGCAAGAAGAATAGAACAGATGTTGTTGATAAAAGAGCAGACTGCGAAGGCAAGATGAGTTTAGAGAGAGAGAGAGATCGCGCATGCCAAGTTGGAGCAAGACTTGCAATTTTTGCAGTCGCGATTGGGAGATGGAGATCAATCAAGGTCCATGTCTTTCGGTCAAGGTCATTCTACTCGCAGGGTAGGCATGGTCCTACAAGCACCCAAAACCACTACCGTTCGATGATAAACAGGAATCGGTGGATGCATACTTGTTTCGATTTGAGCGGTATTGCGAGGCAGCCGGTTGGCCTAAGGACCAATGGATAGTCGCCTTGATGTCAGGACTGAAAAGAAAAGCGTTGTCCGTTTATTATGAGATAGCCAGAGACCATGATGTTTCATACGAGGAAGTAAAACTGCACCTTTTGAAACATTTTCTGTGCACCGAAGATGGGTATCATGCAAAATTCAGATCTTTGAGACCGGATTCGGAAGAAACGATGGATGCGTTTTATAGTCGCATGCGATTACTATTTAGATCTACCCGTTGGCTGGAGTTAGGAGGAGTGAACAAGATTGACCCAGAGAAGCTCATTGACTTGTTCTTACGGGAACAATTTCTAGCGTCGTGTTGTAGCCCGCTTGTTGTGTTCTTGAAGGAACGACAACTGGACACTATTAAGGACTATGTTGCTATAGCAGAACGGTACCGACTTGCGCACATAGGTCAAAGCATGTTGGCGAAAGTAGGCGACAACACGGTGTGGTTTGCAGTGGTAGGATTGCACAAATCGGATATTCGCGACCGCACATATCCACCTAGAGGTCAAGGTCCTAAAGCGGCACCAACCACACGCAGTCAGAACGAACTCGCGACACCACGTACTCAGTCACATACCATTGGTGGTAGCAATCAGTCTGAAAATAAAACAGATCAAAGACAGACACACTTGTTAATGTTCAGACCTAAGGTGATAACTTGCTATGGTTGTGGGGGGGAAGCGACATATGAAGAAAAACAGAGCGTATGTATTGCAGTACCAGTCTCAGCAAGATATAACACTAGTCTGTCACAGTTGAGTTGAAGTGGTGGTCATGGCGTTGACATCTACTTCACTGTCTCACAAAATGAGCAATGGTGCAAATTTCCCTCCAATTTTGGCCTGAAATATTTCTGCCACCTCCGCGTCTTGCAGTTTGTCCAGGTCGAGCTTCAGTCTAGTGCACTTTGATGGGTTTACTCTCTTCAAGTGGAGCCGTAAAAATATCATCACGTCCAAGGGAAGCAAATACGCCACAAACTGGTAATGTGTGGCTATTACCTCCCTTATTTAGATCGGCAGTGAGAGCGTCTGTAGCTTTACTGTTGTTGCAGTTGTTGCTACTGTTGTTGTTGATAATAATAATAGTTATTATAATAATGATGATGATATCTACTTATCCTGCGAATAATAAAAATGCTGCCGATATTGACGACAACAGCAACGATGACTATTGTGATGATGACCATGTTGTAAAAGAAACAACAACTTGTAATTTACTTAATTGTAGAGGGTTAATTGTTAAAACAAAAAATAACATAAATAAGCATATAAAATAAAATTCCAATAAATAAAGCAAACTACTAAAAAAGAGTTTACAACAAATGTAAAGAAAATGAATGAAAAATAAATGTAAATAAAAATAGTATACTGTACTAAAAAGGAACACATAAAATAAATAAAATAAAACCAAATAATAAATAAATAAATAAATGCAACCAAACTAGCACGTTGCGGGAAGCATGAGTTTAGGACTTTTGCTTGTACGACCACGACTGCAAACTGAAAATAAAAATAAGTTAATTAATTTGCATTAAAAAAAAATTATAAATTATAAATGTGTCGAGGCCTTGCAAAGACCATTCTGCAAGGCACAGTGCAAGGAGGTAGAAGAAGAGAAAGACCGAAAAAGAGGTGGGATGACAACATTTGAGAATAGACTGGTTTGACACTGAGCGAAGCCATCAGGGCTGCTGAGGACAGAGAAAGATGGAGTATGCTGGTTACACGATCATCTGTGGTGCCCCTACGACCTCCGGGTTACGGGACAGGATAGGATAGAATAGGAATGTGTTGACTCTAAGTGCGGGAACGCAACCCTTCAAGTAGGCCTATTTATGACGGTGGTGGTAATTGCGAAAATGAAGTAGTCATATTAAAGAAAGCAACCCTTTCTGAGTTAGAATACATAAATTTAGAGAATCTCCCTCTAAAAGCAAGGTTGGCTTCTATATATATAATATATTATTATTATATATATAATAAATTGCTTAGCCGGAAGTCCTTCTTCGCCTCTACTATAAAGTTTGTCCGGTATGGACGCTGATCTGGGCAGGTGCTGGGCGCTGCGGATCGGCCTGCTGTGTGCTCAAAACCAGCGAAATCGTTATAGCCGACATTTCCTTACCGAACGTTTAACCGTTTTTGAGATAAATCAATAAACAAAATGTCCACAAACTGCAATAGCCTCATTCCATGCGCTTCCATTAAAGATCAAATTGAGGTTTCAGCATGTTTTCCCATATAGACTAAAAAATTGATGGTCTTTCTACGAAGCCTTGGTAGCTTACTTAGTAAAACATTCGCCTACTGTGCAGAGCAACCCAAGTTCAAATCTCAAGCGGGCCATTTTTTTTTTATGTTTTTTTTCACACTACAATATGGATATTTTTCTTTTTAATTTAGGCTTTTTACCTTTAATTTATTATTATTATTATTATTATTATTATTATTATTATTATTATTATTATTATTATTATTATTATTATTATTATTATTATTATTATTATTATTTATAAACTTATTTTTATTTTCAGTTTGCAGTCGTGGTCGTACAAGCAAAAGTCCTAAACTCATGCTTCCCGCAACGTGCTAGTTTGGTTGCATTTATTTATTTATTTATTATTTGGTTTTATTTTATTTATTTTATGTGTTCCTTTTTAGTACAGTATACTATTTTTATTTACATTTATTTTTCATTCATTTTCTTTACATTTGTTGTGTGGGTTCGGGCAAATAGAATAGACCCAACGTTTCCCGGCGTGTCGTAAGAGGCGACTAACAGGGGTGATGTTAGCACGGCATCACTGGGCGAAAGTCTTCTACACAGAAGTCACCGGCCAGGGCGGAGGAACCTCACGTTACTACAGGTTCAACGACCACGTGCTCAGGGCCAAGGCGAGCCACACTGTATTCGTGGATTTCGGCTGTGGCCAACAGCCTGGAGAGGATTGGGCCCTGCCAGGTCTTTTTTGCCCAAGACACACTACATGATGACACAATCCACTAATTCCATACCGGATCGGTCGTCGCCCGGGCCGTCACCCGGCACAAGGACCGCGCCTTCCGTTGGCCACCAGGACGGAGGTGTTAAGTATGCTACTGATGGACAATATAGCAAGATCCGCACGAGAAACAACATCGTCATAGGAACCTGGAACGTCAGGACCCTAACTGCGGAAGGAAAATTAGAAGAACTGGCCCACGAGCTGGACCACTATCGATGGAACGTTCTAGGTATCAGCGAACTGCGCTGGAAAGGCCTAGGTGAAACAACGACTGACAAAGGCCACAAGCTCTATTTCAGCGGTAGAGATGACAGGCACGAACACGGCGTTGGATTCTTGGTCCACAAGAACATTCTAGCCACTGTCATGGGTTGCCGCCCAGTCTCCAGTAGACTCATTACCATCCGTCTGAGAGCAACCCCTTTCAACATTACCATCATCCAGGCCTATGCCCCAACATCAGACTATGAAGACAGCGAAGTGGAGGATTTTTATGAAAATATACAGGCGGTCCTTGACCAAGTGCCGAAGAAGGACATAGTCATAGTGCAAGGCGACTGGAATGCCAAGGTTGGCCAAGATGCGCACCGCAACTGGGGAGACACATGCGGACCCCACTGCAACAACGAGACAAATGACAGGGGTCTGAGGCTATTGGAGTTTGCCAGATACAACAATCTGGTACTGGCAAACACGCTTGGTCTCCACAAAAAATCCAGACGATGGACATGGCACAGTCCCGGCGGGGAACATCACAACCAGATCGACTACATCATGGTCAAGAAACGCTTCAGATCAAGCATCAACATTGGCAGGACACGCACTTTTCCAGGAGCAGACATTGGAAGTGACCACGATCTCGTGATGATGTCTTTCCGGCTCCATTTGAAGAGAGTAAATACAGCAAAGTGCACTAGGCTGAAGTTCGACCTGGACAAACTGCAAGACCCGGAGGTGGCAAAAATATTTCAGGCCACAATTGGAGGGAAATTTGCACCACTGCTTATTTTGGGGGCAGGCGAAGTAGATGTCAACACCATGACCAATACCTTCAACTCAGCTGTAACAGATGCCGCCACTGAGATCCTTGGCAAGCACCGACCAAAGAAGAAGCCGTGGATCACACCTGAACTTTTGGATCTGTGTGATAAACGAAGAGAGTTAAAAAAGAAAAAGAACACCTCACAGGGAGCTGATGTCTACCGAAAAATCAACAATGACATCCGAAAAGGCATGCGCACAGCAAAGGAGAACTGGATAGAAGATCAATGCCAGGAAATAGAGAACAATCTGAACAAGAACAACAGCAAGAAGGCCTACCAGACTGTGAAGCGGCTGACAAGTGTTAAACAGCCCAAAGTCTCCACTATCCAAAGCAAGTCTGGCATTTGCCTTACAGAAGAACAAGAAGTCTTGGACAGATGGACAGAGTACTGCTCTGACCTTTACAACCATACACCAAATGGAGACCCATCAGTTCTAGCATGTCCCGAGAGCAGAGAAGAAGAAGAAATCCTCCCAATTCTCCGGGAAGAAGTTGAGGCAGCAGTGCAATCGCTGAAGAAAGGGAAGTCAGCGGGAGTGGACAACATACCAGCGGAACTGCTACAAGCAGGAGGAGAAGCGATGACTGATGCTCTCACCATTATCTGTAACAAGATCTGGCAGAGTGGGGAATGGCCTACACCATGGACCCAGTCGCTTGTCATCACTCTTCCCAAAAAAGGTAACCTTCAGGAGTGTGAAAATTACCGCACCATCAGCCTCATCAGCCATCCCAGCAAGGTCCTCCTGAAAATAATACTCAACAGGTTGAAACCACAAGCTGAACAAATCATAGCTGAAGAACAAGCAGGATTCATGGCAGGGCGAAGTACCACTGAACAGATTTTCAACCTCAGAATAATCTGTGAGAAATACCTACAGCACCAACAACATCTATATCATGTGTTCATAGACTTCAAGAAGGCATTTGACCGAGTCTGGCATGCAGCTCTATGGGCAACCATGAAAGTGTACAACATCAGCCCTAAAATTATAGAAGTCATCAAAAGCCTGTATGACAAGGCTACAAGTGCAGTCCTCCATAACAGCGTCATCGGGAACTGGTTCAGAACAACAATCGGTGTGCGTCAAGGATGCCTACTCTCTCCAACACTCTTCAACATCTTCCTAGAGCGCATCATGTCAGATGCTCTTGCAGATCACGAAGGCACAGTCAGCATAGGGGGCAGAGCAATCTCCAATCTTCGTTTTGCGGATGATATTGATGGATTGGCTGGAGAGGAACAAGAACTTGAACAGCTTGTACAGAGGCTTGACACCACCTCCAGAGCTTATGGAATGGAAATAAGTGCAGAGAAGACCAAAATGATGACCAACAACACCAATGGCATCAACACGGACATCAAAGTACAAGGCCAATCCCTCAACACAGTGCACAGCTTCAAATATTTAGGAGCCATTGTGTCAGACAATGGGTCTCGACAGGAAGTCCTCTCCAGGATCGCACAAACAACTGCTGCCCTGACAAGGTTGAAGCCCATTTGGAAAGACAGAACCATCAGTCTACATTCCAAAGTAAGACTGCTGCGATCTCTGGTCATCTCCATCTTCCTATATGCTTGCGAAGCATGGACCCTCACAGCAGATCTCCAACGAAGAATACAAAACATGGAGATGAGGTGCTACAGAAGACTTCTGTGCATTTCCTATACCCAACACATCACCAACGTTGAAGTCCGACAGACCATCACACAAGCCATTGGACAACACGATGACCTGCTCACAGTGGTGAAGAAACGGAAACTCCGATGGTATGGCCACGTCACCAGATCATCAGGCCTTGCAAAGACCATTCTGCAAGGCACAGTGCAAGGAGGTAGAAGAAGGGGGAGACCGAAAAAGAGGTGGGAGGACAACATTCGAGAATGGACTGGTTTGACACTGAGCGAAGCCACGAGGGCTGCTGAGGACAGAGAAAGATGGAGTATGCTGGTTAAGCGATCATCTGTGGTGCCCCTACGACCTTCGGGTTATGGGACAGGATAGGAGGATAGGAATAATAATAATTTATTATTATTATTATTATTATTATTATTATATCTTATATCAAATTTTCTTTTAAAACCTTGGTGTTTTTTATGATTTCTATTTGTATTATTCTATATTCTATATTAGTAGTAGTAGTAGTAGTAGTAGTAGTACCAAGGATCGGGATGGGGTGGTACGTGTAGGTAAAAGGGGGCTATGGGTGGGTTAAAGGGGCATGGGTAGGCATAACGGGGATACGGGTTATATATAAGGGGGTATGGTGATGGTCGATTCCTTTCATCCATACCTGCGAAACGATCAACGGGGAAGTATCAAGGAGGGTACAGGTAGGTTACAAGGGGGGTACGGAAGGTATCAAGGGGGTATGGGGAGGTATCAAGTGGGTTCGGGGAGGTATCAAGGGGGTATGGTGAGCCATCATGGGGGGGGGGACGGGGAGATATCAGGAGGGGGGGTATGGGGAGGTATTAAGGGGGATATGGGGAGGTATCATGGTCCAAATGAAACTCGCAGACAACACTTGTCTCTCTGTCTACATTTTAAACAGCAACCTGTGTACCCTGGCTTGCCAGGGTACAAAACCACTAGTATATTATAATAAGGGTTCATTTATGTACAATAAATTGAGTTTGTGAATCTTCTTGAAGTAGTGCTTCGTAATTAGACCTGTGTTGAAGATCGGACAAATAATCTAAGCATAAAGTATTGACTATTTATTAAATAAATTTCTTCAAAGTTTTGCTTTGTTTACATAAGCCATTAGTAGTATTTTTTTTTGCATTTTGATTATATTGTTGCATCTTGATTGTATTAGCATCTGTGTACAGTGTCAGGGGTTAGGGATTAGTCAAGAAAGGTAATCGTTTATTAATTGTTGGGGTTGTGGGTCCAGATAAAGGGTTGAGGTTTGGTTAGATTCCCCATCGTCCTGTGTGTGTGTGACAGTTGAATAAAAGTGTATAAGTGTTCATCTGGCATTTGTGTTAGTTTTTTTTAGTTTGAGTGTGTATCCCTCCACTCGCTGTTTTGAGCTGAAGTTACTAGCCCATTCGGGTGACGTGACAAACAGAATGTACTGTACTGTATACTTGTTGAAACGTTTACAATGACTCGGGGATCATCCTCCTCATTTACCTGGTCAGCAGATCAGGTGGTAACAGGTTTTACACTCTCCAAGAACTGCTGGCGTGTTTATGCATGTAGTTTAGTCATCAGGGTCATGTTGTAGTGTTTTTTTTTTTTTAAGTATTTTAATAATTGTTTTAATCCAGGTCGTCCACCGGTAGTTTTGCATTTAAGTTTACCACCGAGCAACATGTGTCTCAGGGTCATGTTAGTTTTTTTTTAAACAACGTGCATAGAAATGTGAGTCAATGTACTCACCGCACCGCCCCGCCTCCACCCCCGACCCCCTACACCCTACCCCTCACATTTTATTTTTAACCCAGACTTGTGCAAATCTGTGCGATGTCAGTCCAAAAAATGACATTTAAAAATGATCCAAGTTCCATAGTGAGCACGTGAGGCAAATTTTCCTTTTTTATTCTTTCTTTTTAATACTTTTTCAGTTCTACAGCCCGTCTTGTTTTTGTTTTTTTTTTTTTTTTTTTACAAGTCTTTCTGGGCACTCATTTGTATGTTAAATATTGGAAGTTGCATACCTTTTTAAGGCCGTCAAGGGACCCCTGCCTGTACGAGTTGCAATGCTATCTGTTAAATATTCGTTGTTCTTGCTTTTGCATAAACCACTGAGCAAACTGCGAGCCTCGTACAAACAGTAACGCCTGTAGAGGGCGTGCTAGCTAGCCGTGACGTGTTATCCATACGCTGCACAGCTAGCGGGTCAGGGACTTTCAATTCAACGCAAAAATAGTTGGGTTGATTAGGTTACGGGGCTTTTCACCTTCTTCTCGTACAGAAAACCTCGACTACATAGCATACGAAGCAAGATGGCAAGCCATTCAAATGTATTTCCAGGCACTTACACATACAGCTGAAAAAGAAACAAACATGGAATAAAAGATCACTATCCGACCTATCTGCTTGCGATATGCCCGCTCACCCCTCTCCCCTCCCCCCTCCAAAAGAAAATTCTGGAATCGAGTTTTTAGATACAGCGGACAACGTGTTTAAAAATGGTGAAGCACAATGACCTCGACCTTTGAGAAAGTGCAAATTCGATTTTACATGAATAGAAATAGTTAAAATATCCGGAATGGTAACAATTCTAATATTTTGGGGTCGTTTGAGATACGGCAAAAAGTATGTTTTTAACACACACAAATGTGAAATTCTGCACGATGGACTGACCGACTGATCAACAACCTATTTGCAACTGAAGGATGGCCCGTGATTTGAATATACCAAAACTCAACATAATCACTTAAGCCGTTTTTAGATCTTGAACAAAATGTGTTTAGCAACAACATGACCAGTGACATTGACATTTGTGACAGAGCCAATATGAGGGCCCCTGTATGCAGGCCATTAACATAATGTTCATAATGAATTTGGTCAAAATCCGTTTGGTAGTTCTTGAGATATGGCGACCAACAGAACGACTGAACGAACGAACGACCGACACTTGACAAATTTTGATTCACCCCGATTAATTTAAAGTATTTCCATAAATGTCTGGAAATAAAAGAAGCGGATAGCACTGTATACTAAATGTATATAAACTTTGGCTAATTCATATTAAGGAGCCATTTGCAGTAGCGTGGACATTTCAAGGCATTGACGTGTTTCCAAGTAGTAGTTGTGCTAAATCTGTATCGAGTATTCTGTAAATTACTTTCATCTCCAACCATGAATACTTTTGTAGCAGTTTTGATGTTTTCTTTGTGTGCTTTGATTTTTGCTGCAGTCAGCCGTAAGCAATGCCAGAAGAGTGTAATCTAATACTGATTTAGTAAAGATCTTTGGCAAATTAGTTAGCGTTGATAAATATATATTCCTCTTTTTAAGAAGATTGACATGCGTATTCCACAAGTCTCTATATTTGTTTCAATTTTATTTTCTATTTTTATGTATGATCTTCTAAAGTTATGACAACACATACTAATGTTGTACCCGGAGATTTCTGTATAAATAGCATCCCCACTTTGTGGAAATTTAGTCACAGCGCGCGTTTTTCAAACTTTTACATCGGCCTGTCATTAGGCTTTTGTGATTATATTTGATAGGGTTTTTAAAAAAAAAAGATTACCTATGGTCCCAGCATGACTTTTGCCATCTCTGTAATTTAATTGAAAAGTGTTCCAGTGCCATATTTGATTGCTAACACTATGTATATATATCTAATTTCTATTCTTGGCCTGTTTCAGGCCTTTTATAATTTTTGACCTGATATTTTAAAGATTACTTGTTTTAACGTAAGCAATATAATTTGAATTTTCCTCGGTATGTAATATTATGGAAGCTGGGCAGTGGACATATGCCGGTGCTATCCTGCCCCTTCATTCCTTTCTATAACTGTTAGTTGTTATGTGTTACACACGATGTTGGTTTTGTATTTATTAGTAGTTGATTCAGCCCCAATGCTTGAATCCTCCTGATAAGTGTAACTCGGAATCGTTTATCCAGGCAAACCCGTTCACTCAGCAACAAGGCACGGAGTCGTCGTATGTAGTTTTCCTACTTTATTCAGCGAACGTCAACAACTGCATACAATCGTTTTTTTCCACTTTCAACTTTTCACAATTTTCCACTTTACAATTCTCTCTACTTTCAACACAACTTTCAACACCTATTGAAACAGTGCGGCACTATATATATATATATATATATATATATCCTCTCTACACTCCAGAAATTGTGAGAATACCCCAGCATGACACACCACAACCAATCAGAACAGACTTCGTCATCACTGTCTCACGTCATACAACCTAATTTGTGATGGAAGATTCTTTAATTACCACTAGAATTATCCATACGTTTCGATCGATAGTAAACAACCAACTCTAGAAAATTTTCAAATAATATCGATCACCTAAAATTACCAACGTTATACAAAGCTTCTAATAACAAGTCAAAATCAAATCAAGGATAAATACACTCTGTTATCGCATGCTTAGCAACACAAAACGATCGCATCTATCGTGCGCGTCACACACGAACTGTCGTGCGCGTTTCAACGTAACATAACCCCCCACTCAAAGAGCATCTTCTTCATTCCTCTCTTCAGGGTAGCGCCGCTGTTGACCATGCCAAATGGCATCCTTAGACACTCGTACGTCCCATCAGGAGTTATAAAAGCAGTCTTTTGGTATGTCCTGTTGACGCACGGGGACTTGCCAATAACCCTTGCTGAGGTCAATCTTCGATAATATTTTACTCCCCGATAATTGGCGGAAGAGGTCTGCTGCGGTAGGCATCGGCTCAGGGTCGAAGACGGTGATCTTGTTAACCTTCCTGTAGTCGATGCATACTCTGTTGCTTCCGTCCTTCTTCTTCACGACCACGACAGGGGATGCGTAGGGGGAACTGGACTCCCTGATGATGCCCATCTTCAGCATCTCGTCGATGTCTCTCTTCAAGGATTCACGGGCCTTAAAAGGGATCTGGAAGGGTTTGGATCGAACGGGAAAATTTGAAGTGAGGTGGACTTCATGTTCGACCAAAGTTGTAGAGCCAGGGACATCACTGAAGTTGTGGGGAAACTCGCCCATAAGGTCCTTGAGCTCAATCTTTTGACTTTCCGTCAAGCTTGGTCCTAGCTTAACATCATCGATGCCTTCTTTGCTGTGGAAGTCTCCAAGTTCCAACAGTTCCTCGCTGTCAAAGTTGTCGTCGATCTCAGCTGCTGTTGCTGCGTGTACAGAGGCCCACCTTGTAATCGTTGATTCCCAGCACGGTTTCCACTTGGTACGGGCCTTTCCACTGCATCAGCAACTTATTGTGATCAGTAGGTAGCAGCACCAGCACTTTGTTGCCAGGTTTAAACTTCCTGTTCACAGCCCTACGGTCGTAGTAGTGCTTTCCACAGTCCTGGGACTTCTTCAGATTTTCTCTGGCTATCTCGAGAGTCTGCTCCAGCTTCTCCCGTAGCTCTAACACGTACCGGTAGTTGTTCTTCACCTCTGGGGTCTCTACTTCTTTCGTCCACAGTTCTTTTAGGATGTGCATGGGCCCTCTAATGGTTTTTCCGTACAGCAGCTCGAACGGAGAAAAGCCGGTGGACTCCTGCGGCACTTCTCTGTAGGCGAAAAGTAAGGCGTTGATGAAGCGATGCCATTGTCTGGGCTGCTCGCTGCACAGTTTCTTCAGGGTGGACTTCAGCGTAGCATTGAACTATTCGACGAGCCCGTTGCACATTGGATGGTAGGGTGTCGTAGTCAAATGCCGGATGCTCAGCAGTCTGTTGACCTCCTTCATGCAGTCACAGACGATCTGTGTCCCGAGGTCTGTCAGGATCTCTCCAGGCACTCCAAGTCTACTGAACATGTCCACCAGTGCCTCTGCTACAGTTTCAGTGGCAATCTTCTTCAGGGGCACTGCTTCCGGGTACCGAGTCGCATAGTCCACTAAAGTCAGTACCCACCGATGACCTTCTTCACTCGGAAGTTTTATTTCGCCGATTAAATCTAAGGCCACCCTCTTGAAAGGTCGGTCGATCAAAGGCATCCTCTGCATAGGCACTTTCGGGACCTTTCCTCGAGGTATTGTCTTCTGGCAAATGTCACATGATCGGCAGAAACGGCTGACGTCCGCATTAAGTCCTGGCCAATAGAACACCGCCTGGATTCTATCCGACGTCTTCTTGATGCCTAGGTGACCTCCCATGATTGAGTCATGCGCTACTTCCATTAATTGGCGCCTTAGGGGTAACGGTACCAAGACTTTACATAGTGGTTTACCGCCGTTGACCCTCGGGTGCTGGTACAGGATCTTGGCCTTCACCTCGAAATGGACCGCGCCACTGCCTTTGTTCACGTGGTCTTGGCGGTTCCTGTACTTGTTTAAAGTGCTATCAGCTTTCTGGAGCTGGATGAGCTTATCTCTGTCCACGATGGCAGCTTTGGAGTTTTCGGCGACCTTTAGTGGCGTAGACGTCTTGTCTCTCTTGGCCTGGGCCCTGGTATTAACAGCACCGACGATCTCTGGTCGGCAGGGCTGAGCCGGAGTAGCCACATTGTCCCGTAGCAGCTCTGTAAGGTCTCCATCGGGAAATGGCAATATATGGATCCTCCTCCGCAACCTCGACGTGTTGAGTTGAGGTATGACTCCATTCTGAATCGGGGTCGTCGGGTCGTCTCGCGCCGTCAATATTCCCGATCATCAAATCATACAGCGGCTTCTTCAGGCAAACCGCTTTTACTTCACCTATGTAGAAAGGGGTGCCTACTTGAATCTTCGCAAATGCCGCTCTCACACATTTGCTGTCGGCCATAAGTGTCCATTTTGAATTCAAGATTCAAGATTCAAGATAATTTATTTCCAAGTAAATAATACACAAGGAATGCATTTGGTCAACGTTGCAGCACCACACAAAAGCACATATAAAACATAGAGAAAATGTGAACAAGCTAACAGCAAATCACAATAAAAGGATAAGAAGATAAGGTCATGAAACAGATGAACTGTACACAAGGGCAAATATATATTTGCTAGTCAACGCGCACACAAACACACACACACACACACACACACACACACACACACACACCACACAAACGCTGCTGAATCCTAGCCATCCAGTTTACAATCTCCATCCATTCGACCTCGTGTTACTTTAAAATTAGCACGCCTATGTGCAGCGAATAGGCCTACTTGTACGAAACGAGCCCTGCGACAAAGTTACTGGCTCTCACAACAAAACATGGCGTCGGCATGTGCTTGAGGCAATGGGCAGAGAACTGGATATATAGGATAAATTTGATAAACTGTGGTTAGGAAGGAAAAGGACTACACTGTTGAGTGCACTTACACTGGATACACTGAAATTGGATACTGGGAAGAAAGACGGCTTAGCATAGGAGGTAAGAGAATAGTATGTTTGGCATGCAGAAATCCATGTTTAGCCTAGAGCAGAGGGAGTAGATCTAGCTGTCAGCATAAAACACAGTCCCATTTGACACATGCTGCTGCATCCGTTACCCGCCGCAGCAACACACGCGGAGCATGCACACCAAAAAAATAATATGTCATAATCACAGCTTTAAAAACTACAGCTTCACAATAGCAGATATTGCCAAAAACCAAAGTACACAAATATCACAAATACAGACACATCAGTTTATCACGAACACTGCACCATCCGCATCAACAGGAGTAACAAAGTGTTCTTTATAAAAATATGCATAATAGATAACACCGATAAAATAACAAGAGACAACAATAAAACCTAATTCATTAGAAAAAAAAACTAAGGAAAAAATGTCTAACAACCCATCAAATGAAGTTCAATATTAGTGATGGCTCTAATATTAGCTGCCTAATCACCATTGTAAACAGGGTAGGGTTTTGCACAAAGGATTTCCAAGGGTGACACTAGTATACAAATCTTGTATTCCATGCTTAGCTGCAGATTACCCAACAGTGGACAGTGTATGGGGGGAGGGGGAAGGGAGGTGTAAAGGTAGAATAGAAGTTATATACACACCACACACACACACACACACACACATAGTTGTATACAGGCGTAAATGGGTTCCTTTTACGTACTTCGCGTCTCTTAGGCGGCGAATTAGGTCAATTTTCTTCAAAAAAGGCACTTTTTCGCAAGAAGTTTGACCTAATTCCTCGCTCCTAAGAGACGAACTAGGTCAAGTTTCTTAAAAAAAAGCACCCTTTTCGCAAAAAGTTTGACCTAATTCCTCGCTCCTAAGAGACGAACTAGGTCAAGTTTGTTCTAAAACACAGCTAGGATAAGGAACTTTCCTCGACGATTAGGGTAAGGCAGTACCTCGACGATTAGGGTAAGGCAGTGCCTCGACGATAAGGGTTAGGGTCAGGGCTAGTTGCAGCGCTGCAACTAGCCCTGACCCTAACCCTTTTAGAGGCACTGCCTTACCCTAATCGTCGAGGCACTGCCTTACCCTAATCGTCGAGGCACTGCCTTACCCTAATCGTCGAGGAAAGTTCCTTATCCTACCCGTCTGGAAGATGCACTACAACTACACCAGGTCAAGTGTACTTGTAGTGCATGTGCACTACAACTACACTTGACCTGGTGTAGTTGTAGTGCACATGCACTACAACTGCACTTGGCCAAGTGTACTTTAAGTGCACATGCACTACAACTACACTTCGAGAAGTGAACTTTAAGTGCACATGCACTACAACTACACTTCCGTGAAGTGCAACTGTAGTGCACGTGGTAAAAATAACTGAGGTCCAAGGTGAGGGCCCCATTTGAAAAAAAGACCTCATTTACGACTCAGCGTATCAAGCCCTGGACCTCAATCACGGCGGTTTACATACCCACACACACACACACACACCCTCATTCGTATTGTTTACATTGTGGGGTGTTTAAATATTAATGTATGTGTATACACACACACTCGCCTACATGCACCCCACCAACACACTGGGGCGATCAGTCCATCTCAAGATTAAGCAGTTTAACTGCTTGTGGGAAAAAAACTCTTGAGAGATCTTGATGTGGTGCACCGAGGCATTCTTAACCTATGCCCAGAGGGGAGCAGCTGGAAGAGCTGGTTGGCTGGGTGGAGTTTGTCTTTATATATATTCTGAGCTCTGCGGTTGGCTCGGAGCAGATACATTGATTCTATTGAAGGGAGAACGCTCCCAATGCCCAATGACTTTTGATGCCTGTCGCACAACACGCTCAAGTCTGTCCCTGTCCTGACTGCTCGCACTAGAGTGCCATACCACGACCAAGAAAGTGAGAATGCTCTCTATTATGGACCGGTAGAATAGTGACATGATATTCTGACTGACTCTGAATGTTTTGAGCTGACGGAGAAAATACAACCTTTGGTGGGCTTTCTTAACGGCACCAGAGCTGGGTGCCTCCCACCGGAGGTCAGCTGAAATTGTAGTACCTAAAAACCTGAAACTTTCAACTTGTTCGATCACTTCTCCATTAATGAGGAGATGATGAATAGGAGTTTTCTTCTTCCGAAAGTCAACAATCATTTCTTTTGTTTTTGAGACATTCAACTCCAGATTATTATTGCTACACCAGCCCAAAAGATCATCCACTGCATCACGATATGCTGTTTCATTGGCATCCGAGATCAAACCCTCAACAATGGTGTCGTCTGAGAATTTCAGGATGTGTACTGACTTATGCTTTGACACACAGTCATTTGTGAACATAGTGAATAGCAGCGGGGACAGCACGCAACCTTAAGGCGCACCAGTATTGAGGATGATCTGACTGGAAAGTATGTCACCTACTCTGACTGACTGCGGATGCTCCAGCAGAAAGTCGAGGACCCAACGACAAACCGGCAACCCCAAACCCATGTCAACTAGCTAACTGTATAGCTTATGGGGGATAATAATATAGAAGGTGGATGAATAGTCTACAAACAGAATCCTAGCGTAAGTCTTGGGATGGTCAAGATGCTGAAGGATGTAGTGCAGTGCCAGTGCAACTGTGTCGTCAACAGACCTATTTCTGCGATACGCAAACTGGTGTGGATCCATCTGATCCTGAGTGACAGACTGCATATATTTTAGCACCAGGCGCTCCATCACCTTCATCACAACTGATGTGAGAGCGACTGGGCGAAAGTCATTCAACCCTGAGATGATAACTTTTTTAGGGACAGGGACAATGGTGGAAGTTTTAAAGCACCGTGGGACAGTGCATTGCTGAAGTGACCAATTAAAAATATCTGTAAACACAGGAGCTAATTGGTCTGCACATGTCTTGAGCACTGCAGGGGACACCCCATCCGGACCCGCCGCCTTCCTGATGTTTTGCTTTTTGAACAAGGCCCTAATTTCCGCTTCTTCAATTACAAAAGCAGCCTCCTCAGCAGGATCAAGTGGAGGCAGGACTGGCGGGGGCATCCCATTCTGCCTGTCAAAGCGCCCATAAAAGTGGTTCAGCTGATCAGGGAGGGTGGGATCAGGGGCAGGGTTAATAGACTTCATCTCCTTGTACTGAGTGGCCTTCTGAAGACCCTGCCAGACTTTTCTAGGATTATTGGAGGAAAATTCAACCTCAAGCTTACGCCCAAACTCAGCTTTCACCTTGCGAACAGTTTTCTTTAAATCATACTTGGCCGCCTTGAAACGGTTAGCATCCCCACTCCCAAAGGCAACCTGTTTGGCAAGCAACTTGCCCTTAATCTCCCTTGTAAACCATGGTTTATCGTTGGGATACACTTTGAATATTCTGGTAGGGATACAGTTGTCAGTGCAGAAACTTATATATGAGGTGACAGTGTCAGTATATTCATCAAGAGTTGGATAGGCACTTTTGAAAATGTTCCAGTCTGTGCAATCCAAACAGCCCTGCAGGGTAGTGGCTGAATCACAGGACCATTTCTTAACCCGTTTTACAATGGGCTTAGCAGTTTTAAGTTTTTGTTTATAGGTTGGTATGAGGAGAATAACTATGTGGTCTGACTCCCCTAGGTTAGGTCTGGCAACAGCTCGGTATGATTTTGGAAAGCAGTGTAACATTGATCCAGAATGTTATTAAGCCGAGTGGGAATGTCAACCTGTGGGTGATACCTAGTGTTACACTCGTTTGATGTTGGTGTTTTTATCAGCAGTTGATTCAGCCCCAATGCTGAAGTACTGATGAGTGTAGCTCAGATTCGTTTATCCACGCAACCCGTTCAATCACCATACAAGTCACAGAGTCGACGTATGAAGTTTTCCACTTTTATTCAGCACACATCAACAACTGCATACAATTGCCTTTCCACACTTTTACAACAACACTCTCCTTTTTACTTTCCAACTCACTATCAATCATCAACTCTCTCTAAAAAACCACCACCTGAAACAGTGCGGCACTATATATATATACTCTCTCTAAACTCCAGAAAGAGCGAGAATACCCCTCACGTGACACACCTCAACCAATCAGAAATAATTTCATCATCACTGTCTCACGTCATACAACCCTATTTGGAATGGAAGCTTCCATGGTAACCATGAAAACTATCCATATGCTTCGATCGATAGTAAACAACCAATTCTCGAAAATTCTCAAATAATATCGACCAACTAAAAATACCAACGTTACACAAAGCTTCTTCTAATAACAACGCAAAATCAAATCAAAGATAAATACACTCTATTACTACATGCGTTGCAAAATAAAACGAACAGATCTATCGCGCGCGCTTCACACATAATTATAATAGCGTGCGCATTTCACACGCACCATCATGCGCGTTTCAACGTAACATAACCCCCCACTCAAGAAGAAATTTACTTAATTTCTTTCAACAACGTTGATACGCAATGCACAAACAAAATCATAAATTAAAACTTATTTCAGTCTGTCTGGATACTGTCAATGAGTCCGTGTGTCTCTGGCTCGTCTGACTCCCCTGGATCTGGTTCCCATGGCTTGCAGTCTTCTGAAATGGCTTCGTCCCCTTGGGTGGCCCCAGCGTTTTTCCGTGAGCGAGGAGATATCTTTCAGCAACCTCGGTCACATCATTAAGCGTCTGCAGCTTCTGTAATTCTAAGTGGGTCGCCAGGTCCTTGTGACAGGCATTGAGGAATTGCTCCTTCACGATCAGGTCATGGAGACTATCGTAAGACTTCCCTTTGCCTGATAGTTTTACCAACTTGTGTAAGTATGACGACAGGCGCTCCACAAATTGCTTTGGTGTCTCGTCTGACAAAGGCCGGCATTCACGGAAGCGTTTACGGTAGCCCTTCTCTGTGAAGCAGTAGCAATGCAATATGGCCTCTTTCAAGACGTCGTAGTTTTTGGCGTCATTGTTCGACAGTCTGGTGTAAACTTCGAGTGCTTGCCCCGACAGAAGTGCACTCAGTCGAATTGCCCAGTCTTGAGGTTGCCAGTTAGAGCTTTCAGCGAACCTTTCGAATCTCGCCAGATAGCTGTCAATCTGGTCCTTCCCGTCGACGAAAGCTGGCAATTTTGGAGCCGTATGGTCGTTGGTGGCTTGTAGCGCATGCTGATTGTTTTGGATACGCGCCAACTCTAGCTGGTACTGACGCTCACCTTCAAGACGCTTCAGCTCGAACTCTCTTTCTTCATACCTGCATTGTTCTTCTTTTTCTTGCCGCCTCTCTTCTAATTCTAGACGCTTCTGTTCTAATTCTATTTCTCTTTCTTCCCGGTGACGCTGTTCTTCCTTTTCTTCTCGGCGTCACTGCTCCTCCAATTCTCGTTCTTGTATTCTCTCCTGGGATTTGACGTACTCCGTCAGCTGTTTGCCTTTCAGATACAGTGCAATCCCTTTCTGCCAGAAGTCGGCCATCTTGATGCTTTTCTGGAAAGTTCTTTTCTGGAAAGTTCTTTTTCTGGAAAGATCTTTTCTGGAAAGTTCTTGACTGTGCTGTACCTTTCTAGACTGTTCTAGAACAGCACGCTTTCTGTAGTAGCGCTGATGCTTGCCACTAGTCGCCTTCGCTGACGCAGGCCCCGCTGTCCTCGTCGTATGCGACGCTGCACCACGCTGATGTTGATGTACACGCTCCTGTGCTGAAGTAGACGCGACGTCCGCTCGTCGCTCTCTGTAATACTGGCGATGTAGCTCCGAGACTGTCCCTCGACGTAGTCTTGCGGCAGCCACGTAGTTCCGATCTGTTGTTCACTCACGAAGCAACTCTTCAGCGACTACACGCCCTTGCAGTCAACCCGAAACTATCGGGGATGTAGTCCCAGTATGTTGGCCCCTCCCGACGCAACTTGTTGGCGACTATCCTTGAACCCTTGGCTATGACGTGGATCCCGTCTTGGCCCCCAAAATGTTACACTCGTTTGATGTTGGTGTTTTTATCAGCAGTTGATTCAGCCCCAATGCTGAAGTACTGATGAGTGTAGCTCAGATTCGTTTATCCACGCAACCCGTTCAATCAGCATACAAGTCACAGAGTCGACGTATGAAGTTTTCCACTTTTATTCAGCACACATCAACAACTGCATACAATCGCCTTTCCACACTTTTACAACAACACTCTCCTTTTTACTTTCCAACTAACTATCAATCATCAACTCTC
Organism: Oncomelania hupensis; assembly: GCA_036898135.1. NCBI lineage: Eukaryota > Metazoa > Mollusca > Gastropoda > Littorinimorpha > Pomatiopsidae > Oncomelania > Oncomelania hupensis. The sequence goes on from CM072515.1 coordinate 62,569,689, forward strand.
TCTAAAAAATCACCACCTGAAACAGTGCGGCACTATATATATACTCTCTCTAAACTCCAGAAAGAGCGAGAATACCCCTCACGTGACACACCTCAACCAATCAGAAATAATTTCATCATCACTGTCTCACGTCATACAACCCTATTTGGAATGGAAGCTTCCATGGTAACCACGAGAACTATCCATACGCTTTGATCGATAGTAAACAACCAATTCTCGAAAATTCTCAAATAATATCGACCAACTAAAAATACCAACGTTACACAAAGCTTCTTCTAATAACAACGCAAAATCAAATCAAAGATAAATACACTCCGTTACTGCATGTGTTGCAAAATAAAACGAACAGATCTGTCGCGCGCGCTTCACACATAATTATAATATCGTGCGCATTTCACACGCACCATCATGCGCGTTTCAACGTAACACCTAGGGTGTGCTTTTCTCAGGTTGATATGATTGACATCACCGGAAATAATTATGGAACTGTTGGGGAAAGTGGTTTCGGCACTATGGACAACATCAGATAATTGATACAAAATATGTGATGGATTGGCCTTGGGGTCAACATACACAACAATTAAAACAACATAGGCAAATTGACGCGGGGAATAAAAAGGTTTACAATTAAGAATAAGAATCGCCAGTGAACTGTTCTTTGGAGATCAGATCTTCTCTGACGATGACACCACTACAGCCTGAGTCTCTAAGGACAGTCACTTCATGATTTCCGACGCATCCCTTGGAAACAGGCATGTTTTGGACGGTCATAGCTGCCCTGGCGACGACGGGGATGGATTTCCCGTTGGCAAGGAGAAGCTGGACGTCAGTTATGCACTCTTGCACGTCAGCAGGAGTAGCTGTGCGCGCAGTCTCACTCGGAAGAATGACGCTCCCGCCGCACACTTGATGCTCAGATCTACTTGTTTGCCGTTGATTGGAGAACCGCCGCTGCCGGTTGCCCGCCGCTGCATTGTCCGTATTGCACCTCTGTCCGCTATTTTTGTTTTGAGGACAGTTAGCCGCTCTGTGGTCTGTAGCGTTGCAAATGAAACAGCCTCTTGAATGCCCTTCCCTGGGGGTGTGGCGTGGAGTCCGTCTGTCTCTGGCTCGTCTGGCTTCCCTGGATCTGGTTCCCATGGTTTCCAGTCTTCTGAAATGGTTTCGTCGCCTTGGGTGGCCCCAGCGTCTTCCCGTGAGCGAGGAGATAATAATCTTTCAGCATCCTCGGTCACATCTTTAAGCGTCTGCAGCTTTTGTAATTCTAAGTGGGTCGCCAGGTCCTTGTGACAGGCATTGAGAGATTGTTCCTTCACGAACAGGTCATGGAGACTGTCGTAAGACTTCCTTTCGCCTGATAATTCCTCCCACTTGTGTAGATATGACGACAGGCGCTCCACAAACTGCTTTGGCGTCTCGTCTGACAAAGACCGGCATTCACGGAAGCGTTTACGGTAGCCCTTCTCTGTGAAGCTGTAGCAATGCAATAGGGCCTCTTTCAAGACGTCATAGTTTTTGGCGTCATTGTTCGACAGTCTGGTGTAAACTTCGAGTGCTTGCCCCGTCAATCGCCCAGTCTCGGGGTTGCCAGTTCGAGCTTTCAACGAACCTTTCGAATCTCGCCAAATAACTGTCGATCTGGTCCTTCCCGTCGACGAACGCTGGCAATTTTTTAGCTTTGTTGTAACTGATAACATGTGGCGCGTTCTGCTGTTGCTGGATGCGCGCCATTTTTTAGCTGGAACTCAAGACGCTTCAGCTCGAACTCTCTTTCTTCTTGACGTCGTTGCTCTTCTTTTTCTTGCCGCTGCTGTTCAATTTCCAGACGCTTCTGTTCTAATTCTATTTCTTCTCGACGACGCTATTCTTCTAATTCTCTTTCTTCACGTCGGTGTTGCTCTTCTAATTCTCGTTCTTGTATTCTCTCATGGGACTTGACGTACTCCGTCAACTGTTTGCCTTTTAGATTCAGTTCAATCCCTTTCTGCCAGAAGTCAGCCATCTTGATGCTTCTGGAAAGTTCTTGACTATGCTGCACCTTTCTAGACTGTTCTAGAATAGCACGCTTTTTGCAGTAGCACTGATGCTTGCCACTAGTCGCTTTCGCACCCCCGTTTGGGTGCCGGGGGTTTCAGTATAAATAGTAACCCCACTTTCTGGAAATTTAGTGCTTCAAATTCCCACTGTCGCTGTCTTTCTCATTTGCTCTTTCTCATTCCTGCACTGTTCTTTCAATCTGCTATACTATCTTCTTCTTCACTACACCAGTCACCTACCTTTTTTCTTGAAAACTCTTCCGGGACAAGACTACATGTTTGTGTATGAAGTCTGTTAGATCAGATTGGGAATATTGGACGCTTTCTGCCAGGTGGTCACTAGGGCTTCCTATGATGTTATTATTTAGCAATGTTGGCATTTTATATGTATGTGTTTTGTTGACAATTTATAATGATGTTTGTATTCTATTTTGTTTTTGTAAACAGGGGTTCGATAAATTAAAGTACAGCCTCAGCGTCCACTGCGAGGGATGTCTTTATTGTAAAGTGACTGGCTGGTGGAGAGCATTCAGTTTTTCCACTAGGGTTGTTTAAGCAGAGCTTTTATGCGGATCAGGGGTTGTCCGGTCCTGATTTGGCTCGGAAGAGTCCGCTGGACCTAAAGCAATAATCATGTAATGTAATGTAATATAAAAGTCGCTTTCGCTGACGCAGGCCCCACTGTCCTCGTTGTATGCGACGCTGCACCACGCTGGTGTTGATGTACACGCTCCTGTGCTGAAGTAGACGCGACGTCCGCTCGTCGCTCTCTCGTAGTTCCGGTCTGTTGTTCGCACATGAAGCAACTCTTCGGCGACTACACGCCCTTGTAGTCAACCCGAATCTATCGGGGATGTAGTCAAAATATGTTGGCCCCTCCCGACGCAACTCGTTGGCGGCTACCCTCGATGACTGCCTCTCGTAACGCTGGCTCGCTTGTTGTAGCAGTTGAACCTTTGGCTATGGCGTAGATCGCGGCTTGGCCCCCAAAATGTTACATTCGATGTTGGTTTTGTATTTATTAATAGTTGATTCAGCCCCAATGCTTGAATCCTCCTGATAAGTGTAACTCGGATTCGTGGGTTCTGTGACTGACTGAGAAAGACTAAACTGATCTAAAAGTTCAATCATTTTTGCGGTGAAAGGTTGCTGGGGTTGGTCAAAGTGAAAGTTAATGTCTCCTAAAACTATGTATGTTCCTGACAGTGTGTTGCAATAATCAAGCAGGACTGGAAATTCTTGGTGAAAAATTGCATCAGTTAATTTATTCTTCTTGCTTGGAAAGGTGCGATATATGCATATGAAGTGAATATTCTGCTGTGGGACGGACAAACTGAGGTGAACAACTTCAAATGACGAGTGAGTGAATGCGAAGTCTGTGATGAAGCCAAGGTGACGGGACAGACTGTTTCTGTAAATGATAGCGAGGCATGTGTATTAGAGTTGAGAAAGTTGTAAAACGTGGAAAGTTCATAGTTGAGAATTGTAGAGTGGGAAAAGCAATTGAGCGATTGAATGCAGTTGTTGATGTGTACTGAATAAAAGTGGAAAACTTCAAACGACGACTCCTGCCTTGTTGATGATTGAACGGGTTGCGTGGATAAACGAATCTGAGTTACACCTATCAGGATTTCAAGCATCGGGGGCTGAATCAACTACTGATAGAGAAAAAACAACATCGAGTGTAACAGTGTACATAAGTACTTGATAAAATCAATCAATAAAATATATAAGTAGGCTTATATAAATACCTAACACATTCCTTGGCATTTTTGATATGATGATGATCATCGTTGTCAAGGTGGCGACGTGGTGAATCTTCCTTAACGCTAACGCAATAGAACGTTAAGCTTCGTTATTCCATTGGCATCAAACCAAATTTTATGTAATTCGAAATCTTTGCAGTTTATTTTTCAGGCTAACGATAAATGCATGGCACCCTATTTTCCAATGATACTTTGGATATATTCTTTGGCAACATGTGTATCAACGAACAATAAAACAAAATAAACTGTTGCATTTTTTATATTTCCACAATCGCTTTTTTGGGGGGCGAAGTGTGTGAGTGTTTTGAAATACATTTGAATGTCTTGCTATCTTGTTTTGTGACTTTAGTAATTTTTTTGGTTATAGCACCTTACTGCTACCAAAGGTGCAGAGAAGACGAATTTGACCCAGTGTGTGCCACTGACGGCTCTAGCTACACGAATAGATGTTTTTTGGAGATCTGGGCTTGCCGGTGAGTGTGATATTTGAAATAAAATACCTGATTCATTCTATAAAAAAACAGAGGAATACATATAAATATGTGCTGGATGCCTTCACTTTGTGGCATCTTACATAATGATCTAGCAGACAGAGCAGCAAAACGGGGAGCAACTAATGTCAATGCCATAAAAATTGATATCGGATTGTCAATTAAAGAAATGTACTGTATAATTACAAAAAAATCTTAAGGAAAGACAAACAAAATCATGTTTGACTAGCATGTTAGGGGTCTCTAGACAGATTTATAGTTTAGCATATAGATTATATTTAAATTCCTGGAAAACAAAATTTAGCAAAAACATAACTTGCATTTGTAATGAAAATTTAACAATTCAACATTTGCTAGTATAATGCAATGACCTAAAAGATACTTACCAAACAAATACATTGCTTTGAGCAACACCCAAGATTTAGACTTAAAATCATTCGTAGAAATATCTAAAGCGTTATTATATTCTCCAGTAGGTCATTTATTATAAGAAACTTTAAAAAAAAAAAAATAACAACAACAACAAATTTATAACGACATAAGCATGTGCTTGTATCCTCAAAAGGCTCCGGTGCATGACATCCATTAAATTAATTTGTTAAATTCTTTATATTAGGAAGACTTTTTTGGGGGGGTGGGGGTTTCTTGTTTTGAATTTTTACTTCTTTTTCCATGATAATAATAATAATACTAACAATAATAATAATAATAATAATAATAATCATAATTATAATAATCATAATAATTACAATAACAACAACAGCAATTATATTGATAACTTGATCATGACCTTATATCACAGCAAATTATGACTCATTGTATGAAGTCAAATATGCAAATTAGACCTTTTCTATTTTTTTAAGGTTGTCTGTGTGTGTGTGTGTGTGGGGGGGGGGGTGTGTGGGTGTGTGTTAAATTTTTTTCAAAACATTATTAATGTTATTATTTAAAAATAATAATCATCATATGTTTTGTTAAATGCATTTTGTTTATAGTTCAATATGTTGTCTAATATCACAAATGTGAATAGACTTTAAATTAAATAAATTAATAAATTGCGTGTGAGTCTTCTTTTTCTTCTTCTTCTTCTTCTTCTTCTTCTTCTTCTTCTTCTTCTTCTTCTTCTTCTTCTTCTTCTTCTTTTTTTTCTTCTGCTTCTTCTTGTGTTTCTTGTTCTTGTTCTTGTTCTTGTTCTTCTTGTTCTTCTTGTTCTTCTTCTTCTTCTTCTTCTTCTTCTTCTTCTTCTTTACCGTCGTGGTCGTCAGCATCAAAAGCCATCGTTCTCATGGTTTTTGATGTAATGTATTTTAGTTGTTCTTATATAGTGCTTTCCAGCTCCAAAGCTGCTCAAGGCTCTAGCTCAAGCTGCCCGAGGCGCCCACTTGCAACCTTTGGACGCATAGTCTGATACCCAGACGACTCAGCACAATCCTTTACCACCGGGAATGGAGGAGAAGGGACTTAGTGCTTTCTGGCAGTATTTGTGTAACCGGCAATCACCCGTCCGTGCTATGGAATGCGTGCGTTAACATACTCAACCTTGGCTTATACCCTCATCGGAAGGAGTAGGGGCGCAGTGCTGGAGGGTCCTTGCTTTTACTGCAGGCCGTCAACGGGCTTGGAATCACTCCTATACTGCCTGTACAGGCTGCAATGTTATCGCTTGACATTCAATTTGAAGCCATGCTCTGTGTTGAGGGATTGGCCTTGGACTTTGATGTCCATGTTGATGCCATTGGTGTTGTTGGTCATCATTTTGGTCTTCTCTGCACTTATTTTCATCCCATAGGCTCTGGAGGTGGTGTCAAGCCTCTGTACTAGCTGTTCAAGTTCTTGTTCCTATCCAGCCAATCCATCAATGTCATCCGCAAAAAAAAGGTTGGAGATTGCTCTACCCCCTATGCTGACTGTGCCTTCGTGATCTGCAAGGGTATATGACATGATGCGCTCTAGAAAGATGTTGAAGAGTGTTGGAGAGAGTAGGCATCCTTGACGCACACCGATTGTTGTTCTGAACCAGTTTCTGATGACGCTGTTATGGAGGACTGCACTGGTAGCCTTGTTATACAGGCTTTTGATAGCTTCAATAATTATAGGGCTGATGTTGTACACTCTCATGGTTACCCACAGAGCTGCATGCCAGACTCGGCCAAACGCCTTCTTGAAGTCCACGAACACATGATATAGATGTTGTTGACATTCAATGCTTCAATTAATTTGCCACTGCGTACACCATTAAGCTAATGGCTGTCTATTGTCGTCATCATTGTCATCAGTATCATTGTAATTTTTGACAGGATCATCTTCATCATCATCATCATCATCATCATCATCGTCGTCGTCGTAGTAGTAGTAGTAGTAGTAGTAGTAGTCATCACCATCATCGTCATAATCAGTTTGGTGGTCGTTTCAGGTCATAGATGATTGTGAACAAATTGTTGTAATTCATAAATTATTTGAAGTTTTGGATAAAACTTTTTTTCTTTCTTCATTTCTTGTATTAATGTCACTGCTCTAGGGATGCTGTGCTTTTTCTGAAAAAGCAATCAAAACTCGATATATTTTTAATAATAATTTGTTAATAAATAAATAAATAATTTAATAACTTTTGTTTGTGTTTCAGCAATGGAGCAGTTATTAATGTTCTTCACAAAGGAAAGTGCACAACCAAAAAACGAGAATTCGAATCTGAACCTTATAATAATGGAGACGACTCAGAAAAAGACAAATGAATTTAGCCTGGGCCTATCGCGTTTTTGCATGGTTCAATGAAAATAAATTCATTTTTAAAATGCTACACATTGTGTGACCTGCTTTATATTGTCTTTTAATCATAAATGAGACATTAATGTGAACGTCTGTATGCGGTGTGCTTTGTTCAGGGTTGTTATAGACATTTTTAAGCAAGGGAGATTACTGTGTTATTCACGGTTTTCTACTTAGTCAACAAATCTTTGTTACTCCTGTGACGGTGGGTTCTATTCTGCCGTGAACTGACAAAACCGAGCAAGTCCACAAAACCTACTATCGAGAAAATCGACGTTTTGTGTTGCGCTATATTACGCGATCGTTTCTGGAAGTTTAAGGGCATATTATAATGCAATTCCTCGATTTAAGAGTGCATACCTTGAATGTTAAAGAAATGTTTGATAGATTTGATGTTTTAAGACTAGTTGTGGACTTGCTTTGTTTTGTCAGATTATTCTTGAGATAGGTCTTTGTTGAGAACATGACAAAAACAAGCGTTTTGTGTGTGTGTGTGTGTGTGTGTGTGTGTGTGTGTGTGTGTGAGCGCGCAATCGTATTTTAAGATGGAGATTAAAAGGGAGCGCAGCATCCTTACCTTGGAGTGTAGACTGATGGTCATGTCTTTCCAAATGGGCTTCAATCTTGTCAGAGCAGCAGTTGTGTGTGTGTGTGTGATCATGGAGAGTACTTCTTGTCGGGACCCATTGTCTGATACAATGGCTCCTAAATATTTGAAACTATGCACTGTGTTGAGGGATTGGCCTTGGTCTTTGATGACTGTGATGGGAGCCATTGGTGTTGTTGGTCATTATTTTGGTTGTCTGCACTTATTTCCATTCCAAACGCTCTCTAGGAAGATGTTTAAGAGTATTAGAGAGAGTAGGCATCATTTTGACGCACGCCGATTGTTGTTACGTACCAGTTCCCGATGGCGCTGTTAGTGAGAACTTTGGTGAAGAGTGTCTACTGGCGGTGCTTTTCTGAGCGGCACCAACGACACGTTTGACATCGTCGACAGACGGAGGATTGTACGCCACTTCAGTGAGGTGTTGCGAGATCATCGTAGGTCGTCATTCGGAACGGGATACGGTAGTGTAAACTTTATTGTTATTGTTCTGGCTTAGGAACGCCAAGACCCTACCCGTAACGATTGAACATTTATGTATTGAATCTCGGCAAGGCCTGGTTTCACAGTGCTGATAGGTCTATGAGTAGGCACATGAAACAAAAGCTATTTTCATGTAAATAGTGTAACACGCTTTGAAATCTTAATAACTTTGATTGTTTAGTATACATTTGTGAGTGAATGTGAACTGATATTTCATCTGTATTGACTTGCTTACATTCATTCATTCCGGTATATCACTTCTTTTTCTGTCTTGTAAATAACTTTATTCATGTATATGCCTTTAAAAATAAATATAATATTGAGGTTGACTTTCTGTCATATCAAGGGTGCTTAAACGCAGTTAAGGAATTTATTTAAAAAAAATGGTTGCATTTCATTAAAAAATGCAACAGCAAAATTTGAAAATAGTAAAGCACAACGAACGCTTTGCACTGTTAAAGGATCTAACATTTATTATGACATTTTGATAAAAGACAGGGTACATCCAAAGAGCTTATTACGGAAAGAGGGGAATCTTCCATTATGTCTTATACAAAAAATGCGAGACGCTCTCACGGATTATTTCCCTTTGCTCGGGCTGGCTATATTTCATCATCTGCTATATGAATGATCTGTGCGTGGTAACTTATTGAGCCTATGCCATTGCAAAAGAACATTTTTATGGCAACGTTTGCAAAAACCAAACTTTTAACCATCATTATTATTAACATTCCGCTACTGCTGTCTTTTTTATGTTTACTTATTGACATTTATTAGGTGCTTTTATGCTGCTTATGTGTGTATGTCATAGTTTCGTTTTCTGCCCTGGAATTTATTATTTTTTAATCAACGACAGATATTTTAAAATTAAAATATGCATGACAGACTGTTTCATTTATCCGAATCTGTGTAAATCCGTAATCATGAGAGAGAGAGAGAGAGAGAGAGAGAGAGAGAGAGAGAGAGAGAGAGAGAGAGAATACGAATACGAATACGAATCTTTTATTCCAAAAAATTCAGGGCATCGCCCCTTTGGAAGGGTGTGTACATTAAAAAACAACAACAAACATTGAATATATAATAACTTACATATAAATACAAAACAGGTTACGATACTGCTAGTCCCCGAAGTCTCATGGCTTTATATAAATAAATACATAGTTTTCTAACTGTCTCTTCGTTGTCAGAGGCTAACAGTAGAATGTGACGTGTTGCACAAGGCATTCAGACCTTTTACTCTTCTTTTATTGAGTCCGTTCTTACCTTTTCTTTTATCTGCTGGTATGGAAGTTTGTGTGTAAAAAACAAAAGTATTCTGGATCGAGTAGTGAACGTCTGTGGGAGGGTTGTGGGAGTGAAACAAGAGAGTCTGCAGGTGTTGTATGAAAGACGTGTTGTGCGGAAAGCTGTTTGCTTTGTGCTGGATAGCACTCATGTGCTTGCGCACCACTTCCAGCTCCTGCCTTCTGGAAGGCGCTACCAAACACCAAGGGTCAGAACTCTCAGAATGAAAAACAGTTTTATTCCAAAGGCTGTCTCATTACTTAATAAATGACATGTGTGTGTGTGTGTGTGTGTGTGTGTGTGTGTGTGTGTTTTGTTTGCCCAAAATAATCTCATTTCACTTTTTTTTTTAATGTTAGCATGCATAAGTGTAATTCTATTCATATGTGACTGTGCATTTTTATCCTCATTGTCATTATGATTGTTGTTATTATTATTGTGATGTTTATTCCATGTTGATTGTAATTGTACACCACAATGTAATTTCTTGTAAAAGATAATAAAGTTGTCTTATCTTATTTTATCTTATCTTAATATTTTGGGGCTATAAACTGTTTCCTTCAATCAATCAATCTTTATTTCAATGTCTGTTCACACATCTAAGTGATATTAGACATTGAAAATGTAACTTTTAAAACACTTTAACTATTTAAAAACATAATTTCAAAACAATCTATAAAAGTCTACCAACAGGAGATTTAGCAATAACTTTCACAATGTCTGTAACATTTGGATGATATAGAACCATGTCTACAGAATGTCCATAGTCAGTTATGCTATGTCCATTTACTTTAAATACATCTCTTAAAACTGAGCATACAAAGAGAAGGTGATGTACTGATAGACTTGTATTACATATACATTTAACATCAGCTGAGTATTTAGTGCTCCATGCATTCATTCTTAATTTATATATTAATTTAGAAAGTGGTCTTGAACAATTCAGTATAGATATATTTTTAATATTATTTTCATGATACACTGCCTTTTCTAGTAAAGAAAACATTTCATGATTACACATATTCAAATTTGTTATAGTTATAGAATCTGATGACCTTTGTGCTCCTTCCTTAGCTAATCTGTCACATACCTCATTCCAATGAATTCCGCAATGTGATGGAAACCCAACAGAAATCAATATTTATTCCTCTAGAAATCACACAGTGTATCATATGTTTAATTTCATAGATAAGCTCCCGTCTATCTTTACAGTTCCATTGTTTTAATGCATACAGAACCGCTTTTGAATCAACACAAACTAATATACCAAATAATTCTAAAGGTGACGTCATGATGAATTTTAAAGCCATTAAAATAGCATAAAGCTCAGCTGTAAATATAGAAAATCCCTTTCCTAAATAATATGACCTTCTGATATTTATTTCAGGAATAATATATGCTGATCCACTATCCGAAGAATCTAAAACTGATCCATCAGTAAAAATCTTCATATGGTTTTTGTAATTACTTTCAATATGCTTTTTTACATCAATAACTAACATATTAGGATTATCCTCTTTTTGTAGTTTGGCTATAGTCAATATCAATATGTGCACATGTATGCTCCCATGGTGGAATCAATGGTGTTAATGGAAGAACTGAAACTAATGTGATATCAATGTTGCACTTTTCAAAAAGGTCTTTTGTATAGTTTCTGTCACAGGGCAGCCTGTGATGAAACCGGGTAGAAGGTGTGGGTGGAGAGTTAATGAGTTGGGGTAGTAACTGCGCGCTGTCGTATGTTTGGTTATGCGTGGAAAGCGTGATTTTGAACAACAGAGTTCGGCCAGCCAGTTTTGGAATGTGTTCACTGTAGTCAGAACACGTTTTGCAGAGTAACGGAGAAGACCTGTGGTCTTGTGTCTCTGGGTATTTTGTTCTGGAAGTAAGGTTGGGACAGTTGTTAACGTAAATGATAACTGGTTCTAAAAGAAAACCTAGTGGGAAATGTTACAGTTGTGGTAACAAGCTCAAGGAAGTGTAGAGCAAATAACTAAGTTTGTGTTGTGGTAAGTTAGTGTAGAGGTGGTCCACTAACAGGAATTACTACGCACTGGATACCTTACTTGGAGTACTGTGTAGGCGAGCAGTGGAAAGGGCTAGCTACAGGTACTATTACATTCATTCGAGCCGTGTGGGTAAGTGTGATGGTGATCTTCCTTTACTGTGCTAATGACCGATGGCCGGCTGTTGGGGTGTTGAACGATAGCTGTGCGTGAGGCTGGGGGAAGGATGGTTGCACTGGGGAGAGGCAGACGAAAGGAAGAGTGCGACTGAAGGAGGGAGAATGAGGGTGGAGTGTGGTGAAGGTAGGATGGAAGTGGTTGCTGTTGTTGAGGTTGCGGTTGCTCAAGATGGATAATGTGTTGATAATTACATGTATTCATTTGCAGCATTGTTCATTTCATGCATTCATAATGTCATTTAGTTTTTGAATTATGTGTTTGATTACAAGAGACAGTAATAGTAGTCAAGGGAAGTGAAGTGGACAGCAGTGGCGCTTCCTCAAGATACAGGAATTAGTTAGTGTAGTAGGGGGGAAGAGTGTGAGGAGGGAGGGGGACAGAATCGGGTGGACATGACATTAACAATAGGACAAGCATGTTGCAGGTTCGAAAGTTCGCTGTTCGAGGGTCTTCGAAGTTCGTCGAATTCATCAGCTCGACACTGAGTAACGTCGACCAGCGTCGCGCGACAACGACGACGACATTTGGTCGTGTGGACCCAGCATCATCATCACCACCCGTTCGTCCTCGTCCGTGTTGGTGTGTACATCTTCATGGTTCCACAACCCCACCTTTTCCGCGGTGGTTGTGACGTCTGTGTATGGAACCTGGCCTCGACGTCACAGTGTTAGCCGACTGGAGGAGTTAGGCTGGGAGGCGTCGATGGTGGCAGGGCTGCCGCAACTACAGCGTCATCATCATCATCATCATCGTCAGCGGTGGGAGGGAGTGGCGACACCACTACGCCTGGATTCCATAGCGACAGTCCGGTGACAGTCACGAGGAGGGGCAGCTACTTTTCGGAGACATCAACGGGGACGCCCTACTATCAGGTCGGCTTATTCTTTGTTGTCCCCCTCTTGATACTCGACCCCCCCTGTGTTCGGACATTTGCAGTGCACAGTCGTTACTTAGACGTGGTTGGTTAGCAACCCTCGTTCATCTGACATTCCATTTCATTGTTCATCGACCCATTGATTGTTCCATCACCATTTTTCTCGTTTCATGTGTAAATGTTGTATGTGTATGAGTGTGTAGTATGAATGAATAAATAGCTTGAAAGTTGTATATATATTCGTTGTGTTTTCATCACTTCCGTCTGCGGGTAATCGTCATTCTTTCTGGGTTGTCTGCGTGTGGAAGTTGTCTGTTTGTGGCGTCTGCCCGGAGAGAGTCGTGGCGGTGACAGTTTCTAATTGGCTGCAAGTACTTCATAGTTTTTGTTCTTTTTGGATAATCTTGTTGAGCGTCAATATATATTTCATCATACACCGAATTTGGAACAGATAAACATCTTAACACATATTTGGAAGTAGCCAGTTGACGTTGTTGATTTAATGATAATATTCCAGCTTCTTGGTATATTCGTAGAGTGTTAGCATGAACTGGAACTCCTAATGCAATTTTAATAGCCCTACTGTCAATACTTTGTAATTTATTTAGTAATGAATTATTTGCTGAAAAGTATGCTTCTTGGCCATAAATAAGCTTTGATCGAACTAGTGATATGGCTAAATGTAATAGGGATTTAGTGTTTTGACCCCATATTTGCATATTAATAATTTTTAACAAATTCAAGGTTTTTCTTGCTTTGGTTATTAAATGTTCAATATGTAACTTCCAGTTCAGCTTAGGTGTTAGGTAAACTCCGAGAAATTTTACCTGCTGCTTGTAAGCAAGAACTTCATAATTTAATTTCAAAACAGGTAATAATTTAGGATTATTTCCATTATTGAAAAGCATCAAATAAGTTTTCTTTGTAGACAGTTCAAGACCGTTAATTTTCAAAAATATAAAAAGATTATTCAGTTCTTCTTGGAAAAGTTTCTGTACATACAGTACTACTCTCTGTTTAGTATGCTTTCTGAGAGACGTATTAATCCACATAGCAAATGTCATCCGCATACTGAACTACATTTGCTGATTTAGAAATAACTGTGGGAAGATCATGAATGAGGATTGAAAACAATAAAGGGGCAAGAATAGACCCCTGAGGGATTCCATATCGATGTTATAAAAAGATGAATAAGCATTCCCCACTCTTGTGCATATAGATCTGCCACTTAAATAATTGTGTATGTAATGATACATATGACCACTTATTCCAATATGTTTTAATTTATAAAGAAGTCTAGCATGCCAAACACTGTCATATGCCTTTTTGATATCAAAGAAAGCGGCAAGAGTACTTTTTCTATGAGCAAACTGTTTCTTAACATGACTGGTTAATTTGACAAGATGGTCAGTTGTACACCGACCCTTTCTAAACCCTGCTTGATTTTTAGGGATTATATTATTTTTTTCCCAAAATTGAGTTAACCTGTTTAAAATTATTTTTTCTAATAATTTTCCAACTTGAGACGTCAATGCAATTGGTCTATAATTATTTACTGATGCACAAGACTTACCTTGCTTATATACTGGAATAACTACAGACTTCTTCCAGATAGTAGGGAGAATTCCACTTTGCCAACATCTTTGGCATAATGAATGTAGTAATTTTTTCCATGTAGCTGGCAAGTGATTCAGTAATTGATAAGAGATACCATCTAGACCAACAGCAGTTTTGTTTGATGAAAAAGATTGTAAGGTTTCTAAAATCTCTTCATAATTAATAGGAGCATTTAAATAATGCAAATTATCTGGTATAGGATCTGCATATTCTGCTTTGATTTCTTCTTCTTTTCTAAACATTTGTGTATGTAAATCAAGACTATTGGACAATGAATTTACTGAGAAATGTTTTGCAAATGCCTCTGCTTTATCCTCAGATGAGGGGAAAATATCGTCTTGCAATTTAACAGGATAAGACTGTAGATTAAATCCATTTTTCATCTCTTTAACTTTTCTCCAAACCTTATACATATCTTTCGAATCGGTTATTTCTGACATGCAAAATTCTGACCAATAATGTTTCTTAGCACTTGCAATAATTCTGTTACAATGTATTTTAGCATGTTTCATGATTGTAAAATTGTCAACTGTTTTATTCCTAATCCAATTTTTATATGTGAACTTTTTATTGTTAACTGCTTTTTCGCAATCATTGTTCCACGACACATTTCCTGAATGAGATATTCGCTTCTTTTGTTTGCATCTTGGAATACTTTTTTCTGCTGCTTTCAATACAGCATCTCTAAATTTTGAGTAAAAATTTTCTACATCTTCATCATGAACGTTATTAATATCAGTATTTTCTAGACATGTTTTAAAGAAGTCCCAATTTGCATATTTATATTTGAATTTAGGTATTTTATCTTCTTTTTGTCCCAATTCTGTTTCTCGTTCATTCAAAGTTATAATAAATGGAAGATGATCACTCCCTAAACAATCATCAAGAGGGCACCAAACAGAATTTAAGGCAATATCTGGAGTGGCAAGGGAAAGATCAATAGATGTAGACCTATGGTAAGAAACGTCAGGAATTCTAGTAAATTGACCGTCATTTAATAAACACAATTTAGAATCTAATAAATTATCAACAAAACGATTACTTGTTGTAATTTGACATCCCTGCTCCCACCAAGGAGAATAAGCATTGAAATCCCCCAAAATAATCCACTTCTCATCAGACTTAACTATAGTTTTTACCCAGTCAGAGTTGTCTTCTTTTGGACCATCTGGCATATAAACGGATATTATATTGAAAATGGTGTGCTTATTTATTTTAATCATTGCAACACTTCCAAATGTATTTTTTAGTGTTTTTGGTATTGGTGATGGAATTGAACAATACTCTAAATCACATCTTATGTACAGGGCTGTTTGAACTTTTTGTGTGTCGTTACTAGTTTGGAATAAGGGAGGAAAGTAATAATTTTTTAGTTTTGGTAATTTGTTATTATTGAGATTCAGTGACTGTAACGCTAATACAGCATAATTTTCCTGTGATTGAAAAGCCAGTAAATTTGTGCCTAGTGATCGACTATTCCACTGAAATAATTTGACATTTTGTTCATTCATTTTACAGTTTAAATTATATATTTATACACTTGCATAATAATGCTTCTTAAATATATATATATATATATATATATATATATATATATATATATATATATATATATATATATATATATATATATATATATATATATATATATATATATATATATATACATGAATTGTTCTTATGTGGGGCATTTTCCGTATTTTTGAGTTTATTGTGGGGCATGAAAAAATTGTGGGGCTTGTAAAACGCCCCACAATTTTAACCTGTTTACACTATTGCCGCGGGGTTGCTGATTACTGTCCTGTATAGATCTCACAACAACGTTTTATATAAAATTGTACCCAAAAAATAATGGGATTGCCTCCCTTGCTTCAAAACTTTTCAATCTGTCCGCCATGGTGATTTTGCCATGGTGATTTTAATCTTCAATGTGAAAGGAGGTTACCGTTCTTGATTGCAACGAGAATGGCCTCGCGAAGATTCAGAGAGCCTGTGCTTAAACCGGTGAGTGGAAATTTGTTATACTAGTACAACACTAAGTTTGAACAAAATTGGTCGATGTAGTTGTTTATCTTTCAAAGCAAATTGTGTTTTTAACATGTCGGCGAAGGTTGCTCAGTGAAGCACCGGTGCGGTGGGTCGCTATTTTTCATTGAACTTATTTTACTAAGTCTAAGGGGTTTGGTCTAGGTGCATGAGTAAACGCGTGTTCAACTACGCATTGCATAATGTTACAGTCTTCTTCTTCTTCTTCTTCTTCTTCTTCTTCTTCTTCTTGGATTGTAGCACTACAATTACATTTTGATGACAAAGAAGACACCTTCGCCGATGTTTTCAACGCAACAAAAATCGTGATTTGTTTTGGGAAAGTGACATTTTTGCTACTACAGTACTAGACTACACGCAAAAAGCCGAGGCACTTTTTCGGTATATCTCTAAAACTCTAACAAGGTCTACGCCACAGTTCATACTTAAACGCCATTTAGATTATGTCTACTGCATTTCATTTTAACTCAAAAGGGCACAGTCGCTAAAGGCTCGTACATGTTTTGTAGGCCTACGTTATGCTTGTCAATCGTGGCAGCCATTTTCGATGGTCAACTTTCAAACAATCATTTACACTCAATTTTCCACAGAAAATGTTTATTAGGGAATCCGATGACAGATGAATTATTCATTTCTGCTTTTATGCGGGTATCGTTTGGAATATTACTACATTTAATGTAAATCAAGCTGTTTTTCACTACCCTACCTAACAGGAAAATCGGCACACCGATTGGCTGAATGGCTTTTCCTAGCAGAAGTCTTGTTTGCGCTTTTTCACTATCGTACGCTTTATGATTAATCACAGAATTCTAAGTTTTTCTTTCAAAAGTTGATATTTGAATGGTGTTTAACCCATTTGCTACCACGATCCCATATATGGGATCACGTGAATCCAATGTGCTGTCATCACTATATTTGGGTTTTCCTGTTCACAATTGTTTTGACAGCTGAAGGGAGACTAGCAGAGAAGTTCTAATGTAAATAGGGAGTGACTGGCCTTTAACACTTGACTTTCTGTCACTTTGCAATTGACACACCTCAGATTTCAACAGCAGCATGGCAACACAAAAAAGGTAAGCTATAATAGCATGTTACCAGTTAGGATTTTTGTAACACCTTATGAAGCAAAGTTACAGTTCTGCCTATTATCTAAAATCAGGTTTCTCAGTTTTTCTGTAAAGCTTTTAGTTTTGAAGTAGCTAAAGGTCAAAGTTCGATCCCAAATATGGGATCGCGGGAGCGAGAGGGTAGGGGTTTTTCACTTGTAGTACTCTAGTGTTCTATGTATGTTATCTCTCATGTACTCATATGTGCGTGGCTCAAAGTTAGCTTTAATGTTATTTACAGGTTCTTACAATACTAGGGAACATAAGCAACATTCTAAAACATTCCATGCTGTTGTCTTTTTACCAAAATTTACCGTATTATTTGCCCTATGTGTTTTTTCAGGACGTACATGAAGTTTTGTCCATCTTGACCCCGATGTCCACAATGAAGCTATCTCTGCTGCAATGTCTAGAAATCGATTTGATGAGCTCATGAGATATCTACATCTCAGTGATAATGCCAACCTAGACGCTGGTAACAAGTTCAGCAAAGTCCGAATTCTCGTCAGCTTGCTCAACGAGAAGTTTCTGATGTTCTTCACATTCATGAAGACCCAGAACTTGAGTATCGATGAGTCAATGATCCCATACTTCGGCAAGCATGGAGCTAAACAATTCACCAGAGGCAAGCCTATTCGTTTTGGCTTCAAGATGTGGGTCTTGGCTAAACCACTGGGTTATGTGGTCCAGTTTGATCCCTACCAAAGAGCTCGAGGACGACAAACTGAGTATCCTGGACTTGAAATGGGGGTTCCGTGGTGGTAGACCTCATTTCAGAGCTTCGAGAAGAAGGCAGCGACTCCTACCACCTCACATTTGACAACTTATTTACTTCCCTGGCCCTATTCGAATGCCTGAACAAGAAGAAGATCGCGTGCACTGGAACACTTCGCTCAAACCGCACTGGAGATTGTCCCCTCAAGACTATGAAGGAGATGGAGAAAACCCCAAGAGGCACCTTTGACTATTCTACTGACATCAAAAATGGAACTGTGGTTGTCAGTTGGAATTACAACAATGTTGTCAATGCCGTCTCCAACTTCGTTGGTGTTAACCAATACAGCCAGCAAAGCGTTGGTCAAGAGCAGATAGGAGACGTGTCAACATTGGCCAGCCTAACACCATAAGGCACTACAACCGCACCATGGCCGGAATAGATCTCATGGATCAGAATTTTGAGCAAATATCGGACGACGATCAGATCAAAGAAGTGGTGGTGACCAATCTTTGCATACTGTGTGGACCTGTGTGTCCAACAAGCCTGGTACCTCCAGAGGCTGTCGAGTGATGTAGTGAACAGGACCAATGACCTCCTGGCCACTAGTTGTTCAATTGCTCGATCACTCCTTGCCAGAACCAGCGCTCCTGCTTCTACTCAAAGACGTCCCAGAGGGTTCCCCAAGCTTGACAAGCGTGTCCCAGACAACATCCGATTGGACCGACTTGACCACCTGGTGCAGCCCTCAGCAACCCAGCTCAAGTGTGCCTATTGTGGCATGAAGACGAAGCACATATGCATGAAATGTCGTGTTGGTGTACATGACAGATGCTTTGCCATGTTTCATTCTCAGTGAAATGACACAATGATGCTGATGACAGGACTGAAATACATTCTGCTCTGATGTTATTACATGTTGTCTCTTCATTCAAACCATTCGTGTTTGGAATAATCTATGTTCCTTTTAGTAAAATTTTTAGATTTTAGTATTTGTTTCAGATTTCTTTGATGACGGCACTTCACCGTGCTGGCACTTTGTGACAGTTTTTTTTTAAAACTTGTATCACACATGCATATTTTTCTTTTGTAAAATTATCTGTATTTATCTAGGTTGTAGCTGTTCAAGTTGGAATATTTCTTTGAAAATGATTCATTTGAGGCTGCACTGGCTTACCTTTGCACTATTTCTGGGAGATTTCGGTATTTAGTCTTTGGTAATTTTTAACTTTTTATTATGGCAAAACCTTTTTCTTTCACAGAGGACTTGTGATGTTTGAAACAGATAAAAAATAAAGTTCAAATAAACACATCTGTTTGAGTGCCTTCTTGATGTGCCCATAAGTGAAAACCCCTACCTTCTCGCTCCCACGATCCCATATTTGGGATCGCCACAAACACTCTCATAAAACCACTTTTTCAACATATTTCCTCAAAATAACTATCAGATATGTTGTTTGTATGCTATATGCTACACATTCACATAACTTTAATCAAAAAATAAAATTTGGGTGGAAATGGGTTAAACATAAACTAGGCGTACAGTTTGTTAAATCTACAGAAATAAACCAAAAAGCTGTATCAGAACAGTAGATAATAGTGATATTTATTTAAAATTCCTTTTAATATAGGCCTACTCCCTACTGTACTGCGTTGCTAACATTGTTGTGTAAATAGACTATTTAAAAAGGTTTTTCTTTGCCTTTGGTTTATTGGTTTATTACAATGCTGTGACAAAAGGCTTTTTTAACTTACTGCTTTGGATTATTTTTATTTGATTAGGCTAATTATTTCATTTATTTATGTAATTTTTTATTTCATTTTATTTATTTTATTTTATTTTATTTATTTTCTTTTTTTTTTTTTTGGGGGGGGGGAGGTAGGAGGAGGGGGGTGTTGAATTTGTATAATTTTTTTTCAGAAATCTAATAACTATATTAAATCAAAAAGTGAAAGAAGAAATAGTTTCCAATGGTAAAAAGCCGAAGTTGCTGTGCATAATTTATTCTCGTTTGTCACTACCCTATGGTAAAAAAATGTATGTACTCTCCTCCCTCCCCCCGTCGCAAATTTGGAATACCCCCCCCCCCCCCCCTCTGAAGGCCTTGATCCGGCCCTGGCTCATCAGAGAGAGAGAGAGGAGAAAGAGAGAGAGAGAGAGAGAGAAAGAGAGAGAGAGAGAGAGAGAGAGAGAGAAAAGAGAGAGAGAGAGAGAGAGAGAGAGAGAGAGAGAGAGAGAGAGAGAGAGAGAGAGAGAGAGGATAGGGGGCCTAGTATAATGCAAAACGAACCACATCCTTGAGAGTAGATAATGATCTAGGCTTTGGAGACAGAGGAGATAGCACGCAAGAAGTAAAAATGTTAGTCCCCTGTACTTCTTACTAAAAGGGTAACACTGTATATATATATAATATAGGCCTAAATATAAAATTTCTTTTTTTTTTACTTTGTTTACACAGTGGATCGTACATGCAAAGTTCAGCAGTGGTTGAAGGGCAATCCAGCACAGACCTGTGATGAAACATCTATGGAATCGTTGGTAAGAAACATGTTGTCTAGGCTTAAGTTACTTTCTTCTTCTTCTTCTTCTTCTTCTTCTTCTTCTTCTTCTTCTTCTTCTTCTTCTTCTTCTTCTTCTTCTTTTTCTTCTTCTTCTTCTTCTTCTTCTTCTTCTTCTTCTTCTTCTTCTTCTTCTGTCACCATCGTCAGCAGCAGAAGCAGCACCAGCAGCTTTATCTTCCTCCTCCTCCTTCTCCTTTTCCTCCTCCTCCTTATCATCATCATCATCAACAACATTATAATCATCATCTTTTTCTTCTTCTTCTTCTATCATCATCGTCAGCAGCAGGAGCTTTCTCTTCCCCCTCCTCCTCCTCCTCCTCCACCTCCTCATCATCATAATCATCACCATCTTCTTCATCTTCTTCTTCTTCTTCTTCTTCTTCTTCTGAATCAGAAACTTTCAGATAACCATTTTTTACTAATCTATCAATAGGGATACATTGTCCTTGCTAAGAAAGCAATTACCAGCAAATCGATGCATGTATCTCCAAGAAAGAAAAAAAAACATTGTTCACGGCAATGACATTTAAATTTACATTGGCTTACTCTTGTGAAGGAAAACTACTTGCTACATGCCAAATTTTCTCCTGTTTTAACGCCCAGCAGACAAAAATTAGAGCTACTCTTTATTGTCTAACTTTAATGTGCATGTTTATACTTTATTTTTATTTTATTATTATTAATATTATTATTAATATTATTATTATTAATATTATTATTATTATTATTATTATTATTATTATTATTATTATTTTTGTTTTTTTTTTTTTAAATTCAGCCTCCTGATTGCTCAGACGATGAAAGGCTTGACTTTGAGTTCGACCCAGAATAAGAGTCGGAGGTGGAGTCGGTGATGGAGTTGGTGATGGCACATGACGGTAATTTTGTTAATATTCCTGAGAAATAATATTTTGGTAATTTTCCTGAAAGACTGTAAACAGTGGAATCTGCTGGACACACTTTAAGGGTTTTGTGTTTATTCAGTTGTGGTTTGTCTGGTCTGGTTTGTTTCCACTAGATCATTAAGGCCATAGAAGTAAACTGGTCTAACTTGACTTTTTCTTGTTCAGAAAAACTACCTCCAAAGGTTTTGGAAAACGTATGTCGGGACACATTTTACATCATTTACTTCACTTACTTTAAAATGTGTCTGTGTGTGAATTGTAGACACTGACATGTATTTGGATAAATTATGATGTCATGCTATTGTTTTTCATATGTATGCTTCAGTTCATCGGTATGGTTATATTCCAAAAACTTGTACTATTAGTATTACCTTGGGTTGTTTTTTTAATGTGAATGAATGCTTCAGTTCCTCTGTATGTTTATGTCCTGTAAACTTTTCGTGTACTGTAAATTGTTCATGTATCCCTTTATAAATGGGGCAAGGGCTAGATGTAAAGAAGCACCCCTGCTTACTCTTCACCCTGAGAATAAAAAGATTTTCTCTCTCTCTCTCTCTCTCTCTCTCTCTCTCTCTCTCTCTCTCTCTCTCTCTCTTCTCTCTCTCTCTCTCTCTCTTCTATTTTCTTTCCATTTTTCCATTTTTCCTTCCTAAATTTGGGTGGTTTGCATCCAAGTGCAATACTAATTTTCTTATTTTTAAATTTTGTGTGTGTGTGTGTTTACAGGTGCTGCGGATTGGACGAGGAGAACTAACAGTGGTCAGGCGCCCAAGTTCTGTAGAAGATGCTAAACGTGAAAACTATCTTCCTTGTGTTCAATGTAAAGGGTGGATTTTTGAAAACAATTTATCGCTACATTCAATCAATCATTTTATTGTCCGGTTTACCCTATAACCAATGTTTTATATCATCTTATTCAATAATCTGTAGATATTTAGCAATCGTTACATATATAAAATTAAAACTTACAACAAACGAGGGGAAAATGATTTGGTAAAATGTGAATTTTTTGTTGCATTTTACCATGCCATATTTTGATATATTTTTTACTTTACAAGAATGCAAGTTTTTTTGTGCATGAAAATCGTTTCTTTTCTTTTGTTTTACTTGAGTGGTAAGGGAGAAAGGTGTATAGGGAAGATGCACTTAAACAAAATACATAAAAATGTACATTGAAAGTACCCTTTTCAATACCTAAGGTGCTAGTAATGTTGTGCCTAAAATGCCTTAGATGTCACAGATTTTAACCTTTATTTAAAAAAAAATGTAACCCATGTTAATGCCAATTACCTAAAAAGAATATTTGGCATATTTGTTTTGCATAATGATCTGCTGTAATAAAGTTTAAAGTGAAAATAAACATTCAGTAAAAGTTTTATTTAAAAAAATCTCTCTCTCTCTCTCTCTCTCCCCTCTCTCCCCCCCTCTCTCTCTGTCCTTCTTCTTCTCCTTTCTTCTTTTTCTTCTTCTTCTTCTTTTCAAGTTTTCTTTACCTTAGTTATTGAAAAAAATCGGATTACTCATTTCATGTTTAGTTCGTTGCCAAATTTTCAGCCGATTCGGGTCAACATAATAATAAATGAAAAACAAACCGGGTTGGTGGGGGACATTTAAGGAAGAGAATAAGTATTCATAAGAAGACACTAAGTAGAAAGTAAAAAGAAAATAAATAAATAAACTCAGCCTTAATCCATACAATAAATTATAATAAAAACATTAATGATGGGGTTTAGAATGATTTCATTATGCATTCATTCACTTCTTCATTGATTTATGCAATCCTGCTTCGTTCATTCATTCTTTAATAGTTTACATTGTATCGAGAGCAGAGACATACACACATTAATTTGAATAAAAATGTAGCAGATGAAATATTTAATTTCCAATGATCAAAAAATGCATGAAACATTCATTCACACTGCAATTACACAACAATAAATTACTTTCTTCCTTTTCCCATTCACATAATAATAATTAATAATAATTTATTTCATTTAAACATTCTACGCCTTTCCCTCA
The DNA here is from genome assembly GCA_036898135.1 of Oncomelania hupensis. Classification (NCBI taxonomy): domain Eukaryota; kingdom Metazoa; phylum Mollusca; class Gastropoda; order Littorinimorpha; family Pomatiopsidae; genus Oncomelania; species Oncomelania hupensis. The sequence goes on from CM072515.1 coordinate 62,593,152, forward strand.
GGAGAAGCTCAAAGCGCAGTTACAGCCAGCCAAGGAACATAAAAGAATAAAAGCATCAAACACAATACCAAACACCACAGTATTAAAATATAGTCAAACACACCCACTCACTCTATGTCTCCCACGCATACACACACACACACACATACATACACACAACCACAACCACACACACAATAAAATACAAAAGCACAATAAAATTGTCTATCTCTATCACCACAGTATTAAAACATAGTCAAACACACCCACTCACACACCCAAAGACATACACACAATAAAATACAAAGCACAATAAAAAATTGTCTATCTCTATCACCACAGTATTAAAACATAGTCAAACACACCCACTCTCTCAATGTCTCCCACGCACACACACACACACACACACACACAGACACACAATAAAATACAAAGCACAATAAAATTGTCTATCTCTATCAGTATACGTGCATTTCACACAGAAACAGAAACGAGCAATTTGCTTAAAAACGCCATGGAACAACTACTATGATCAGCACAAAAAGACACCACAACACAACACCTGCACAGACACTCAAGCAGCCAAACACACCTGGGCCACAACGACGACGAAGATGAGGAAAACAGCGACGATGACGACGACGATGACGACGACACTGAGAAAGAAGATGACAACGACGGTGACGATGATATGATGAGGCTGATGACGACGATGATGATGATGACGACCATGATGACGACGATGATGAAGGTACGATGACCACAAAAGAGGTTGAGGACGGCTGGTGGGCAGGAATTTATTTCAAGAGGTGTTCATGGAAAAGATGTGTTTTAAGTCTAGATTTGAATGCAGATAGAGTAGGAGTGTCACGGAGAGGCTGAGGCAAGGAATTCCAAAGTGTAGGAGCAGCAAAAGAGAAAGAACGACTACCATACGTCTCCAGCTTGATGCGTGGCACAGAAAGGTGACCAGCGTCAGCGGAACGGAGAGATATATGGCCCACAACATGTAACATATAATGGCCCACAACTAGCAACAGTAGGCCTATATATCTGCCTCATAAACAATTCTATTATAAAAAGCCCCACAATGCTAATGCTCTACATTTTGAAATACATATATATATAATGCCCCTCAAACCAACACCAGACAGAAAACCCCACAATAGGTTTATACATATAATGCCCCACAACTAGCAACAATATACATCTGCCTCATAAACAATTCTAATATAAAAAGCCCCACAAAGGTCTAATATAAAAAGCCCCACAAAGGTCAACATTTTATATATATATATATACGTAAAGCCCCATAAAAAAATGCCCCACAAACCAACACCAGACAGAAAACCCCACAAAAGGTGAGGTTCATGTATATATATATATATATATATATATATATATATATATATATATATATATATATATATATATATATATATATATATATATATATATATATATATATATATATATATATATATATATATATATATATAATATATATATAATATATATATATAATATATATATATATATATATATATATATATATATATATATATATATATATATATATATATATATATATATATATATATATATATATATATATAATATAATATATATATATATATTAAATACATGTGCTCATTTATAATTGCAATATTCATGTTTGTGTTTGCAGTGAGTAACGTTCTTGCTTATAGTTTAGTAATACTGCCAGTTACGGCTCCACCACTGATTTCTCCTGCGTTCATAGTTGTACTTGACGTCTTGCCAAAGAAGTTGATGAAGATGACTTCCAACGTTCTGTGCTAAGATAGCTGCAGCTCTGCGGTTGGGGTGGATTCCATCTAGAAGATCAAATTTTGACACATTTTCATGCTGTATGAAGGAAACATTGTTTAGATCATACAGTTCAGATACAAGAACCGCGTTGAAAAGGCATCTCTTTGACTCCATCTCTTGACGCCCAGACGGTACCATTTTGCTGACAACAAATTTTGTTGATGACTTTCCAGCAGCAGCCTTTTTGATGTTCACAGCCAACGATTGTGCAGCGGCCCTCGGTTCTTTCTTTTTCAGGTCGTTTACACCTACATGGATAACTACTGCATCGACAGCGCCTTCGATTTTAGTTGGGACATCTTCAGCTGTGTAAGTTTTCTTGTAACGTGCATGGAATCCACACGATCGGCCCAATCTCTTCCCATTGACACCAGCCAACACCGAATCATTAATAAATAAGACGTTCGGCAAGTCTTGTTTTGTCATGCGCCTGTTTGGTGTCTTCGGGCCTTGGGATGACGTCATAGTGTTTCTGACGTCATTTCTTTCTTTTTGGACGTAATTCGTTCTATCTTCTTTGCCCCTGATCTTTTTATCTTGAATTTTATCTTTTGCTGATGGAGCTGTCTGTATTATTAATAGGGCATTTTGAAATAGCAGAGGGTACCGGCTTCAATGCGACAACTTCTGCATAGGTAAGGCGGTCAGTTTGGGTCTCTACGCTCTTGCTCTCTCTCTTTGCCACTTTCTCCTCCTTCATCAGCCCATTTTGCACGAGTATTACCTCCTCAAGCGTATCGATGCGATTTTGCAAAGATCGAACTACGCAAATCAAATCTTGCATACAAACTTACTGATTGTGGACCAGCAGCTATCCCTTTTTCACAGCCACTTTCACTTTGACTTCCGTTGCTAAAGAAGCGGAAGCAGGCATTACATTACATTACATTACATAATTGTTGCTTTAGGTCCAGCGGACTCTTCCGAGCCAAATCAGGACCGGACAACCCCCAATCCGCATAAAAGATCTGCTGAAACAACCCTAGTGGGAAAACTGAATGCCCTCCACCAGCCAGTCACTTTACAATAAAGACATCCCACGCAGGGGACGGCTGAGGCTTCACCCCAACTTATCGAACCCCCATTTACAAAAACAAAATAGAATACAAACATCAATATAAATTATCAACAAAACACATACATATAAAATGCCTACATTGCTAAATAATAACATTATAGGAAGCCCTAGTGACCACCTGGCAGAAAGCGTCCAATATTCCCAAGCTGATCCAACAGACCTCATACACAAACAAGGAGTCTTGTCCCGGAAGAATTTTCAAGAAAAAAGGTAGGAGACTGGTCTAGCAAAGAAGACGATAGTATAGCAGATTGATAGAACAGAGCAGGAATGAGAAAGAGCAAATGAGAAAGACAGCGACAGTGGGAATTTAAAGCACTAAATTTCCAGAAAGTGGGGATACTATTTATACTGAAACCCCCGGCACCCCAACGGGGGTTGCGGAAGCAGGCGTTGACAGTCTTGTGGTATAGCAGGACAATGAACTGCAACATTTTCCCAGTGCTTGGAAGGTTTAGATGAAAATCCATTGATCATTTAAGTGTTCTTAAAAATTATTTTTGAAAACCTCTTGTCCAGTAAGAAAATAAAAGTCTCCAGTCATTCAGCTCGTGGTGAGGTTTGCTGAAAGACGGCCATGTTGACCGGAAGTTCAACTGTTTCCTTAAGTTCCTTAGGAATGGACAACACAATACAAAATGTAATTCGTTTTCTTCAGCCGCTTTACACATAGGACAAATAGTATCATTAACAGCATGCACTCTGTATCTATAAAAGTGAACAAATAATTCTGAAACACCAAACCTAAATTTTGTCATCACAAACTTTAAATGCTTATCAATATTTAATTGCAAATATTTAGGCAGACTGTTGTGTTCAGAGTTACAAAACATATTATACATTTGAAAACGTTCACTGTTATTTACATGCTCACTCCACACTTGCCATCTACAATCAATCAATCTTTGTTTAAATTCTCTTAAAAACACTTTCACACTACCAACTCCTTGATTCATCCATACATGACCAAATCCATTCCTGCATAAACACATACGAACGTTCGTAACCCAATTCTTCTTTCCCCTAGAATCCAAATTATACAGCATAGAATAAGCTTTCTTAGGCAACCTATCACCATCCATTTGCTGAGTTTTTATTCAGTAACGAATACAGTTTACAGCAGAATTTATAATAATCGGATATCTATTCAACTCATTATAAACAAAATCATTAGGTGTGCGCATATTAATGGACAAAAATTTCTTAAGACCATACAAATGAACTTTTTCACATTGTTGCGCAGCTTCTTCTAGACCCCAGATTTTTTATCCATATTGCATAATAGACTGCACTTGAGCTTAAAAAAGTCTAAAAACGATATCTACAGAAAAGTTGTCATAAACACGAAGTTTATGCATGATAGACAAAAGTGCTTTCTTCGCTTTGTTTGCAAGGTCTGTGCATGCTGCAGTGAAACTGAATTTAGTAGAAAAATAAATACCAAGGTACTTATAGGCATTCACAACAGGCATAGTCTTTCCATCATACATCCACATCTCTCTAGCACCCAAATATCCAACTTTTCTGAAAACAACAATGTTACTTTTATCATAATTAACTTTAAGACAAAGCGAAGTAGCTGCTTTATATAAACTATTCAGCTGTGTCTGAAGCCCAACAACAGTTTCAGAAATTAAGGCAACATCATCAGCTAACAACAAAATAAATAATTCGAAAGCATCCAATGAAAATGTAGCACCATGTCGTCCGTTATTGATAACTTCCAATGCAAGTTCGTTAATAAACAATGAAAAAAGTACAGGACTGCATATGTCTCCTTGTTTCACACCGGAGGTACAAAACACACATTCTGAGAGTCTGTCACCACATCTAATACGCGCCTTCACACCCACATACATACTTTTGATACATTTATACAACTTTCCTTTCAAACCATTCTTCAACAAAATAGGCCAAAGAAAATTTCTGTTTATATTATCAAAGCATTTTTAAAAGTCTATAAAAGCAACATACAACTTACGATTAAGACTAAACTGCTTTTGCACACAAGCCATTAAAGTAAATAAGTGATCTACAGTAGAGTATCCTCTCTTAAAACCAGCCTGATATTCGTTAGTAATATTATTCTCCTCAACCCAAGTCTGCAAACACTTTGCTGCTAGTATCACACAGACTAATACCACGGTAATTGCCAGGATTATTTACATCACCTTTTTATACAATGGCAAAATGATGGATTCAGACCAGCTCTCTGGGTATATACCTTTCTCAAACAAAATATTAAAGAATTTCATGAAAAAAGGAACGCAAACATCATAAGCGTTCTTTAGAATCTCGCCAATCATACCAGCAGGGCCTGCTGCCTTTTTAGACTTCAGCTTACGTAAAGCTAGCTGTACTTCTTCTTCAGAAATAGGCCTATTGAAAAAGTTACTATCATTATCATCTGTATCATCTTCAACTTGTACATCATTAACATTAGCTTCTTCTTCCTTTTTCTAATAACTGTTTGAAATGCTGGAACCATTCATCAACTGTAATTTGATTTCGAACACCTTTTCTATTAGGCAACATGTTGCGTACATTATTCCAAAAATCATGCTGTGAATTTATAGATGCAACTAGTTTATCAATCATCAACTTATTGAATTGCTTTTTCTTATATTCCAATAAATGCTTATGCTCTCTTCTGGCGTTACTGTATTCTGTTTTATCATCTTTATACAAAGTGCGTCTAAATCGTTTCAACATCCTTCTCACTTTTCTTCTATGTTCATTACACTCCCAATCAAACCAGTTTTTATGTTTCTTTCTACCACTAACACAAACACGCTTTTTCATACAAGTTGCAATATCTTTCACACAATCACTGAACATATTTAAAGCTAAATTAACATCCACATCAATCATTTCAATTGCATTGTGCATAACACGCTGTATGGGTTAAAAAATCATGGCATCCTTAAACAACTGTATATAATCATAATTCCAAACAAACTTCTCAACAAAACATTCTTTTTCAGCACGCATAGTATCAACAACATTTCCCTCAGGAAACACAACCGAGAGAACAACAGGCATATGATCAGATTCAGAGCGATCCAAAACATTCAAAACACATTTATCCCATACAGTAGCCAACAAATCACTAGACATTAGAAAATAATCCACCACACTGTTGCCAAAATCCGAAATAAATGTGTAGCGACCCTCACGGTCACCAGAACACACTCCATTTAGAATACACATATTCAAAGCAGTGCACATGTGAAGTACTGACTTCCCATAACCATTCAAAACATTGTCTTGTGAATTTCTATTTACACTTGCAGGACTACTTACATACAAGTCATCAAAAGTATCATTTTCAATAGAGATTGGCTGCGAAACATTAGATGTTCTACCATTAAGATCACCTGATAGAATAATAAAACAATCATTATCCAAAAATGCTTTATTAACAATACAATTTTCTAATATTGAAATACCATCACCATCAGTGTTCATAACTGTGTAATACCTAGAACCTTCAGGTGGACAATAAGCACAAACATACAATATATCCTTTGTCATGCCAAAGAGGCTTTTATCAAAAAGAAACAACAAAAAGTTACCATCTGTAACATTAATTTGCTTTACAAGAGGCAAAAACTCATTTTTAATAAAACATACAACTCCCCCTGAAGGCCTACCAATAGCAGACAATTTCTTTGACGACTGACAAAATGCTTTATAACCACCAATGATATCAGTGTTCAAAGTATCAACAAAGGTCTCAACCAAGCAAACAAAATGGAATGAAGTAATAAAAGAGATAAATTTATCATCAAAAAGTTTAGGAATCAATCCATTTACGTTCCAATGCATAAATAAGAAGGCATTATTGCTAACATTATTTACATATACATAATTATTCATCAAGACTGTTAACAGAATTATCCGACAGAACACTATCATCCCTATCATCATCAGAGGTTGGGGCCCCGAACGTCGATTCCATAAAAGGGTATTAAACAAAACTTGACCCGGCCTTGACCTCTGAACTATCACCAGTATGCGAGCATAATGTAGTATATTGTGTGTAAGTGTGTGAAAGTACTCTGTCTGGCCTATCCTTGACCTCGTTTGAATTCATAAATGAATGCGATGTAAACAAATAATTTGTTTTACTACAGCCGATACTACGAGAGAGAGAGAGAGAGAGAGAGGGTTGGGGGAAGAGAGAGCTCTGTCATTCAATCAATTAATCACAATAAAGCACAATTACAAAATGTTTCACTAATAGTGTGAATTTAATTTATATCAGGTGTCACCCTACACCCCAACTCTCTCACCTCCCACTTAATAACATCAGTCACTTCATGGAAAATAATTAATTAATCAGACAGAACAATCAGAACCTAGACTACAACATTCCACGCAATATATATCTAATGCGCAGAAATTCACATATCAGAACAAGGACTGAATTTCTACATTACATTTTTTTTCCGGTTTACACTCAAACGAAAAGGGATTACAACAGATCAAGGACCAATTTTGTGTTGTGTGTATCTGTGCGTCACAAGCTGGGAAACTGAAGGTGATTTGATGCCCAGTATTCTAGTTCCTTAGTGGCTATGCACTCCGAACATTCGTACGTGAATGGATGATGATGAATGAGGGGGAAAGGGTTATATTTCGATAGATAGTATTTTATATGATTTTTAATGTTGTTGATGTTGTTGCCAAAATGAGGTCATGTGTGACGATACTATAGGGGAGATAAAATATAGGAGAGAGAGAGAGAGAGAGAGAGAGAGAGAGAGAGAGAGAGAGAGAGAGAGAGAGAGAGAGAGAGAGAGAGAGAGAGAGAGAGAGGAAGACGTTGTATTATAGTATGCCAGAGGGGTGATGGAAGTGAGGGGAGTGATAGGAATGAGGTCAAGGGTGACGTTGTTTATATATTATGACATGTTAGGGGGGGGGGGGGGGGGTGATGATTATGAGAGGAAGGATGAGTCAAGATTATTGATTAGAAATTAAATTATAAAATGCTTGTATTTGTGTAAATAATCATGTTCATGAGATATTAATATAAATTATAGAAGATTTATGAAATGTTATGATGCATAAATAAACAGGTCAAGATGGCGGACGGCGGAAGGAGTTATTTCCCATGTATTGTTTACATGTTGAGACAGTTTTTCAAAGACAGTATTATTTGTTGACCAGATTGGGCCTTCGTTTTCCACTTTGCTATCTACTACGTCTTTGATTTCTGCTTCGATACCTTCTAGGACATCGACTACGTTTGCGATTCCTACCACATCTTGATTTCCTCTTCTTTGTCTACTACATTTCCGACTTCGTACCTCGTTCTTTGGACTTCATTCTACGCACTGCGTGCCACTTACTCCGACCCACCTCTCCGTCCACCTGCAGGAGGAGGCAAGACGACTTGCTTGGTGTTACACTCGTTTGATGTTAGTGTTTTTCTCCTCAATGATTCAGCACCCAATGCGTGAATTCTCCTGATGAGTTTTTTTGTTTGTTTGTTTGACTTGACGTAAATTTTCCACTTTATATTGAACCACCACTGTAATCCTTACAAACGCCTTTTATTTTATTATATTATTATTATTTTTATTATTTATTATTATATTATTATTTATTATTAATCAGTTTATAGTTCTCTCCCGATAGGATTTTCAGAGAGGAGACTTCCTATTGCATGAGCGTTAAGGACAATAAAATTGGGCTAAAAAGCCCTCATCATACATATTTACCAGACCATTTGGTCTGGCTGTGTTTGTGAAGCTATGCATACACAGTGCATAGCTTCAAATATTTAGGAGCCATTGTATCAGACAATGGGTCCCGACAGGAAGTCCTCTCCAGGATCGCACAAACAACTGCTGCCCTGACAAGGTTGAAGCCCATTTGGAAAGACAGGACCATCAGTCTACATTCCAAAGTAAGACTGCTGCGCTCCCTTGTCATCTCCATCTTCCTATATGCTTGCGAAGCATGGACCCTCACAGCAGATCTCCAACGAAGAATACAAAGCATGGAGATGAGGTGCTACAGAAGACTTCTGGGCATTTCCTATACCCAACACATCACCAACGACGAAGTCCGACAGACCATCACACAAGCTATTGGACAACATGATGACCTGCTAACAGTGGTGAAGAAACGGAAACTTCGGTGGTATGGCCACGTCAGGAGGTAGAAGAAAAGGGAGACCGAAAAAGAGGTGGGAGGACAACATTCGAGAATGGACTGGTTTGACACTGAGCGAAGCCATCAGGGCTGCTGAGGACAGAGAAAGATGGAGTATGCTGGTTAAACGATCATCTGTGGTGCCCCTACGACCTTCGGGTTACGGGACAGGATAGGATAGGATAGGTGTTTGTGAACCTTATATGTGAACCTTTTTGAAGTAGTGCTTCGTAATTAGACCTGTGTTGAAGATCGGACATTAAAATCTAAGCATAAAGTATTGACTATTTATTAAATACATTTCTTCAAATTTTTGCTTTGATTACATTAGCCATTAGTAGTATTTTTTTTCATTTTTTTTTTTTTGCATCTTGATTGTATTAGCATCTGTGTACAGTGTCAGGGGTTAGGGATTAGTCAAGGGAGGTAATCGTTTGTTAATTGTTGGGGTTGTGGGTCCGGATAAAGGGTTGAGGTTTGGTTAGATTCCCCATCGTCCTTTGTGTGTGTGACTGTTGAATAAAAGTGTATAAGTGTTCATCTGGCATTTGTGTTCGTTTTTTTAGTTTCAGTGTGTATCCCTCCACTCGCTGTTTTGAGCTGAAGTCACTAGCCCATTCGGGTGACGTGACAAACAGAATGTACTGTACTGTATACTTGTTGAAACGTTTACAATGACTCGGGGATCATTCTCCTCATTTACCTGGTCAGCAGATCAGGTGGTAACAGGTTTTACACTCTCCAAGAACTGCTGGCGTGTTTATGCATGAAGTTTAGTCATCAGGGTCATGTTGTAGTTTTTTGTTGTTTTTTTTAAAGTATTTTAATAATTGTTTTAATCCATGTCGTTCACCGGTTGTTTTGCATTTAAGTTTACCACCGAGCAAAGTGTGTCTCAGGGTCATGTTAGTATTTTTTTTTTAATAACGTGCATAGAAATGTGAGTCAGTGTACTCACCCGCACCACCCCGCACCCACCCCCGTTCCCCTACGCCCTACCCCTCACATTTTATTTTTAACACAGACTTTTGCAAATCTATGCGATGTCAGTCCAAAAATGACATTTAAAAATGATCCCAGTTCCATAGTGAGCACGTGAGGCAAATTTTCCTTTTTTATTCTTTCTTTTTAATACTTTTTCAGTTCTCCAGCCCGTCTTGATTTTTGTTTTTGTTTTAATTCTTTCTGGGCACTCATTTGTATGTTAAATAGTAAAAGTTGCATACCTTTTTAAGGCCGTCAAGGGACCCCTGCCTGAAGGAGTTGCAAGGTTATCTGTTTAATATTCGTTGTTCTTGCTGTTGTGTACACCACTGAGCCAACTGCGAGCCTCGTGCAAACAATAACGCCTGTAGAGGGCGTGCTGCTAGTCGTGACGTGTTATTCATACGCAGCATAGCTAGCGTGTCAGTGACTTCCAGTTCAACGCAAAAATAGTTGGGTTGATGAGGTTACGGGGCTTTTCATCTTCTTCTCGTAAAGAAAACCTCGACTATAGTATACGAAGCAAGATGGCAAGCCATTCAGATTTATTTCCAGGCACTCACACTATCCTATCCTATCCTGTCCCGTAACCCGGAGGTCGTAGGGGCACGACAGATGATCGTTTAACCGTTTAACCAGCATACTCCATCTTTCTCTGTCCTCAGCAGCCCTGATGACTTCGCTCAGTGTCAAACCAGTCCATTCTCGAATGTTGTCCTCCCACCTCTTTTTCGGTCTCCCTCTTCTTCTACCTCCTTGCAATGTGCCTTGCAGAATGGTCTTTGCAAGGCCTGATGATCTGGTGACGTGGCCATACCATCGGAGTTTCCGTTTCTTCACCACTGTGAGCAGGTCATCGTGTTGTCCAATGGCTTGTGTGATGGTCTGTCGTCGTTGGTGATGTGTTGGGTATAGGAAAAGCCCAGAAGTCTTCTGTAGCACCTCATCTCCATGCTTTGTATTCTTCGTTGTAGATCTGCTGTGAGGGTCCATGCTTCGCAAGCATATAGGAAGATTTTTTTTTTTGCCCAAGACACACTCACACATATAGCCGAAAAAGAAACAAACATGGAATAAAAGATCGACCTATCTGCTTGCGATATGCCCGCTCATCCCTTTCCCCTCCCCCCTCCAAAAGAAAATTATGGAATCGACTTTTTAGATGCAGCGCACAACATGTTTACACATGGTGAAGCACAATGACCTCGACCTTCGAGAAAGTGCAAATTCGATTTAACATGAATAGAAATAGTTAAAATATCCGGAATGGTAACAATTCTAATATTTTGGGGTCGTTTGAGATACGGCAAAAAGTATGTTTTTAACACACACAAATGTGAAATTCTGCACGATGGACTGACCGACTGATCAACAACCTATTTGCAACTGAAGGATGGCCCGTGATTTGAATATACCAAAACTCAACAAAATCGCTTAAGCCGTTTTTAGATCTTGAACAAAATGTGTTTAGCAACAACATGACCAGTGACATTGACATTTGTGACAGAGCCAATATGAGGGCCCCTGTATGCAGGCCATTAACATAATGTTCATAATGAATTTGGTCAAAATCCGTTTGGTAGTTCTTGTCGAACAGAACGACTGAACGAACGAACGACCGACACTTGACAAATGTTGATTCACCCCGACTAATTTAAAGTATTTCCATAAATGTCTTGAAATAAAAGAAGCGGATAGCACTGTATACTAAATGTATATAAACTTTGGCTAATTCATATTAAGGAGCCATTTGCAGTAGCGTGGACATTTTAAGGCATTGACGTGTTTCCAAGTAGTAGTTGTGCTAAATCTGTATCGAGTATTCTGTAAATTACTTTCATCTCCAACCATGAATGCTTTTGTAGCAGTTTTGATGTTTTCTTTGTGTGCTTTGATTTTTGCTGCAGTCAGCCGTAAGCAATGCCAGAAGAGTTTAATCTAATACTGATTTAGTAAAGATCTTTGGCAAATTAGTTAGCGTTGATAAATATATATTCCTCTTTTTAAGAAGATTGACATGCGTATTCCACAAGTCTCTATATTTGTTTCAATTTTATTTTCTATTTTTATGTATGATCTTCTAAAGTTATGACAACACATACTAATGTTGTACCCGGAGATTTCTGTATAAATAGCATCCCCACTTTGTGGAAATTTAGTCACAGCGCGCGTTTTTCAAACTTTTACATCGGCCTGTCATTAGGCTTTTGTGATTATATTTGATAGCGTTTTTAAAAAAAAAAGATTACCTATGGTCCCAGCATGACTTTTGCCATCTCTGTAATTTAATTGAAAAGTGTTCCAGTGCCATATTTGATTGCTAACACTATGTATATATATCTAATTTCTATTCTTGGCCTGTATCAGGCCTTTTATAGTTTTTGACCTGATATTTTAAAGATTACTTGTTTTAACGTAAGCAATATAATTTGAATTTTCCTCGGTATGTAATATTATGGAAGCTGGGCAGTGGACATATGCCGGTGCTATCCTGCCCCTTCATTCCTTTCTATAACTGTAAGTTGTTATGTGTCCCCAATGCCTTGAATCCTCCTGATAAGTGTAACTCGGAATCGTTTATCCACGCAACCCGTTCACTCAGCAACAAGGCACGGAGTCGTCGTATGTAGTTTTCCTACTTTATTCAGCGAACGTCAACAACTGCATACAATCGTTTTTTTCCACTTTCAACTTTTCACAATTTTCCACTTTACAATTCTCTCTACTTTCAACACAACTTTCAACACCTATTGAAACAGTGCGGCACTATATATATATATATATATATATATATATATATATATATATATATATATATATATATATATATATATATATATATATATATATATATATATATACAATATATATATATTATATATATAGTATATATATATATATATATATATATATATATATATATATATATATATATATATATATATATAGCCTCTCTACACTCCAGAAATTGTGAGAATACCCCAGCATGACACACCACAACCAATCAGAACAGACTTCGTCATCACTGTCTCACGTCATACAACCTAATTTGTGATGGAAGATTCTTTAATTACCACTAGAATTATCCATACGTTTCGATCGATAGTAAACAACCAACTCTAGAAAATTTTCAAATAATATCGATCACCTAAAATTACCAACGTTATACAAAGCTTCTAATAACAAGTCAAAATCAAATCAAGGATAAATACACTCTGTTATCGCATGCTTAGCAACACAAAACGATCGCATCTATCGTGCGCGTCACACACGAACTGTCGTGCGCGTTTCAACGTAACATAACCCCCCACTCAAAGAGAAATTTACTTAATTTCTTTCAACAACGTTGAGACGCAATGCACAAACAAAGTCCAGAATTAAAACTTATTTTAGTCTGTCTGGATACTGTCAATGTTCTCAGTTCATTCACACACTCTGCCGAGAGAATCCGCACCAACATTGTCTGATCCTTTGATAGATCCTACTCGCATGTTAAAGTTCTGCAAGTACATAGCCCATCTCATGACGCGACTGTTCACAAACTTGGCCGAGTTCATGTAGGTTAGCGGCTTATGATCAGTCTGCAGCACGAACTTCACTCCTTGAAGGTACAGTTCGAACTTCCGGATTCCCCATATGATGGCAAGGCACTCTTTCTCCATTGTCGAGTAATTTCTCTCAGCCCTGGACAGCTTCTTGCTGGCATAACTATCCGGAAATAGTTGCCCTTCGGGATCTTGCATTGATATGGCGCCGATACCTTCGTCCGCTGCGTCCGTTCTTAAGACGAAATCCTTGGAAGTGTCGGGTAAGTCGTAGCACCGGATCCTTCGAAAGGAGGTCGTGCACAGTCTGGTATGCCTTCTCCTGAGACGGTCCCCACTGCACTTGGTTCGGACAGCCTTTCCGCACCAGGTCCGACAAAGGTGCTGTGAAGGCTGAGTAGTTCGGTACGAACTCCCTATAATACCCAGCCAATCCCAGGAAAGACCGCACTTGCTTCTTTGTTTGGGGACGGGGAGCGCAGAGAATCTTGGTAACATTTTCTAGCAGAAGCTCCTTTTGTCCTTCTTTCAGCGAATGGCCGATGAAGTCGACGTTGTCAGTACCCAGAATGCACTTACTGGGTCTCACGGTCAGGTTAGCTTCTGTTAGACAGTGAAACAGCTCCCTCAAGGTCTGCAGATGCTCTTCCCAGGTGTGGGTGGCAAACTTGTTTTTTCCAACCTAGTTCCAGTCATTCGCCCAAAAAGGCAATCACCGAAGTCGAACGATGCTCTCCGATGTGTTACGAAATGATGCTTGCATGACTACGACTAGCTGACATTAAGAATGATCGCTGTTGCTTCTAATTCTGTTCGATGTACACAGATTAGCATTTCGCAACGTATACTTTGTTATTATCGACCATATTTAATAGTTGCGTTCCTTGATTTGCATTTTGTTAGTTCTCAGCAGTTGGCTAATAATAACATTCCCCATTTCTTGCCTAGAACCAAGTAGACACTGTTATACAGTATACATAGGCTTAATCTACATTATAGAATTATTATAAGTCAATCTTCGCGCAGCGAAGAAGCTCACTAGCTGAATATAATTATTAGACCTGTATTGTTTGTTTTATACGTAAATAAATGTATAAACTATATCTATTCTAATTAATAATATTTAGGTCTATACTTTATAATATTTAAATCTTTAAATTTCCGGTGAAGAACGAGTAGGCTAAGCGAATTGTTTTTTTATAACTCGAGATCAGAGTTAAATTAATAGTTAGTTATTCATTGCTTACAGGGTCCAGCGGACTGCAAAGAGCCGAATCAGGACCACAAAATCAAGACAACTCGAGATCAGAGTTAAATTAATAGCTAATTAGTTATTCATTGCTTACAGGGTCCAGCGGACTGCAAAGAGCCGAATCAGGACCACAAAATCAAGACCACAACTTCGCTAGTAGTAGTAGTAGTAGTAGTAGTAGTAGTAGTAGTAGTAGTAGTAGTAGTAGTAGTAGTAGTAGTAGTAGTAGTATAGTTATTTTGTTAAATCTGTAATTTATTTATTTATTTATTTATTATTATTATTATTATTATTATTATTATTATTATTATTATTATTATTATTATTATTATTATTATTATTATTCCTACTTTAAAAAAAAAAAAAAAGGAATAGTGTGCTGCTGTGCGTGCTCAATGGTGTAAATATGGTCAGTGACGTTTTGTTTGTTTTTGCTGAAGTTGGGTGTAACCCGAAATATTCAGATGGTGTTACTGGTTATTTGTTCCTATAGATTTACCAAAGTTTTCAGATGATTTTTGGAAATTTCCGCCTGCCACGCAACATTTTTTTAATACGTGTTTCTCATTAAAATACATATCATTGAAATACATATAACAAATTTACTGTATCAGCTAAAAAGAATAATATTATATAAATAAATAATTGCTTTGGTGCTTGCAATACAAATGTGACGGTTTTTTGAGACCATTATAAACTTGCTTTGCCTTGTGCTGAAGGGACATCAACGTATCCATAGCGCTTTGAAGTTTTGTCATGGTTTTATTGTTGGTATAGATGTGAAATCGTTGTATGTGTGCATTATGTGTTATGTATTACTTTTTCTCTTTATTACTAATTGTGTCAGTATATTAATCATCATCCATGTAAAATAATAATAATACTAACTGCTTCGAAATGCGAATATCGACTTGACTTAGAGCTTGAAGCTGTGCAGATCGAAATAGAATTAGATCTAGAAGCAACAGCGGCTATTTTTATGCACGGATGTTTCACCACAGGCTCTGAAGTCTTTTCTTTCGTCTTTGTAAACTCGTGGGCCTCCTACATACGTACGTAGTATAGTATGTAATTGAGGCCTACGAAAGACGAGACTTCCCAGCCTGTGGTTTCACGTAGTCCTGCCAGCATTCGTTCGTAAAACATGGGATAGCTTCTCTCGACTCGGAGAGCTTCGTTCGACTTCGGTAATTGCTTTTTTCGGCGAATGACTGGAACTAGGTTGGAAAAAAAAAGTTTGCGGTGTGGGTGTGGACTAGCAGGTCGTCCCAGTAACACACGACGTTGTCCATCCTATTACGCACCTTCTTCATTCCTCTCTTCAGGGTAGCGCCGCTGTTGACCATGCCAAATGGCATCCTTAGACACTCGTACGTCCCATCAGGAGTTATAAAAGCAGTCTTTTGGTATGTCCTGTTGACGCACGGGGACTTGCCAATAACCCTTGCTGAGGTCAATCTTCGATAATATTTTACTCCCCGATAATTGGCGGAAGAGGTCTGCTGCGGTAGGCATCGGCTCAGGGTCGAAGACGGTGATCTTGTTAACCTTCCTGTAGTCGATGCATACTCTGTTGCTTCCGTCCTTCTTCTTCACGACCACGACAGGGGATGCGTAGGGGGAACTGGACTCCCTGATGATGCCCATCTTCAGCATCTCGTCGATGTCTCTCTTCAAGGATTCACGGGCCTTAAAAGGGATCTGGAAGGGTTTGGATCGAACGGGAAAATTTGAAGTGAGGTGGACTTCATGTTCGACCAAAGTTGTAGAGCCAGGGACATCACTGAAGTTGTGGGGAAACTCGCCCATAAGGTCCTTGAGCTCAATCTTTTGACTTTCCGTCAAGCTTGGTCCTAGCTTAACATCATCGATGCCTTCTTTGCTGTGGAAGTCTCCAAGTTCCAACAGTTCCTCGCTGTCAAAGTTGTCGTCGATCTCAGCTGCTGTTGCTGCGTGTACAGAGGCCCACCTTGTAATCGTTGATTCCCAGCACGGTTTCCACTTGGTACGGGCCTTTCCACTGCATCAGCAACTTATTGTGATCAGTAGGTAGCAGCATCAGCACTTTGTTGCCAGGTTTAAACTTCCTGTTCACAGCCCTACGGTCGTAGTAGTGCTTTCCACAGTCCTGGGACTTCTTCAGATTTTCTCTGGCTATCTCGAGAGTCTGCTCCAGCTTCTCCCGTAGCTCTAACACGTACCGGTAGTTGTTCTTCACCTCTGGGGTCTCTACTTCTTTCGTCCACAGTTCTTTTAGGATGTGCATGGGCCCTCTAATGGTTTTTCCGTACAGCAGCTCGAACGGAGAAAAGCCGGTGGACTCCTGCGGCACTTCTCTGTAGGCGAAAAGTAAGGCGTTGATGAAGCGATGCCATTGTCTGGGCTGCTCGCTGCACAGTTTCTTCAGGGTGGACTTCAGCGTAGCATTGAACTATTCGACGAGCCCGTTGCACATTGGATGGTAGGGTGTCGTAGTCAAATGCCGGATGCTCAGCAGTCTGTTGACCTCCTTCATGCAGTCACAGACGATCTGTGTCCCGAGGTCTGTCAGGATCTCTCCAGGCACTCCAAGTCTACTGAACATGTCCACCAGTGCCTCTGCTACAGTTTCAGTGGCAATCTTCTTCAGGGGCACTGCTTCCGGGTACCGAGTCGCATAGTCCACTAAAGTCAGTACCCACCGATGACCTTCTTCACTCGGAAGTTTTATTTCGCCGATTAAATCTAAGGCCACCCTCTTGAAAGGTCGGTCGATCAAAGGCATCATCTGCATAGGCACTTTCGGGACCCTTCCTCGAGGTATTGTCTTCTGGCAAATGTCACACGATCGGCAGAAACGGCTGACGTCCGCATTAAGTCCTGGCCAATAGAACACCGCCTGGATTCTATCCGACGTCTTCTTGATGCCTAGGTGACCTCCCATGATTGAGTCATGCGCTACTTCCATTAATTGGCGCCTTAGGGGTAACGGTACCAAGACTTTACATAGTGGTTTACCGCCGTTGACCCTCGGGTGCTGGTACAGGATCTTGGCCTTCACCTCGAAATGGACCGCGCCACTGCCTTTGTTCACGTGGTCTTGGCGGTTCCTGTACTTGTTTAAAGTGCTATCAGCTTTCTGGAGCTGGATGAGCTTATCTCTGTCCACGATGGCAGCTTTGGAGTTTTCGGCGACCTTTAGTGGCGTAGACGTCTTGTCTCTCTTGGCCTGGGCCCTGGTATTAACAGCACCGACGATCTCTGGTCGGCAGGGCTGAGCCGGAGTAGCCACATTGTCCCGTAGCAGCTCTGTAAGGTCTCCATCGGGAAATGGCAATATATGGATCCTCCTCCGCAACCTCGACGTGTTGAGTTGAGGTATGACTCCATTCTGAATCGGGGTCGTCGGGTCGTCTCGCGCCGTCAATATTCCCGATCATCAAATCATACAGCGGCTTCTTCAGGCAAACCGCTTTTACTTCACCTATGTAGAAAGGGGTGCCTACTTGAATCTTCGCAAATGCCGCTCTCACACATTTGCTGTCGGCCATAAGTGTCCATTTTGAATTCAAGATTCAAGATTCAAGATAATTTATTTCCAAGTAAATAATACACAAGGAATGCATTTGGTCAACGTTGCAGCACCACACAAAAGCACATATAAAACATAGAGAAAATGTGAACAAGCTAACAGCAAATCACAATAAAAGGATAAGAAGATAAGGTCATGAAACAGATGAACTGTACAAAAGGGCAAATATATATTTGCTAGTCAACGCGCACACACACACACACACACACACACACACACACACACACACACACCAGTCACACACACACACACACACCACACAAACGCTGCTGAATCCTAGCCATCCAGTTTACAATCTCCATCCATTCGACCTCGTGTTACTTTAAAATTAGCACGCCTATGTGCAGCGAATAGGCCTACTTGTACAAAACGAGCCCTGCGACAAAGTTACTGGCTCTCACAACAAAACATGGCGTCGGCATGTGCTTGAGGCAATGGGCAGAGAACTGGATATATAGGATAAATTTGATAAACTGTGGTTAGGAAGGAAAAGGACTACACTGTTGAGTGCACTTACACTGGATACACTGAAATTGGATACTGGGAAGAAAGACGGCTTAGCATAGGAGGTAAGAGAATAGTATGTTTGGCATGCAGAAATCCATGTTTAGCCTAGAGCAGAGGGAGTAGATCTAGCTGTCAGCAGAAAACACAGTCCCATTTGACACATGCTGCTGCATCCGTTACCCGCCGCAGCAACACACGCGGAGCATGCACACCAAAAAAATAATATGTCATAATCACAGCTTTAAAAACTACAGCTTCACAATAGCAGATATTGCCAAAAACCAAAGTACACAAATATCACAAATACAGACACATCAGTTTATCACGAACACTGCACCATCCGCATCAACAGGAGTAAAAAAGTGTTCTTTATAAAAATATGCATAATAGATAACACCGATAAAATAACAAGAGACAACAATAAAACCTAATTCATTAGAAAAAAACTAAGGAAAAAATGTCTAACAACCCATCAAATGAAGTTCAATATTAGTGATGGCTCTAATATTAGCTGCCTAATCACCATTGTAAACAGGGTAGGGTTTTGCACAAAGGATTTCCAAGGGTGACACTAGTATACAAATCTTGTATTCCATGCTTAGCTGCAGATTACCCAACAGTGGACAGTGTATGGGGGGAGGGGGAAGGGAGGTGTAAAGGTAGAATAGAAGTTATATACACACCACACACACACACACACCCACACACACACACACACCCTCATTCGTATTGTTTACATTGTGGGGTGTTTAAATATTAATGTATGTGTATACACACACACTCGCCTACATGCACCCCACCAACACACTGGGGCGATCAGTCCATCTCAAGATTAAGCAGTTTAACTGCTTGTGGGAAAAAAACTCTTGAGAGATCTTGATGTGGTGCACCGAGGCATTCTTAACCTATGCCCAGAGGGGAGCAGCTGGAAGAGCTGGTTGGCTGGGTGGAGTTTGTCTTTATATATATTCTGAGCTCTGCGGTTGGCTCGGAGCAGATACATTGATTCTATTGAAGGGAGAACGCTCCACTTTGCTCCACGATACACTTTGAATATTCTGGTAGGGATACAGTTGTCAGTGCAGAAACTTATATATGAGGTGACAGTGTCAGTATATTCATCAAGAGTTGGATAGGCACTTTTGAAAATGTTCCAGTCTGTGCAATCCAAACAGCCCTGCAGGGTAGTGGCTGAATCACAGGACCATTTCTTAACCCGTTTTACAATGGGCTTAGCAGTTTTAAGTTTTTGTTTATAGGTTGGTATGAGGAGAATAACTATGTGGTCTGACTCCCCTAGGTTAGGTCTGGCAACAGCTCGGTATGATTTTGGAAAGCAGTGTAACATTGATCCAGAATGTTATTAAGCCGAGTGGGAATGTCAACCTGTGGGTGATACCTAGTGTTACACTCGTTTGATGTTGGTGTTTTTATCAGCAGTTGATTCAGCCCCAATGCTGAAGTACTGATGAGTGTAGCTCAGATTCGTTTATCCACGCAACCCGTTCAATCACCATACAAGTCACAGAGTCGACGTATGAAGTTTTCCACTTTTATTCAGCACACATCAACAACTGCATACAATTGCCTTTCCACACTTTTACAACAACACTCTCCTTTTTACTTTCCAACTCACTATCAATCATCAACTCTCTCTAAAAAACCACCACCTGAAACAGTGCGGCACTATATATATACTCTCTCTAAACTCCA
The DNA here is from genome assembly GCA_036898135.1 of Oncomelania hupensis. Classification (NCBI taxonomy): domain Eukaryota; kingdom Metazoa; phylum Mollusca; class Gastropoda; order Littorinimorpha; family Pomatiopsidae; genus Oncomelania; species Oncomelania hupensis. The sequence goes on from CM072515.1 coordinate 62,613,797, forward strand.
GAAAGAGCGAGAATACCCCTCACGTGACACACCTCAACCAATCAGAAATAATTTCATCATCACTGTCTCACGTCATACAACCCTATTTGGAATGGAAGCTTCCATGGTAACCATGAAAACTATCCATATGCTTCGATCGATAGTAAACAACCAATTCTCGAAAATTCTCAAATAATATCGACCAACTAAAAATACCAACGTTACACAAAGCTTCTTCTAATAACAACGCAAAATCAAATCAAAGATAAATACACTCTATTACTACATGCGTTGCAAAATAAAACGAACAGATCTATCGCGCGCGCTTCACACATAATTATAATAGCGTGCGCATTTCACACGCACCATCATGCGCGTTTCAACGTAACATAACCCCCCACTCAAGAAGAAATTTACTTAATTTCTTTCAACAACGTTGATACGCAATGCACAAACAAAATCATAAATTAAAACTTATTTCAGTCTGTCTGGATACTGTCAATGAGTCCGTGTGTCTCTGGCTCGTCTGACTCCCCTGGATCTGGTTCCCATGGCTTGCAGTCTTCTGAAATGGCTTCGTCCCCTTGGGTGGCCCCAGCGTTTTTCCGTGAGCGAGGAGATATCTTTCAGCAACCTCGGTCACATCATTAAGCGTCTGCAGCTTCTGTAATTCTAAGTGGGTCGCCAGGTCCTTGTGACAGGCATTGAGGAATTGCTCCTTCACGATCAGGTCATGGAGACTATCGTAAGACTTCCCTTTGCCTGATAGTTTTACCAACTTGTGTAAGTATGACGACAGGCGCTCCACAAATTGCTTTGGTGTCTCGTCTGACAAAGGCCGGCATTCACGGAAGCGTTTACGGTAGCCCTTCTCTGTGAAGCAGTAGCAATGCAATATGGCCTCTTTCAAGACGTCGTAGTTTTTGGCGTCATTGTTCGACAGTCTGGTGTAAACTTCGAGTGCTTGCCCCGTCAGAAGTGCACTCAGTCGAATTGCCCAGTCTTGAGGTTGCCAGTTAGAGCTTTCAGCGAACCTTTCGAATCTCGCCAGATAGCTGTCAATCTGGTCCTTCCCGTCGACGAAAGCTGGCAATTTTGGAGCCGTATGGTCGTTGGTGGCTTGTGGCGCATGCTGATTGTTTTGGATACGCGCCAACTCTAGCTGGTACTGACGCTCACCTTCAAGACGCTTCAGCTCGAACTCTCTTTCTTCATACCTGCGTTGTTCTTCTTTTTCTTGCCGCCTCTCTTCTAATTCTAGACGCTTCTGTTCTAATTCTATTTCTCTTTCTTCCCGGTGACGCTGTTCTTCCTTTTCTTCTCGGCGTCACTGCTCCTCCAATTCTCGTTCTTGTATTCTCTCCTGGGATTTGACGTACTCCGTCAGCTGTTTGCCTTTCAGATACAGTGCAATCCCTTTCTGCCAGAAGTCGGCCATCTTGATGCTTTTCTGGAAAGTTCTTTTCTGGAAAGTTCTTTTTCTGGAAAGATCTTTTCTGGAAAGTTCTTGACTGTGCTGTACCTTTCTAGACTGTTCTAGAACAGCACGCTTTCTGTAGTAGCGCTGATGCTTGCCACTAGTCGCCTTTGCTGACGCAGGCCCCGCTGTCCTCGTCGTATGCGACGCTGCACCATGCTGATGTTGATGTACACGCTCCTGTGCTGAAGTAGACGCGACGTCCGCTCGTCGCTCTCTGTAATACTGGCGATGTAGCTCCGAGACTGTCCCTCGACGTAGTCTTGCGGCAGCCACGTAGTTCCGATCTGTTGTTCACTCACGAAGCAACTCTTCAGCGACTACACGCCCTTGCAGTCAACCCGAAACTATCGGGGATGTAGTCCCAGTATGTTGGCCCCTCCCGACGCAACTTGTTGGCGACTATCCTTGAACCCTTGGCTATGACGTGGATCCCGTCTTGGCCCCCAAAATGTTACACTCGTTTGATGTTGGTGTTTTTATCAGCAGTTGATTCAGCCCCAATGCTGAAGTACTGATGAGTGTAGCTCAGATTCGTTTATCCACGCAACCCGTTCAATCAGCATACAAGTCATAGAGTCGACGTATGAAGTTTTCCACTTTTATTCAGCACACATCAACAACTGCATACAATCGCCTTTCCACACTTTTACAACAACACTCTCCTTTTTACTTTCCAACTAACTATCAATCATCAACTCTCTCTAAAAAATCACCACCTGAAACAGTGCGGCACTATATATATACTCTCTCTAAACTCCAGAAAGAGCGAGAATACCCCTCACGTGACACACCTCAACCAATCAGAAATAATTTCATCATCACTGTCTCACGTCATACAACCCTATTTGGAATGGAAGCTTCCATGGTAACCACGAGAACTATCCATACGCTTCGATCGATAGTAAACAACCAATTCTCGAAAATTCTCAAATAATATCGACCAACTAAAAATACCAACGTTACACAAAGCTTCTTCTAATAACAACGCAAAATCAAATCAAAGATAAATACACTCCGTTACTGCATGCGTTGCAAAATAAAACGAACAGATCTGTCGCGCGCGCTTCACACATAATTATAATATCGTGTGCATTTCACACGCACCATCATGCGCGTTTCAACGTAACACCTAGGGTGTGCTTTTCTCAGGTTGATATGATTGACATCACCGGAAATAATTATGGAACTGTTGGGGAAAGTGGTTTCGGCACTATGGACAACATCAGATAATTGATACAAAATATGTGATGGATTGGCCTTGGGGTCAACATACACAACAATTAAAACAACATAGGCAAATTGACGCGGGGAATAAAAAGGTTTACAATTAAGAATAAGAATCGCCAGTGAACTGTTCTTTGGAGATCAGATCTTCTCTGACGATGACACCACTACAGCCTGAGTCTTTAAGGACAGTCACTTCATGATTTCCGACGCATCCCTTGGAAACAGGCATGTTTTGGACGGTCATAGCTGCCCTGGCGACGACGGGGATGGATTTCCCGTTGGCAAGGAGAAGCTGGACGTCAGTTATGCACTCTTGCACGTCAGCAGGAGTAGCTGTGCGCGCAGTCTCACTCGGAAGAATGACGCTCCCGCCGCACACTTGATGCTCAGATCTACTTGTTTGCCGTTGATTGGAGAACCGCCGCTGCCGGTTGCCCGCCGCTGCATTGTCCGTATTGCACCTCTGTCCGCTATTTTTGTTTTGAGGACAGTTAGCCGCTCTGTGGTCTGTAGCGTTGCAAATGAAACAGCCTCTTGAATGCCCTTCCCTGGGGGTGTGGCGTGGAGTCCGTCTGTCTCTGGCTCGTCTGGCTTCCCTGGATCTGGTTCCCATGGTTTCCAGTCTTCTGAAATGGTTTCGTCGCCTTGGGTGGCCCCAGCGTCTTCCCGTGAGCGAGGAGATAATAATCTTTCAGCAACCTCGGTCACATCTTTAAGCGTCTGCAGCTTTTGTAATTCTAAGTGGGTCGCCAGGTCCTTGTGACAGGCATTGAGAGATTGTTCCTTCACGAACAGGTCATGGAGACTGTCGTAAGACTTCCTTTCGCCTGATAATTCCTCCCACTTGTGTAGATATGACGACAGGCGCTCCACAAACTGCTTTGGCGTCTCGTCTGACAAAGACCGGCATTCACGGAAGCGTTTACGGTAGCCCTTCTCTGTGAAGGTGTAGCAATGCAATAGGGCCTCTTTCAAGACGTCATAGTTTTTGGCGTCATTGTTCGACAGTCTGGTGTAAACTTCGAGTGCTTGCCCCGTCAATCGCCCAGTCTCGGGGTTGCCAGTTCGAGCTTTCAACGAACCTTTCGAATCTCGCCAAATAACTGTCGATCTGGTCCTTCCCGTCGACGAACGCTGGCAATTTTTTAGCTTTGTTGTAACTGATAACATGTGGCGCGTTCTGCTGTTGCTGGATGCGCGCCATTTTTTAGCTGGAACTCAAGACGCTTCAGCTCGAACTCTCTTTCTTCTTGACGTCGTTGCTCTTCTTTTTCTTGCCGCTGCTGTTCAATTTCCAGACGCTTCTGTTCTAATTCTATTTCTTCTCGACGACGCTATTCTTCTAATTCTCTTTCTTCACGTCGGTGTTGCTCTTCTAATTCTCGTTCTTGTATTCTCTCATGGGACTTGACGTACTCCGTCAACTGTTTGCCTTTTAGATTCAGTTCAATCCCTTTCTGCCAGAAGTCAGCCATCTTGATGCTTCTGGAAAGTTCTTGACTATGCTGCACCTTTCTAGACTGTTCTAGAATAGCACGCATTTTGCAGTAGCACTGATGCTTGCCACTAGTCGCTTTCGCACCCCCGTTTGGGTGCCGGGGGTTTCAGTATAAACAGTAACCCCACTTTCTGGAAATTTAGTGCTTCAAATTCCCACTGTCGCTGTCTTTCTCATTTGCTCTTTCTCATTCCTGCACTGTTCTTTCAATCTGCTATACTATCTTCTTCTTCACTACACCAGTCACCTACCTTTTTTCTTGAAAACTCTTCCGGGACAAGACTACATGTTTGTGTATGAAGTCTGTTAGATCAGATTGGGAATATTGGACGCTTTCTGCCAGGTGGTCACTAGGGCTTCCTATGATGTTATTATTTAGCAATGTAGGCATTTTATATGTATGTGTTTTGTTGACAATTTATAATGATGTTTGTATTCTATTTTGTTTTTGTAAACAGGGGTTCGATAAATTAAAGTACAGCCTCAGCGTCCACTGCGTGGGATGTCTTTATTGTAAAGTGACTGGCTGGTGGAGAGCATTCAGTTTTTCCACTAGGGTTGTTTAAGCAGAGCTTTTATGCGGATCAGGGGTTGTCCGGTCCTGATTTGGCTCGGAAGAGTCCGCTGGACCTAAAGCAATAATCATGTAATGTAATGTAATATAAAAGTCGCTTTCGCTGACGCAGGCCCCACTGTCCTCGTTGTATGCGACGCTGCACCACGCTGGTGTTGATGTACACGCTCCTGTGCTGAAGTAGACGCGACGTCCGCTCGTCGCTCTCTCGTAGTTCCGGTCTGTTGTTCGCACATGAAGCAACTCTTCGGCGACTACACGCCCTTGTAATCAACCCGAATCTATCGGGGATGTAGTCAAAATATGTTGGCCCCTCCCGACGCAACTCGTTGGCGGCTACCCTCGATGACTGCCTCTCGTAACGCTGGCTCGCTTGTTGTAGCAGTTGAACCTTTGGCTATGGCGTAGATCGCGGCTTGGCCCCCAAAATGTTACATTCGATGTTGGTTTTGTATTTATTAATAGTTGATTCAGCCCCAATGCTTGAATCCTCCTGATAAGTGTAACTCGGATTCGTGGGTTCTGTGACTGACTGAGAAAGACTAAACTGATCTAAAAGTTCAATCATTTTTGCGGTGAAAGGTTGCTGGGGCTGGTCAAAGTGAAAGTTAATGTCTCCTAAAACTATGTATGTTCCTGACAGTGTGTTGCAATAATCAAGCAGGACTGGAAATTCTAGGTGAAAAATTGCATCAGTTAATTTATTTTTCTTGCTTGGAAAGGTGCGATATATGCATATGAAGTGAATATTCTGCTGTGGGACGGACAAACTGAGGTGAACAACTTCAAATGACGAGTGAGTGAATGCGAAGTCTGTGATGAAGCCAAGGTGACGGGACAGACTGTTTCTGTAAATGATAGCGAGGCATGTGTATTAGAGTTGAGAAAGTTGTAAAACGTGGAAAGTTCATAGTTGAGAATTGTAGAGTGGGAAAAGCAATTGAGCGATTGAATGCAGTTGTTGATGTGTACTGAATAAAAGTGGAAAACTTCAAACGACGACTCCTGCCTTGTTGATGATTGAACGGGTTGCGTGGATAAACGAATCTGAGTTACACCTATCAGGATTTCAAGCATCGGGGGCTGAATCAACTACTGATAGAGAAAAAACAACATCGAGTGTAACAGTGTACATAAGTACTTGATAAAATCAATCAATAAAATATATAAGTAGGCTTATATAAATACCTAACACATTCCTTGGCATTTTTGATATGATGATGATCATCGTTGTCAAGGTGGCGACGTGGTGAATCTTCCTTAACGCTAACGCAATAGAACGTTAAGCTTCGTTATTCCATTGGCATCAAACCAAATTTTATGTAATTCGAAATCTTTGCAGTTTATTTTTCAGGCTAACGATAAATGCATGGCACCCTATTTTCCAATTATACTTTGGATATATTCTTTGGCAACATGTGTATCAACGAACAATAAAACAAAATAAACTGTTGCATTTTTATATTTCCACAATCGCTTTTTTGGGGGGCGAAGTGTGTGAGTGTTTTGAAATACATTTGAATGTCTTGCTATCTTGTTTTGTGACTTTAGTAATTTTTTTGGTTATAGCACCTTACTGCTACCAAAGGTGCAGAGAATACGAATTTGACCCAGTGTGTGCCACTGACGGCTCTAGCTACACGAATAGATGTTTTTTGGAGATCTGGGCTTGCCGGTGAGTGTGATATTTGAAATAAAATACCTGATTCATTCTATAAAAAAACAGAGGAATACATATAAATATGTGCTGGATGCCTTCACTTTGTGGCATCTTACATAATGATCTAGCAGACAGAGCAGCAAAACGGGGAGCAACTAATGTCAATGCCATAAAAATTGATATCGGATTGTCAATTAAAGAAATGTACTGTATAATTACAAAAAAATCTTAAGGAAAGACAAACAAAATCATGTTTGACTAGCATGTTAGGGGTCTCTAGACAGATTTATAGTTTAGCATATAGATTATATTTAAATTCCTGGAAAACAAAATTTAGCAAAAACATAACTTGCATTTGTAATGAAAATTTAACAATTCAACATTTGCTAGTATAATGCAATGACCTAAAAGATACTTACCAAACAAATACATTGCTTTGAGCAACACCCAAGATTTAGACTTAAAATCATTCGTAGAAATATCTAAAGCGTTATTATATTCTCCAGTAGGTCATTTATTATAAGAAACTTAAAAAAAAAAACAAAAAACAATAACAACAACAACAAATTTATAACGACATAAGCATGTGCTTGTATCCTCAAAAGGCTCCGGTGCATGACATCCTTTAAATTAATTTGTTAAATTCTTTATATTAGGAAGACTTTTTTTGGGGGGTGGGGGTTTCTTGTTTTGAATTTTTACTTCTTTTTCCATGATAATAATAATAATACTAACAATAATAATAATAATAATAATAATCATAATTATAATAAACATAATAATTACAATAACAACAACAGCAATTATATTGATAACTTGATCATGACCTCATATCACAGCAAATTATGACTCATTGTATGAAGTCAAATATGCAAATTAGACCTTTTCTATTTTTTTAAGGTTGTGTGTGTGTGTGGGGGGGTGTGTGTGTGGGTGTGTGTTAAATTTTTTTCAAAACATTATTAATGTTATTATTTAAAAATAATAATCATCATATGTTTTGTTAAATGCATTTTGTTTATAGTTCAATGTTGTCTAATATCACAAATGTGAATAGACTTTAAATTAAATAAATTAATAAATTGCGTGTGAGTCTTCTTTTTCTTCTTCTTCTTCTTCTTCTTCTTCTTCTTCTTCTTCTTCTTCTTCTTCTTCTTCTTCTTCTTTTTCTTTTTCTTTTGCTTCTTCTTGTTTTTCTTGTTCTTGTTCTTGTTCTTGTTCTTGTTCTTCTTCTTCTTTACCGTCGTGGTCGTCGTCATCAAAAGCCATCGTTCTCATGGTTTTTGATTTAATGTATTTTAGTTGTTCTTATATAGCGCTTTCCAGCTCAAAAGCTGCTCAAGGCTCTAGCTCAAGCTGCCCGAGGCGCCCACTTGCAACCTTTGGACGCATAGTCTGATACCCAGACGACTCAGCACAATCCTTTACGACCGGGAATGGAGGAGAAGGGACTTAGTGCTTTCTGGCAGTATTTGTGTAACCGGTAATCACCCGTCCGTGCAATGGAATGGGTGCGTTAACATACTCAACCTTGGCTTATACCCTCATCGGAAGGAGTAGGGGCGCAGTGCTGGAGGGTCCTTGCTTTTACTGCAGGCCGTCAACGGGCTTGGAATCACTCCTATACTGCCTGTACAGGCTGCAATGTTATCGCTTGACATTCAATTTGAAGCTATGCTCTGTGTTGAGGGATTGGCCTTGGACTTTGATGTCCGTGTTGATGTCATTGGTGTTGTTGGTCATCATTTTGGTCTTCTCTGCACTTATTTTCATCCCATAGGCTCTGGAGGTGGTGTCAAGCCTCTGTACTAGCTGTTCAAGTTCTTGTTCATCTCCAGCCAATCCATCAATGTCATCCGCAAAAAAAAAAAGGTTGTAGATTGCTCTACCCCCTATGCTGACTGTGCCTTCGTGATCTGCAAGGGCATCTGACATGATGCGCTCTAGAAAGATGTTGAAGAGTGTTAGAGAGAGTAGGCATCCTTGACGCACACCGATTGTTGTTCTGAACCAGTTCCCGATGACGCTGTTATGGAGGACTGCACTGGTAGCCTTTCAATAATTTTAGGGCTGATGTTGTACACTCTCATGGTTACCCACAGAGCTGCATGCCAGACTCCGCCAAACGCCTTCTTGAAGTCCACGAACACATGATATAGATGTTGTTGACATTCAATGCTTCAATTAATTTGCCACTGCGTACACCATTAAGCTAACTGCTGTCTATTGTCGTCATCATTGTCATCAGTATCATTGTAATTTTTGACAGGATCCTCTTCATCATCATCATCATCATCATCATCATCATCATCATCATCATCATCATCATCATCATCATCATCGTCGTCGTCGTCGTCGTCGTCGTCGTAGTAGTAGTAGTAGTATTAGTAGTAGTAGTCGTCATCATCATCGTGATAATCAGTTTGGTGGTCGTTTCAGGTCATTGATGATTGTGAACAAATTGTTGTAATTCATAAATTATTTGAAGTTTTGCATTGTAAAAAAATTCTTTATTTCTTGTATTACTGTCACTGCTCTAGGGATGCTGCGCTTTTGCTGAAAAAGTAATAAAAACTCGATATATTTTTAATAATAATTTGTTAATAAATAAATAAAAAATTTAATAACTTTTGTTTGTGTTTCAGAAGTGGAAGAGCTTTTAAATTTCTTCACAGAGGTGATTGCAAACACAAAAAACGAGAATTCGAATCTAAACCTTATAATAATGGAGACGATTCAGAGAAAGACAAATGAATTTAGCCTGGGCCTATCGCGGTTTTGCATGGTTCAATGAAAATAAATTCATTTTTAAAATGCTACACATTGTGTGACCTGCTTTATATTGCCTTTTAATCAGAAATGAGACATTAATGTGAACGTCTGTATACGGTGTGCTTTGTTCAGGGTTGTTATAGACATTTGTTTTAAGCAAGGGAGATTACTGTGTTATTCACGGTTTTCTACTTAGTCAACAAATCTTTGTTACTCCTGTGACGGTGGGTTCTATTGTTGCTGGTCTCTGTACAATGGCATGCTATCACCCACTCTCGTTCGTCGGCGGAGATCGGCTAGTTAGATCGCCCTATGACTAATCTTAATACATTTATATTTTTGGTCAGTCTGTGTGAGGATAGGGTTACAGAGATAGGGAGAAAAATGTAAAAGATTCACTGACACGCTAGCTCTCGGGCTCTGCTCTCTGATTTCTGTGGCCTAGCATTATGGATTCTCAAGAGTTGTAGAGACTTCATGGTATTTTTTTTAGGAATAAAGCAACGGTACGGTGTTAGGGTTATTGGAAAGAGAAACAAAGCGACATGGTTTGGACAGAATGAAAGAGGAGAGAGAGTCACAGTTAGAAAGAGAAAAGATACCTGGTGAGCGGGAAGAATCTGAAAGGAAGATAGAGATTGAGGCAAGAAGAATAGAACAGATGTTGTTGATAAAAGAGCAGACTGCGAAGGACAAGATGAGTTTAGAGAGAGAGAGAGATCGCGCATGCCAAGTTGGAGCAAGACTTGCAATTTTTGCAGTCGCGATTGGGTGATGGAGATCAATCAAGGTCCATGTCTTTCGGTCAGGGTAATTCAACTCGCAGGGTAGGCATAGTCCTACAAGCACCCAAACCACTACCGTTCGATGATAAACAGGAATCGGTGGATGCATACTTGTTTCGATTTGAGCGGTATTGCGAGGCAGCCGGTTGGCCTAAGGATCAATGGATAGTCGCCTTGATGTCAGGACTGAAAGGAAAAGCGTTGTCCGTTTATTATGAGATAGCCAGAGACCATGATGTTTCATACGAGGAAGTATAACTGCACCTTTTGAAACATTTTCTGTGCACCGAAGATGGATATCATGCAAAATTCAGATCTTTGAGACCGGATTTGGAAGAAACGATGGATGCGTTTTATAGTCGCATGCGATTACTATTTAGATCTACCCGTTGGCTGGAGTTAGGAGGAGTGAACAAGACTGACCCAGAGCAGCTCATTGACTTGTTCTTACGGGAACAATTTCTAGCGTCGTGTTGTAGCCCGCGTGTTGTGTTCTTGAAGGAGTGACAACTGGACACTATTAAGGACTATGTTGCTACAGCAGAACGGTACCGACTGGCGCACATAGGTCAAAGCATGTTGGCGAAAGTAGGCGACAACACGGTGTGGTTTGCAGTGGTAGGATTGCACAAATCGGATATTCGCGACCGCACATATCCACCTAGAGGTCAAGGTCCTAAAGCGGCAGCAACCACACGCAGTCAGAACGAACTCGCGACACCACGTACTCAGTCACATACCATTGGTGGTAGCAATCACTCTGAAAATAAAACAGATCAAAGACAGACACACTTGTTCAGACCTAGGTTGATCACTTGCTATGGTTGTGGGGGAAGGGACATATGAAGAAAAACAGAGTGTATGTATTGCAGTACCAGTCTCAGCAAGACATAACACTAGTCTGTCACAGCTGAGTTGAAGTGGTGATCACGGCGTTTACATCTACTTCACTGCCTCACAAAATGAGCAGTGGTGCAAATTTCCCTCCAATTTTGGCCTGAAATATTTCTGCCACCTCCGCGTCTTGCAGTTTGTCCAGTTCGAACTTCAGTCTAGTGCACTTTGATGGGTTTACTCTCTTCAAGTGGAGCCGAAAGATATCATCACGTCCTAGGGAAGCAAATACGCCACAAACTGGTAATTTGTGGCTATTACCTCCCTTATTTAGATCGGCAGTGAGAGCGTCTGTAGCTTTACTGTTGTTGCAGTTGTTGCTACTGTTGTTGTTGATAATAATAATAATAATTATAATAATGATGATGATATCTACTTATCCTGCGAATAATAAAAATGCTGCCGATATTGACGACTATGACAACAACAACGATGACTATTGTGATGATGACCATGTTGTAAAAGAAACAACTTGTAATTTACTTAATTGTAGAGGGTTAATTGTTAAAACAAAAAATAACATAAATAAGCACATAAAATAAAATTCCAATAAATAAAGCAAACTATTAAAAAAGAGTTTACAACAAATGTAAAGAAAATGAATGAAAACTAAATGTAAATAAAAATAGTATACTGTACTAAAAAGGAACACATAAAATAAATAAAATAAAACCAAATAATAAATAAATAAATAAATGCAACCAAACTAACACGTTGCGGGCAGCATGAGTTTAGGACTTTTGCTTGTACGACCACGACTGCAAACTGAAAATAAAAATAATTTAATTAATTTGCATTTAAAAAAATTATAAATTAATAATGTGTCGAGGCCTTGCAAAGACCATTCTGCAAGGCACAGTGCAAGGAGGTAGAGAAGAGAAAGACCGAAAAAGAGGTGGGATGACAACATTTGAGAATAGACTGGTTTGACACTGAGCGAAGCCATCAGGGCTGCTGAGGACAGAGAAAGATGGAGTATGCTGGTTACACGATCATCTGTGGTGTCCCTACGACCTCCGGGTTACGGGACAGGATAGGATAGAATAGGAATGTGTCGACTCTAAGTGCGGGAACACAACCCTTCAAGTAGGCCTATTTATGACGTGGTGGTAATTGCGAAAATGAAGTAGTCATATTAAAGAAAGCAACCCTTCCTGAGTTAGAATACATAAACTTAGAGATTCTCCCTCTAAAAGCAAGGTTGGCTTCTATATACATGTATATAAATTGCTTAGCCGGAAGTCCTTCTTCGCCTCTACTATAAAGTTTGTCCGGTATGGACGCTGATCTGGGCAGGTGCTGGGCGCTGCGGATCAGCCTGCTGTGCGCTCAAAACCAGCGAAATCGTTATAGCCGACATTTCCTTACCGAATGTTTAACCGTTTTTGAGATAAATAAATAAACAAAATGTCCACAAACTGCAATAGCCTCATTCCGCGTGCTTCCATTAAAGATCAAATTGAGGTTTCAGCATGTTTTCCCATATAGACTAAAAAATTGATGTTCTTTTTACGAAGCCTTGGTAGCTTACTTAGTAAAACATTCGCCTACTGTGCAGAGCGACCCAAGTTCAAATCTCAAGTGGGCCATATTTTTTTAATGTGTTTTTTTCACACTACAATATGGATATTTTTCTTTTTAATTTAGGCTTTTTACCTTTAATTTATTATTATTATTATTATTATTATTATTATTATTATTATTATTATTATTATTATTATTATTATTATTATTATTATTATTATCATCATCATTATTATTATTATTATTATTATTTATAAACTAATAATAATAATAATTTATTATTATTATTATTATTATTATTATTATTATTATTATTATTATTATTATTATTATTATTATTATTATTATATCTTATATCAAATTTTCTTTTAAAACCTTGGTGTTTTTTATGATCTCTATTAATATTATTCTATATTCTATAGTAGTAGTAGTAGTAGTAGTAGTAGTAGTAGTAGTACCAAGGATCAGGATGGGGTGGTACGTGTAGGTAAAAGGGGTCTACGGGTGGGTTAAAGGGGCATGGGTAGGCATAACGGGGATACAGGTATATATAAGGGGGTATGGTGATGGTCGATTCCTTTCATCCATACCTGCGAAACGATCAACGGGGAAGTATCAAGGAGGGTACAGGTAGGTTACAAGGGGGGTACGGAAGGTATCAAGGGGGTTTAACATTCGTTGTTCTTGCTGTTGTGTACACCACTGAGCCAACTGCGAGCCTCGTACAAACAGTAACGCCTGTAGAGGGCGTGCTAGCTGCTAGCCGTGACGTGTTATTCATACGCTGCTTAGCTAGCGGGTCAGTGACTTCCAGTTCAACGCAAAAATAGTTGGGTTGATTAGGTTACGGGGCTTTTCATCTTCTTCTCGTACAGAAAACCTCGACTACATAGCATACGAAGCAAGATGGCAAGCCATTCAAATGTATTTCCAGGCACTTACACATACAGCTGAAAAAGAAACAAACATGGAATAAAAGATCACTATCCGACCTATCTGCTTGCGATATGCCCGCTCACCCCTCTCCCCTCCCCCCTCCAAAAGAAAATTATGGAATCGACTTAGCCATATTTTAGATACAGCGCACAATGTGTTTAAAAATGGTGAAGCACAATGACCTCGACCGTCGAGAAAGTGCAAATTCGATTTAACATGAATAGAAATAGTTAAAATATCCGGAATTGGTAACCATTCTAATATTTTGGGTTCATTTGAGATACGGCAAAAAGTATGTTTTTAACACAAAAAATGTGAAATTCTGCACGATGGACTGACCGACTGACCAACAACTAATTTGCAACTAAAGGATGGCCCGTGATTTGAATATACCAAAACTCAACAAAATCGCTTAAGCCGTTTTTATATCTTGAACAAAATGTGTTTAGCAACAACATGACCAGTGACATTGACATTTGTGACAGAGCCAATATGAGGGCCCCTGTATGCAGGCCATTAACATAATGTTCATAATGAATTTGGTCAAAATCCGTTTGGTAGTTCTTGAAATTTGGCGTCCAACAGAACGACTGAACGAACAAACGACCGACACTTAACAAATTTTGATTCACCCCGACTAATTTAAAGTATTTCCAGAAATGTCTTGAAATAAAAGAAGCGGATAGCACTGTATACTAAATGTATATAAACTTTGGCTAATTCATATTAAGGAGCCATTTGCAGTAGCGTGGACATTTCAAGGCATTGATGTGTTTCCAAGTAGTAGTTGTGCTAAATCTGTATTGAGTATTCTGTAAATTACTTTCATCTCCAACCATGAATGCTTTTGTAGCACTTTTGATGTTTTCTTTGTGCGCTTTGGTTTCTGCAGACGACCGTAAGCAAAGCCAGAAGAGTTTAATCTAATACTGATTTAGTAAAGATCTTTGGCAAATTAGTTAGCGTTGATAAATATATATTCCTCTTTTTAGAAGATTGACATGCGTATTCCACAAGGCTCTATATTTGTTTCAATTTTATTTTCTATTGTTATGTATGATCGTCTAAGGTTATGACAACACATACTAATGTTGTACCCGGAGATTTCTGTATAAATAGCATCCCCACTTTATGGAAATTTAGTTACAGCGCGCGTTTATCGAACTTTTACATCGGCCTGCCATTAGGCTTTTATGATTATAATTGATAGCGTTTAAAAAAAATTACCTATGGTCCCAGCATGACTTTTGCCATCTCTGTAATTTAATTGAAAAGTGTTCCAGTGCCATATTGTGATGGTAACACTATGTATATATATCGAATTTCTATTCTTGGCCTGTTTCAGGCTTTTTATAATTTTTGACCTGATATTTTAAAGATTACTCATGGTTTTAACGTAAGCAATATAATTTGAATTTTCCTCGGTATGTAATATTATGGAAGCGGGGCAGTGGACATATGCCGGTCCTATCCTGCCCCTTCCTTCCTTTCTATAACTGTAAGTTGTTGGGTGTTACACTCGATGTTGGTTTTGTATTTAACAGTAGTTGATTCAGCCCCAATGCTTGAATCCTCCTGATAAATGTAACTCGGATTCGTTTATCCACGCAACCCGTTCACTCAGCAACAAGGCACGGAGTCGTCGTATGTAGTTTTCCAACTTTATTCAGCGAACGTCAACAACTGCATAGAATCGTTTTTTTCCACTTTCAACTTTTCACAACTTTCCACTTTACAATTCTCTCTACTTTCAACACAACTTTCAACACCTCTTGAAACAGTGCGGCACTATATATATAGCCACTCTACACTCCAGAAAGGGTGAGAATACCCCAGCATGACACACCACAACCAATCAGAACAGACTTCGTCATCACTGTCTCACGTCATACAACCTTATTTGGGATGGAAGCTTCTTTAATTACCCCTAGAATTATCCATACGCTTCAATCGATAGTAAACAACCAACTCTAGAAAATTCCCAAATAATATCGACCATCTAAAATTACCAACGTTATACAAAGCTTCTTCTAATAACAACGCAGCTTCCCCAAACCTGCAAGCTTCCCGTGAAGTCCCACTTCAACAACATACGGTCCAACAGCTTAATGTTTCCCGATCTGGCTTCCTCCCGTCTCCTCCAACGATCCGTTCACTCCCAGGTCTAGACTATATTTTTCCCAACCTGAGCTCTAGATTGGTCAACTATGCTGGTAAACAATCTTCCACTGTGGACGCACGTGCCCTTCATTACTCAATTTCATTGCCCTAATACCCTGACGAGTGACGTGTTTGTTCCGTGACTGAAAAACAAGGTGCACCAGACCCATCTCCCACAGTTTTGCCATGACAATAAGTACAGAGATTTGTTGTAAATAAGTCTTTTTTGGTGGGGGTGGGGGTTGGTAGTATGTGGGGGTGTACATAATCCTATCCTATCCTATCCCATAACTCGGAGGTCGTAGGGGCACCCTAGTGGCTCGTTTAACCAGCGTAATCCATCTGTCCCTGTCCTCAGCAACCCTGATTGTTTCGCTCAGTGTCAAACCAGTCCATTCTCGAATGTTGTCCTCCCACCTCTTTTTCGGTCTCCCTCTTCTTCTACCTCCTTGCACTGTGCCTTGCAGGATGGTCTTTGCATGACCTGATGATCAGGTGACGTGGCCAAACCATCGGAGTTTCCGTTTTTTCACCACTGTGAGCAGGTCATCGTGTTGTCCAATGGCTTGTGTGATGGTCTGTCGGACTTCGTCGTTGGTGATGTGCTGGGTATAGGAAAGGCCCAGAAGTCTTCTGTAGCACCTCATCTCCATGCTTTGTATTCTTCGTTGGAGATGTGCTGTGATGGTCCATGTTTTGCAAGCATATAGGAAGATGGAGATGACAAGGGAGCGCAGCAGCCTTACCTTGGAATGTAGACTGATGGTCCTGTCTTTCCAAATTGGCTTCAACCTCGCCAGGGCAGCAGTTTGTGCGATCCTGGAGAGGACTTCCTGTCGGGATCCATTGTCTGATACAATGGCTCTTAATGGCTCCTAAATATTTGAAGCTATGCACTGTGTTGAGGGATTGGCCTTGGACTTTGATGTCCGTGTTGATGCCCTTGGTGTTGTTGGTCATCGTTTTGGTCTTCTCTGCACTTATTTCCATTCCAAATGCTGTGGAGGTGGTGTCAAGCCTCTGTACCAGCTGTTCAAGTTCTTGTTCTTCTCCAGTCAATCCATCACTGTCATCCGCAAAACGAAGTTTGGAGATTGCTCTTCCCCCTATGCTGACTGTGCCTTCGTGGTCTGCAAGGGCATTTGACATGATGCGCTTTAGGAAGATGTTGAAGAGTGTTGGAGAGAGTAGGTATCCCTGACGCACACCGATTGTTGTACTGAACCAGTTTCAATACAATACAATACAACAAATCTTTATTATCCCATAAGGAACTTCACAGCAATGTATGTCAGGCATATAAAACATATAATTAAAAACAGTCATGTTATAACATTTAACAAAGCTACAAAATCAATACTAAATTTATATACATTCTATAAATCTAATCACTTGCGTACTCTTACACTTCATCTTTTCCTTCAAACACCTATCCACGCACTCTGGTTCTATCACACGTATGTCAATGCCCTTTTTAGACAGTTAAAATATAATAAAAATACATACAAACATAGTGTATATGATAGTTTACCACTCTGGACTTATAAAAAAGTATTTTGTTGCAACAGTGTTAGATAAATAATCTCAGTTTAATATGAGTCTTAGTAGGTCAACAATATATAACTGTATGAAACTATGATCAACATAAGCAATAATACTGTTGACTGATTATAACAGTTGTCAAAAAATACAGGTAAAGCACGTAAATGGTATTTTAAAAGTTGGTTTACAGACATTCATGGTAAACACACACATATTATACACACACTCACAAACACACACATGCACACGCGCATGTCTTCATAAAAACATGCACATACACTCAGCGAGATAGTTGGGAGACTCCTACATCAAGACAGTCTTGTGTTTGAGGGTCTGGCATTGGCCTCATTTAGCATTGATATGGCAGTAGGGATGAAGGTGTTTTTGTAGCGCTGTGTACGCATTAGTGCACAGCGGAATCTGCGATTAGATCGAAGAAGTTCAAACAGACAGGAAAGTGGGTGGGTAGGGTTTCTCTGAATTCTGACTGCCTTGCTGAGGGCTCTTTTGTGGAACAGTTGTTCCAGAGTCGCCTGCTTCTTGCCAACTATCTTGCTGCACACACTCTCTATTCCACACAACTGATTTTTGCTCTTCACATTCAATCCCTTGAACCAACAGATAAAAGAAAAGGTTAGAATAGACTCAATAAACGCATGGTAACACATTTCAATGATATGACTGGACACTTTAAAAGATGATGGTGCTGTTGTGGAGGACTGCACTGTAGCCTTGTCATACAGGCTTTTTATGACTTTAATCATTTTAGGGCTGATGTTGTACACTCTCATGGTTGCCCACAGAGCTGCATACCAGACTCGGTCAAACGCCGTTTTGAAGTCTACTAACACATGATATAGATGTTGTTGGTGCTGTAGGTATTTCTCGCAGATTATTTTGAGGTTGAAAATTTGTTCAGTGGTACTTCACCCTGCCCTAAATCCTGCTTGCCCTTCAGCTATGATTTGTTCAGCTTGGAGTTTCAACCTGTTGAGTATTATTTTCATGAAAATAAAAATGGGTGTATGTTACGTTGGAGACGCGTGCGATGGTAGGCTTACGTGTGAAACGCGCGCGATGGTAGCCTTGAGTGTGTGACGCGAGCGATAGATCAGATCGTTTTATTTTGCGAAGCATGCAGTAACAGAGCGTATTTATCTTTGCTTTGATTTTGCGTTGTTATTAGAAGAAGCTTTGTATAACGTTGGTAATTTTAGTGTTCAATATTATTTGAGAATTTTCTAGAGTCGATTGTTTACTATCGATCGAAGCGTATGGATAATTCTAGTGGTAACTATAGAAGCTTCCATCCCAAATAAGGTTGTATGACGTAAGACAGTGATGACAAAGTTTGTCCTGATTGGTTGTGGTGTGTCACGTTGGGGGTATTCTCGCCCTTTCTGGAGTGTGGAGAGACTATATATATATGTAAGTGCCGTAGTGTTTAAAAATAAGAGAAAGTTTAAAGTAGAAAGAGCTGTTGTATTAGAGTTGAGAAAGTTGTAAAAAGTGGAAAGTTCATAGTTGAGAATTGTAGAGTGGGAAAAGCAATTGAGCGATTGAATGCAGTTGTTGATGTGTGCTGAATAAAAGTGGAAAACTTCAAACGACGGCTCCTGCCTTGTTGATGATTGAACGGGTTGCGTGGATAAACGAATCTGAGTTACACCTATCAGGATTTCAAGCATCGGGGCTGAATCAACTACTGATAGAGAAAAAACAACATCGAGTGTAACAGTGTACATAAGTACTTGATAAATCAATCAATAACATATATAAGTATATAAATACCTAACACATTCCTTGGCAGTTTTGTTATGATGATGATCATCGTTGTCAAGGTGGCGACGTGGTGAATCTTCCTTAACGCTAACGCAATAGGACGTTAAGCTTCGTTATTCCATTGGCATCAAACCAAATTTTATGTAATTCAAAATCTTTGCAGTTTATTTTTCAGGATAACGATAAATGCATGGCACCCTATTTTCCAATGATACTTTGGATATATTCTTTGGCAGCATGTGTATCAACGAACAATAAAACAAAATAAACTGTTGCATTTTTTATATTTCCACAATCGCTTATGTTTTGGGGGCGAAGTGTGTGAGTGTCTTGAAATACATTTGAATGTCTTGCTATCTTGTTTTCTGACTTTAGTAATTTTGTTTTGTTATAGCACATTCCTGCTTCAAAATTTGCTTTAAAGAGTATCACCCAGTGTGTGGCACTGACAGCAAAACCTACCCGAATAAATGCTTTATGGAGGTCATGGCTTGCGTGTGAGTCTTCTTCTTCTTCTTCTTCTTCTTCTTCTTCTTCTTCTTCTTCTTCTTCTTCTTCTTCTTCACCGTCGTGGTCGTCGTCATCAAAAGCCATCGTTCTCATGGTTATTGATTTAATGTATTTTAGTTGTTCTTATATAGTGCTTTACAGCTTAAAAGCTGCTCAAGGCTCGAGCTGAAGCTGCCCGAGGCGCCCACTTGCAACCTTTGGACGCATAGTCTGATACCCAGACGACTCAGCACAATCCTTTACGACCGGGAATGGAAGAGAAGGGACTTAGTGGTTTCCGGGAGTATTTGTGTAACCGGCAATCACCCGTCCGTGCTATGGAATGCGTGCGTTAACATACTCAACCTTGGCTTATACCCTCATCGAAAGGAGTAGGGGCGCAGTGCTGGAGGGTCCTTGCTTTTACTGCAGGCCGTCAACAGGCTTGGAATCACTCCTATACTGCCTGTACAGGCTGCAATGTTATCGCTTGACATTCAATTTGAAGCCATGCTCTGTGTTGAGGGATTGGCCTTTGGACTTTGATGTCCATGTTGATGCCATTGGTGTTGTTGGTCATCATTTTGGTCTTCTCTGCACTTATTTTCATCACATAGGCTCTGGAGGTGGTGTCAAGCTTCTGTACTAGCTGTTCAAGTTCTTGTTCCTATCCAGCCAATCCATGAATGTCATCCGCAAAAAAAAAGGTGGGAGATTGTTCTACCCCCTATGCTGACTGTGCCTTCGTGATCTGCAAGGGCATCTGACATGATGCGCTCTAGAAAGATGTTGAAGAGTGTTGGAGAGAGTAGGCATCCTTGACGCACACCGATTGTTGTTCTGAACCAGTTTCTGATGACGCTGTTATGGAGGACTGCACTGGTAGCCTTGTCATACAGGCTTTTGATAGCTTCAATAATTATAGGGCTGATGTTGTACACTCTCATGGTTGCCCACAGAGCTGCATGCCAGACTCGGCCAAACGCCTTCTTGAAGTCCACGAACACATGATATAGTTGTTGTTGACATTCAATGCTTCAATTAATTTGCCACTGCGTACACCATTAAGCTAATGGCTGTCTATTGTCGTCATCATTGTCATCAGTATCATTGTAATTTTTGACAGGATCATCTTCATCATCATCATCATCGTCGTCGTCGTAGTAGTAGTAGTAGTAGTAGTAGTAGTAGTAGTAGTCATCACCATCATCGTCATAATCAGTTTGGTGGTCGTTTCAGGTCATAGATGATTGTGAACAAATTGTTGTAATTCATAAATTATTTGAAGTTTTGGATAAAACTTTTTTTCTTTCTTCATTTCTTGTATTAATGTCACTGCTCTAGGGATGCTGTGCTTTTTCTGAAAAAGCAATCAAAACTCGATATATTTTTAATAATAATTTGTTAATAAATAAATAAATAATTTAATAACTTTTGTTTGTGTTTCAGCAATGGAGCAGTTATTAATGTTCTTCACAAAGGAAAGTGCACAACCAAAAAACGAGAATTCGAATCTGAACCTTATAATAATGGAGACGACTCAGAAAAAGACAAATGAATTTAGCCTGGGCCTATCGCGTTTTTGCATGGTTCAATGAAAATAAATTCATTTTTAAAATGCTACACATTGTGTGACCTGCTTTATGTTGTCTTTTAATCAAAAATGAGACATTAATGTGAACGTCTGTATGCGGTGTGCTTTGTTCAGGGTTGTTATAGACATTTTTTAAGCAAGGGAGATTACTGTGTTATTCACGGTTTTCTACTTAGTCAACAAATCTTTGTTACTCCTGTGACGGTGGGTTCTATTCTGCCGTGAACTGACAAAACCGAGCAAGTCCACAAAACCTACTATCGAGAAAATCGACGTTTTGTGTTGCGCTATATTACGCGATCGTTTCTGGAAGTTTAAGGGCATATTATAATGCAATTCCTCGATTTAAGAGTGCATACCTTGAATGTTAAAGAAATGTTTGATAGATTTGATGTTTTAAGACTAGTTGTGGATTTGCTTTGTTTTGTCAGATTATTCTTGAGATAGGTCTTTGTTGAGAACATGACAAAAACAAGCGTTTTGTGTGTGTGTGTGTGTGTGTGTGTGTGTGTGTGTGTGTGCGCGTGAGCGCGCAATCGTATTTTAAGATGGAGATTAAAAGGGAGCGCAGCATCCTTACCTTGGAGTGTAGACTGATGGTCATGTCTTTCCAAATGGGCTTCAATCTTGTCAGAGCAGCAGTTGTGTGTGTGTGTGTGATCCTGGAGAGGACTTCTTGTCGGGACCCATTGTCTGATACAATGGCTCCTAAATATTTGAAACTATGCACTGTGTTGAGGGATTGGCCTTGGTCTTTGATGACTGTGATGGGAGCCATTGGTGTTGTTGGTCATTATTTTGGTTGTCTGCACTTATTTCCATTCCAAACGCTCTCTAGGAAGATGTTTAAGAGTATTAGAGAGAGTAGGCATCATTTTGACGCACGCCGATTGTTGTTACGTACCAGTTCCCGATGGCGCTGTTAGTGAGAACTTTGGTGAAGACTGTCTACTGGCGGTGCTTTTCTGAGCGGCACCAACGACACGTTTGACATCGTCGACAGACGGAGGATTGTACGCCACTTCAGTGAGGTGTTGCGAGATCATACTACTGTAGGTCGTCATTCGGAACGGGATACGGTAGTGTAAACTTTATTGTTATTGTTCTGGCTTAGGAACGCCAAGACCCTACCCGTAACGATTGAACATTTATGTATTGAATCTCGGCAAGGCCTGGTTTCACAGTGCTGATAGGTCTATGAGTAGGCACATGAAACAAAAGCTATTTTCATGTAAATAGTGTAACACGCTTTGAAATCTTAATAACTTTGATTGTTTAGTATACATTTGTGAGTGAATGTGAACTGATATTTCATCTGTATTGACTTGCTTACATTCATTCATTCCGGTATATTACTTCTTTTTCTGTCTTGTAAATAACTTTATTCATGTATATGCCTTTAAAAATAAATATAATATTGAGGTTGACTTTCTGTCATATCAAGGGTGCTTAAACGCAGTTAAGGAATTTATTTAAAAAAAATGGTTGCATTTCATTAAAAAATGCAACAGCAAAATTTGAAAATAGTAAAGCACAACGAACGCTTTGCACTGTTAAAGGATCTAACATTTATTATGACATTTTGATAAAAGACAGGGTACATCCAAAGAGCTTATTACGGAAAGAGGGGAATCTTCCATTATGTCATATACAAAAAATGCGAGACGCTCTCACGGATTATTTCTCTTTGCTCGGGCTGGCTATATTTCATCATCTGCTATATGAATGATCTGTGCGTGGTAACTTATTGAGCCTATGCCATTGCAAAAGAACATTTTTATGGCAACGTTTGCAAAAACCAAACTTTTAACCATCATTATTATTAACATTCCGCTACTGCTGTCTTTTTTATGTTTACTTATTGACATTTATTAGGTGCTTTTATGCTGCTTATGTGTGTATGTCATAGTTTCGTTTTCTGCCCTGGAATTTATTATTTTTTAATCAACGACAGATATTTTAAAATTAAACTATGCATGACAGACTGTTTCATTTATCCGAATCTGTGTAAATCCGTAATCATGAGAGAGAGAGAGAGAGAGAGAGAGAGAGAGAGAGAGAGAGAGAGAGAGAGAGAGAGAGAGAGAGAGAGAGAGAGAGAATACGAATACGAATACGAATCTTTTATTCCAAAAAATTCAGGGCATCGCCCCTTTGGAAGGGTGTGTACATGAAAAAACAACAACAAACATTGAATATATAATAACTTACATATAAATACAAAACAGGTTACGATACTGCTAGTCCCCGAAGTCTCATGGCTTTATATAAATAATTACATAGTTTTCTAACAGTCTCTTCGTTGTCAGAGGCTAACAGTAGAATGTGACGTGTTGCACAAGGCATTCTATAATATTTTGGGGCTATAAACTGTTTCCTTCAATCAATCTTTATTTCAATGTCTGTTCACACATTTAAGTGATATTAGACATTGAAAATGTAACTTTTAAAACACTTTAACTATTTAAAAACATAATTTCAAAACAATCTATAAAAGTCTACCAACAGGAGATTTAGCAATAACTTTCACAATGTCTGTAACATTTGGATGATATAGAACCATGTCTACAGAATGTCCATAGTCAGTTATGCTATGTCCATTTACTTTAAATACATCTCTTAAAACTGAGCATACAAAGAGAAGGTGATGTACTGATAGACTTGTATTACATATACATTTAACATCAGCTGAGTATTTAGTGCTCCATGCATTCATTCTTAATTTATATATTAATTTAGAAAGTGGTCTTGAACAATTCAGTATAGATATATTTTTAATATTATTTTCATGATACACTGCCTTTTCTAGTAAAGAAAACATTTCATGATTACACATATTCAAATTTGTTATAGTTATAGAATCTGATGACCTTTGTGCTCCTTCCTTAGCTAATCTGTCACATACCTCATTCCAATGAATTCCGCAATGTGATGGAACCCAACAGAAATCAATATTTATTCCTCTAGAAATCACACAGTGTATCATATGTTTAATTTCATAGATAAGCTCCCGTCTATCTTTACAGTTCCATTGTTTTAATGCATACAGAACCGCTTTTGAATCAACACAAACTAATATACCAAATAATTCTAAAGGTGACGTCATGATGAATTTTAAAGCCATTAAAATAGCATAAAGCTCAGCTGTAAATATAGAAAATCCCTTTCCTAAATAATATGACCTTCTGATATTTATTTCAGGAATAATATATGCTGATCCACTATCCGAAGAATCTAAAACTGATCCATCAGTAAAAATCTTCATATGGTTTTTGTAATTACTTTCAATATGCTTTTTTACATCAATAACTAACATATTAGGATTATCCTCTTTTTTAGTTTGGCTATAGTCAATATCAATATGTGCACATGTATGCTCCCATGGTGGAATCAATGGTGTTAATGGAAGAACTGAAACTGATGTGATATCAATGTTGCACTTTTCAAAAAGGTCTTTTGTATAGTTTCTAATTGGCTGCAAGTACTTCATAGTTTTTGTTCTTTTTGGATAATCTTGTTGAGCGTCAATATATATTTCATCATACACCGAATTTGGAACAGATAAACATCTTAACACATATTTGGAAGTAGCCAGTTGACGTTGTTGATTTAATGATAATATTCCAGCTTCTTGGTATATTCGTAGAGTGTTAGCATGAACTGGAACTCCTAATGCAATTTTAATAGCCCTACTGTCAATACTTTGTAATTTATTTAGTAATGAATTATTTGCTGAAAAGTATGCTTCTTGACCATAAATAAGCTTTGATCGAACTAGTGATATGGCTAAATGTAATAGGGATTTAGTGTTTTGACCCCATATTTGCATATTAATAATTTTTAATAAATTCAAGGTTTTTCTTGCTTTGGTTATTAAATGTTCAATATGTAACTTCCAGTTCAGCTTAGGTGTTAGGTAAACTCCGAGAAATTTTACCTGCTGCTTGTAAGCAAGAACTTCATAATTTAATTTCAAAACAGGTAATAATTTAGGATTATTTCCATTATTGAAAAGCATCAAATAAGTTTTCTTTGTAGACAGTTCAAGACCGTTAATTTTCAAAAATATTAAAAGATTATTCAGTTCTTCTTGGAAAAGTTTCTGTACATACAGTACTACTCTCTGTTTAGTATGCTTTCTGAGAGACGTATTAATCCACATAGCAATGTCATCCGCATACTGAACTACATTTGCTGATTTAGAAATAACTGTGGGAAGATCATGAATGAGGATTGAAAACAATAAAGGGGCAAGAATAGACCCCTGAGGGATTCCCATATCGATGTTATAAAAAGATGAATAAGCATTCCCCACTCTTGTGCATATAGATCTGCCACTTAAATAATTGTGTATGTAATGATACATATGACCACTTATTCCAATATGTTTTAATTTATAAAGAAGTCTAGCATGCCAAACACTGTCATATGCCTTTTTGATATCAAAGAAAGCGGCAAGAGTACTTTTTCTATGAGCAAACTGTTTCTTAACATGACTGGTTAATTTGACAAGATGGTCAGTTGTACACCGACCCTTTCTAAACCCTGCTTGATTTTTAGGGATTATATTATTTTTTTTCCCAAAATTGAGTTAACCTGTTTAAAATTATTTTTTCTAATAATTTTCCAACTTGAGACGTCAATGCAATTGGTCTATAATTATTTACTGATGCACGAGACTTACCTTGCTTATATACTGGAATAACTACAGACTTCTTCCAGATAGTAGGGAGAATTCCACTTTGCCAACATCTTTGGCATAATGAATGTAGTAATTTTTTCCATGTAGCTGGCAAGTGATTCAGTAATTGATAAGAGATACCATCTAGACCAACAGCAGTTTTGTTTGATGAAAAAGATTGTAAGGTTTCTAAAAACTCTTCATAATTAATAGGAGCATTTAAATAATGCAAATTATCTGGTACAGGATCTGCATATTCTGCTTTGATTTCTTCTTCTTTTCTAAACATTTGTGTATGTAAATCAAGACTATTGGACAATGAATTTACTGAGAAATGTTTTGCAAATGCCTCTGCTTTATCCTCAGATGAGGGGAAAATATTGTCTTGCAATTTAACAGGATAAGACTGTAGATTAAATCCATTTTTCATCTCTTTAACTTTTCTCCAAACCTTATACATATCTTTCGAATCGGTTATTTCTGACATGCAAAATTCTGACCAATAATGTTTCTTAGCACTTGCAATAATTCTGTTACAATGTATTTTAGCATGTTTCATGATTGTAAAATTGTCAACTGTTTTATTCCTAATCCAATTTTTATATGTGAACTTTTTATTGTTAACTGCTTTTTCGCAATCATTGTTCCACCACACATTTCCTGAATGAGATATTCGCTTCTTTTGTTTGCATCTTGGAATACTTTTTTCTGCTGCTTTCAATACAGCATCTCTAAATTTTGAG
Organism: Oncomelania hupensis; assembly: GCA_036898135.1. NCBI lineage: Eukaryota > Metazoa > Mollusca > Gastropoda > Littorinimorpha > Pomatiopsidae > Oncomelania > Oncomelania hupensis. Next base: position 62,640,117 of record CM072515.1, read on the forward strand.
TAAAAATTTTCTACATCTTCATCATGAACGTTATTAATATCAGTATTTTCTAGACATGTTTTAAAGAAGTCCCAATTTGCATATTTATATTTGAATTTAGGTATTTTATCTTCTTTTTGTCCCAATTCTGTTTCTCGTTCATTCAAAGTTATAATAAATGGAAGATGATCACTCCCTAAACAATCATCAAGAGGGCACCAAACAGAATTTAAGGCAATATCTGGAGTGGCAAGGGAAAGATCAATAGATGTAGACCTATGGTAAGAAACGTCAGGAATTCTAGTAAATTGACCGTCATTTAATAAACACAATTTAGAATCTAATAAATTATCAACAAAACGATTACTTGTTGTAATTTGACATCCCTGCTCCCACCAAGGAGAATGAGCATTGAAATCCCCCAAAATAATCCACTTCTCATCAGACTTAACTATAGTTTTTACCCAGTCAGAGTTGTCTTCTTTTGGACCATCTGGCATATAAACGGATATTATATTGAAAATGGTGTGCTTATTTATTTTAATCATTGCAACACTTCCAAATGTATTTTTTAGTGTTTTTGGTATTGGTGATGGAATTGAACAATACTCTAAATCACATCTTATGTACAGGGCTGTTTGAACTTTTTGTGTGTCGTTACTAGTTTGGAATAAGGGAGGAAAGTAATAATTTTTTAGTTTTGGTAATTTGTTATTATTGAGATTTAGTGACTGTAACGCTAATACAGCATAATTTTCCTGTGATATATGTTGTTGAAAAGCCAGTAAATTTGTGCCTAGTGATCGACTATTCCACTGAAATAATTTGACATTTTGTTCATTCATTTTACAGTTTAAATTATATATTTATACACTTGCATAATAATGCTTCTTAAATATATATATATATATATATATATATATATATATATATATATATATATATATATATATATATATATATATATATATATATATATATTTTAAATACATGTGCTCATTTATAATTGCAATATTCATGTTTGTGTTTGCAGTGAGTAACGTTCTTGCTTACTGATTGTGGACCAGCAGCTATCCCTTTTTCACAGCCACTTTCACTTTGACTTCCGTTGCTAAAGAAGCGGAAGCAGGCATTACATTACATTACATTACATAATTGTTGCTTTAGGTCCAGCGGACTCTTCCGAGCCAAATCAGGACCGGACAACCCTCAATCCGCATAAAAGATCTGCTGAAACAACCCTAGTGGGAAAACTGAATGCCCTCCACCAGCCAGTCACTTTACAATAAAGACACCCCACGCAGGGGACGGCTGAGGCTTCACCCCAACTTATCGAACCCCCATTTACAAAAACAAAATAGAATACAAACATCAATATAAATTATCAACAAAACACATACATATAAAATGCCTACATTGCTAAATAATAACATTATAGGAAGCCCTAGTGACCACCTGGCAGAAAGCGTCCAATATTCCCAAGCTGATCCAACAGACCTCATACACAAACAAGGAGTCTTGTCCCGGAAGAATTTTCAAGAAAAAAGGTAGGAGACTGGTCTAGCGAAGAAGACGATAGTATAGCAGATTGATAGAACAGAGCAGGAATGAGAAAGAGCAAATGAGAAAGACAGCGACAGTGGGAATTTAAAGCACTAAATTTCCAGAAAGTGGGGATACTATTTATACTGAAACCCCCGGCACCCCAACGGGGGTTGCGGAAGCAGGCGTTGACAGTCTTGTGGTATAGCAGGACAATGAACTGCAACATTTTCCCAGTGCTTGGAAGGTTTAGATGAAAATCCATTGATCATTTAAGTGTTCTTAAAAATTATTTTTGAAAACCTCTTGTCCAGTAAGAAAATAAAAGTCTCCAGTCATTCAGCTCGTGGTGAGGTTTGCTGAAAGACGGCCATGTTGACCGGAAGTTCAACTGTTTCCTTAAGTTCCTTAGGAATGGACAACACAATACAAAATGTAATTCGTTTTCTTCAGCCGCTTTACACATAGGACAAATAGTATCATTAACAGCATGCACTCTGTATCTATAAAAGTGAACAAATAATTCTGAAACACCAAACCTAAATTTTGTCATCACAAACTTTAAATGCTTATCAATATTTAATTGCAAATATTTAGGCAGACTGTTGTGTTCAGAGTTACAAAACATATTATACATTTGAAAACGTTCACTGTTATTTACATGCTCACTCCACACTTGCCATCTACAATCAATCAATCTTTGTTTAAATTCTCTTAAAAACACTTTCACACTACCAATCCCTTGATTCATCCATACATGACCAAATCCATTCCTGCATAAACACATACGAACGTTCGTAACCCAATTCTTCTTTCCCATAGAATCCAAATTATACAGCATAGAATAAGCTTTCTTAGGCAACCTATCACCATCCATTTGCTGAGTTTTTATTCAGTAACGAATACAGTTTACAGCAGAATTTATAATAATCGGATATCTATTCAACTCATTATAAACAAAATCATTAGGTGTGCGCATATTAATGGACAAAAATTTCTTAAGACCATACAAATGAACTTTTTCACATTGTTGCGCAGCTTCTTCTAGACCCCAGATTTTTTATCCATATTGCATAATAGACTGCACTTGAGCATCAAAAAGTCTAAAAACGATATCTACAGAAAAATTGTCATAAACACGAAGTTTATGCATGATAGACAAAAGTGCTTTCTTCGCTTTGTTTGCAAGGTCTGTGCATGCTGCAGTGAAACTCAATTTAGTAGAAAAATAAATACCAAGGTACTTATAGGCATTCACAACAGGCATAGTCTTTCCATCATACATCCACATCTCTCTAGCACCCAAATATCCACCTTTTCTGAAAACAACAATGTTACTTTTATCATAATTAACTTTAAGACAAAGCGAAGTAGCTGCTTTATATAAACTATTCAGCTGTGTCTGAAGCCCAACAACAGTTTCAGAAATTAAGGCAACATCATCAGCTAACAACAAAATAAATAATTCGAAAGCATCCAATGAAAATGTAGCACCATGTCGTCCGTTATTGATAACTTCCAATGCAAGTTCGTTAATAAACAATGAAAAAAGTACAGGACTGCATATGTCTCCTTGTTTCACACCGGAGGTACAAAACACACATTCTGAGAGTCTGTCACCACATCTAATACGCGCCTTCACACCCACATACATACTTTTGATACATTTATACAACTTTCCTTTCAAACCATTCTTCAACCAAATAGGCCAAAGTAAATTTCTGTTTATATTATCAAAGCATTTTTAAAAGTCTATAAAAGCAACATACAACTTACGATTAAGACTAAACTGCTTTTGCACACAAGCCATTAAAGTAAATAAGTGATCTACAGTAGAGTATCCTCTCTTAAAACCAGCCTGATATTCGTTAGTAATAATAATATTATTCTCCTCAACCCAAGTCTGCAAACACTTTGCTGCTAGTATCACACAGACTAATACCACGGTAATTGCCAGGATTATTTACATCACCTTTTTATACAATGGCAAAATGATGGATTCAGACCAGCTCTCGGGGTATATACCTTTCTCAAACAAAATATTAAAGAATTTCATGAAAAAAGGAACGCAAACATCATAAGCGTTCTTTAGAATCTCGCCAATCATACCATCAGGGCCTGCTGCCTTTTTAGACTTCAGCTTACGTAACTAGCTGTACTTCTTCTTCAGAAATAGGCCTATTGAAAAAGTTACTATCATTATCATCTGTATCATCTTCAACTTGTACATCATTAACATTAGCTTCTTCTTCCTTTTTCTAATAACTGTTTGAAATGCTGGAACCATTCATCAACTGTAATTTGATTTCGAACACCTTTTCTATTAGGCAACATGTTGCGTACATTATTCCAAAAATCATGCTGTGAATTTATAGATGCAACTAGTTTATCAATCATCAACTTATTGAATTGCTTTTTCTTATATTCCAATAAATGCTTATGCTCTCTTCTGGCGTTACTGTATTCTGTTCTATCATCTTTATACAAAGTGCGTCTAAATCGTTTCAACATCCTTCTCACTTTTCTTCTATGTTCATTACACTCCCAATTAAACCAGTTTTTATGTTTCTTTCTACCACTAACACAAACACGCTTTTTCATACAAGTTGCAATATCTTTCACACAATCACTGAACATATTTAAAGCTAAATTAACATCCACATCAATCATTTCAATTGCATTGTGCATAACACGCTGTATGGGTTAAAAAATCATGGCATCCTTAAACAACTGTATATAATCATAATTCCAAACAAACTTCTCAACAAAACATTCTTTTTCAGCACGCATAATATCAACATTTCCCTCAGGAAACACAACCGAGAGAACAACAGGCATATGATCAGATTCAGAGCGATCCAAAACATTCAAAACACATTTATCCCATACAGTAGCCAACAAATCACTAGACATTAGAAAATAATCCACCACACCGTTGCCAAAATCCGAAATAAATGTGTAGCGACCCTCACGGTCACCAGAACACACTCCATTTAGAATACACATATTCAAAGCAGTGCACATGTGAAGTACTGACTTCCCATAACCATTCAAAACATTGTCTTGTGAATTTCTATTTACACTTGCAGGACTACTTACATACAAGTCATCAAAAGTATCATTTTCAATAGAGATTGGCTGCGAAACATTAAATGTTCTACCATTAAGATCACCTGATAGAATAATAAAACAATCATTATCCAAAAATGCTTTATTAACAATACAATTTTCTAACATTGAAATACCATCACCATCAGTGTTCATAACTGTGTAATACCTAGAACCTTCAGGTGGACAATAAGCACAAACATACAATATATCCTTTGTCATGCCAAAGAGGCTTTTATCAAAAAGAAACAACAAAAAGTTACCATCTGTAACATTAATTTGCTTTACAAGAGGCAAAAATTCATTTTTAATAAAACATACAACTCCCCCTGAAGGCCTACCAATAGCAGACAATTTCTTTGACGACTGACAAAATGCTTTATAACCACCAATGATATCAGTGTTCAAAGTATCAACAAAGGTCTCAACCAAGCAAACAAAATGGAATGAAGTAATAAAAGAGATAAATTTATCATCAAAAAGTTTAGGAATCAATCCATTTACGTTCCAATGCATAAATAAGAAGGCATTATTGCTAACATTATTTACATATACATAATTATTCATCAAGACTGTTAACAGAATTATCTGACAGAACACTATCATCCCTATCATCATCAGAGGTTGGGGCCCCGAACGTCGATTCCATAAAAGGGTATTAAACAAAACTTGACCCGGCCTTGACCTCTGAACTATCACCAGTATGCGAGCATAATGTAGTATATTGTGTGTAAGTGTGTGAAAGTACTCTGTCTGGCCTATCCTTGACCTCGTTTGAATTCATAAATGAATGCGATGTAAACAAATAATTAGTTTTACTACAGCCGATACTACGAGAGAGAGAGAGAGAGAGAGAGAGAGAGAGAGAGAGAGAAAGAGGGGGGGGGTTGGGGGAAGAGAGAGCTCTGTCATTCAATCAATTAATCACAATAAAGCACAATTACAAAATGTTTCACTAATAGTGTGAATTTAATTTATATCAGGTGTCCCCCTACCCCCCAACTCTCTCACCTCCCACATCACTGGCTTAATAACATCAGTCACTTCATGGAAAATAATTAATTAATCAGACAGAACAATCAGAACCTAGACTACAACATTCCACGCAATATATATCTAATGCGCAGAAATTCACAGATCAGAACAAGGACTGAATTTCTACATTACATTTTTTTTCCGGTTTACACTCAAACGAAAAGGGATTACAACAGATCAAGGACCAATTTTGTGTTGTGTGTATCTGTGCGTCACAGGCCGGGAAACTGAAGGTGATTTGATGCCCAGTATTCTAGTTCCTTAGTGGCTATGCACTCCGAACATGCGTACGTGAATGGATGATGATGAATGAGGGGGAAAGGGTTATATTTCGATAGATAGTATTTTATATGATTTTCTTGATGAAGATGCTAATTGGAATAATGTTGTTGATGTTGTTGCCAAAATGAGGTCATGTGTGACGATGCTATAGGGGAAATAAAATATGAGAGAGAGAGAGAGAGGGAGAGAGAGAGAGAGAGAGAGGAAGACGTTGTATTATAGTATGCCAGAGGGGTGATGGAAGTGAGGGGAGTGATAGGAATGAGGTCAAGGGTGACGTTGTGTATATATTATGACATGTTAGGGTGGGGGGGGTGTGTGTGTGTGATGATTATGAGAGGAAGGATGAGTCAAGATTATTGATTAGAAATTAAATTATAAAATGCTTGTATTTGTGTAAATAATCATGTTCATGAGATGTTAATATAAATTATAGAAGATTTATGAAATGTTATGATGCATAAATAAACAGGTCAAGATGGCGGACGGTGGAAGGAGTTATTTCCCATGTATTGTTTACATGTTGAGACAGTTTTTCAAAGACAGTGTTATTTGTTGACCAGATTGGGCCTTCGTTTTCTACTTTGCTATCTACTACGTCTTTGATTTCTGCTTCGATACCTTCTAGGACATCGACTACGTTTGCGATTCCTACCACATCTTGATTTCCTCTTCATTGTCTACTACACTTCCGACTTCGTACCTCGTTCTTTGGACTTCATTCTACGCACTGCGTGCCACTTACTCCTACCCACCTCTCCGTCCACCTGCAGGAGGAGGCAAGACGACTTGCTTGGGGACCATTTCTTTGGTCGCAACGTGCAGGGCTTTACATTACACCCTCAATCATACGTACATACACGCACATAAACACATATAAACAGTGACTTTCTACAGTCTGCATTGAGGTTTTTTTTTGTTTGTTTGTTTTGAGTAAATTTACGTCCCCGGACACATTAAGCGTATAGGGGACTGGTGAACCACCACTGTAATCCTTACATTTAACGCTGCATTGAGTTATTATTATTATTATTATTATTATTATTATTATTATTATTATTATTATTATTATTATTATTATTATTAATCAGTTTATAGTCCCCTCTCTTCCCGATAAGGATTTTCAGAGAGGAGACTTGCATTGAGTTGATTGTGTTTGTGTGTGTATCAGTTTATAGTAGTGCTTCGTAATTAGACCTGTGTTGAAGATCGGACATATAATCTAAGCATAAAGTATTGACTATTTATTAAATACATTTCTTCAAATTTTTGCTTTGATTACATTAGCCATTAGTAGTATTTTTTTGCATTTTGTTTTTTTTAATTGCATCTTGATTGTATTAGCACCTGTGTACAGTGTCAGGGTTTAGGGATTAGTCAAGGGAGGTAATCGTTTGTTAATTGTTGGGGTTGTGGGTCCGGATAAAGGGTTGAGGTTTGGTTAGATTCCCCATCGTCCTGTGTGTGTGTGAGTGTTGAATAAAAGTGTATAAGTGTTCATCTGGCATTTGTGTTCGTTTTTTTTAGTTTCAGTGTGTATCCCTCCACTCGCTGTTTTGAGCTGAAGTCACTGGCCCATTCGGGTGACGTGACAAACAGAATGTACTGTACTGTATACTTGTTGAAACGTTTACAATGACTCGGGGATCATTCTCCTCATTTACCTGGTCAGCAGATCAGGTGGTAACAGGTTTTACACTCTCCAAGAACTGCTGGCGTGTTTATGCATGTAGTTTAGTCATCAGGGTCATGTTGTAGTTTGTTTTTTTTTTAAAGTATTTTAATAATTGTTTTAATCTGTTACACTCAGTTCGATGTTGGTGTTTTCTATCAGTATCTGATTCAGCCCCGATGCTTGAATTCCTGATAGTTGTGTAACTCAGATTCGTTTATTCACACAGCCTGCTCAATCAGCGTACAAGTCACAAAGTCGACGTATGAAGTTTTCCACTTTTATTCAGCACACATCAACAACTGCATACAATTCTCAACTCAACTCAACAACTTTCACAGCAACTCTCCAAATCACTATCAACAACTTTACTGTCCCCACAACAATCTCGGCTCACGATTAAATAACCTCTCTCTCTTCTGGAACAATTGGGTACATGGTAGAAATGACGTACTGCCACCAATCGAATAAAAGATCGTCATCACTGACTTACGTCAATACATATTTTTATATCTTCCAGAACGACCTCTTGCTTCAACATGTATCGGGAAGTTTCTATCAAGAGTAAACACGCATATCCAGAAGATTCTCAAATAATATCGACTAACGCAAATTATCAACGTTATACAAAGCCTTTCCTAACAACAATGCAAACTCAAATCAAAGGTAAATAAACTCCATTATTGAATACTTTGCAAAACGAAACGATTAGATCTATCGTACATGCTTCAGCCATACTATCCTTTGTGTTTCAACGTAACATAACCCCCCACTCAAGAAGAAATTTACCTAATTTCTTTCAACAACGTTGAAACGTAATGCACAAATAAAGTACAGAATTAAAACTTATTTAAGACTTTCTGAATACTGTAATTGCGCTCAGCTTATCTACACAGAGTCAATGGTTTTCATCTTCAAGTCTATCTGGATATTGTCAATGTTCACAGTTCATCCACACAGTCAATGTTCTTTACTCACACACTCTGCTGAGGAAGTCCGCACCAACATTGTCTGATCCTTTGATAGATTCTACTCGCATGTTAAAGTTCTGCAAGTACATAGCCCATCTCATGATCCGACTGTTCACAAACTTGGCAGAGTTCAAGTAAGTTAGCGGCTTGTGATCAGTCTGTAGGACGAACTTCACTCCTTGAAGGTACAGTTCGAACTTCCGGATTCCCCATATGATGGCAAGGCACTCTTTCTCCATGGTCGAGTAATTTTTCTCAGCCCTGGACAGCTTCTTGCTGGCGTAACTGACCGGAAATAGTTTCCCTTCGTGCTCTTGCATCAGTATGGCGCCGATGCCTTCGTCCGCTGCGTCTGTCCTTAAGACGAATTCCTTGGAAGTATCGGGCAGTCGTAGCACCGGATCCTTCGAAAGGAGGTCGCGCACAGTCTGGTATGCCCTCTCCTGAGACGGTCCCCACTGCACTTGGTTTGGACAGCCTTTCCGCACCAGATCCGACAAGGGTGCTGTGATGGCGGAGTAGTTTGGTACAAACTCCCTGTAGTATCCAGCCAACCCCAGGAAAGATCGCACCTGCTTCTTGGTTTGGGGACGTGGAGCGTTCAGAATCTTGGTGACGTTTTCTAGTAGAAGCCCCTTTTGTCCTTCTTTCAGCGAATGGCCGATAAAGTCTACGTTGTCAGTCCCCAGAATGCACTTACTGGGTCTCACGGTCAGGTTAGCTTCTGTTAGACGGTGAAACAGCTCCCTCAAGGTCTGCAGATGCTCTTCCCAGGTGCGGGTGTGGACTAGCAGGTCGTCCCAGTAACACACGACGTTGTCCATCCCTTTGAGCATCTTCCTCATTCCTCTCTTCAGGGTAGCTCCGCTGTTGACCATGCCAAAGGGCATCCTTAGGCACTCGTACGTCCCATCAGGAGTTATGAAAGCAGTCTTTGGTATGTCCTGTTGACGCACGGGGACTTGCCAATAACCCTTGCTGAGGTCAATCTTCGAGAAGATTCTACTCCCCGATAGTTGGCGGAAGAGGTCTGCTGCGGTAGGCATCGGCTCAGGGTCGAAGACGGTGATCTTATTAACCTTCCTGTAGTCGATGCATACTCTGTTGCTCCCGTCCTTCTTTTTCACGACCACGACAGGTGACGCGTAGGGGGAACTGGACTCCCTGATGATGCCCATCTTCAGCATCTCATCGATGTCTTTCTTCAAGGATTCACGGGCCTTGAAAGGGATCGGGAAGGGCTTGGATCGAACAGGGATATTCGAAGTGAGGTGGACTTCGTGTTCGACCAAAGTTGTAGAGCCAGGGACATCGCTGAAGTTGTGGGGAAACTCGCCCATAAGGTCCTTGAGCTTCATCTTTTGACCTTCCGTCAAGCTTGGTCCTAGCTTAACATCGTCGATGCCTTCTTTGCTGTGGAAGTCTCCAAGTTCCAACAGTTCCTCGCTATCAAAGCTGTTATCGATCTCAGCTGCTGTTGCTGCATGCACAGTCTCTGATGGCCTTTCCACGTACAGCTTAAGGAGGTTGGCGTGGTATATCTTGGAATGCTGGCCGACCTTCACCTTATAGTCGTTGATCCCCACCACGGTCTCCACTTCGTACGGGCCTTTCCACTGCATCAGCAACTTATTGTGATCGGTAGGTAGCAGCACCAGTACTTTGTTGCCAGGTTTGAACTTCCTGTTCACAGCCCTACGGTCATAGTAGTGCTTTCCACAGACTTGGGACTTCTCCAGGTTTTCTCTGGCTATCTCGAGAGTCTGCTCCAGCTTCTCTCGTAGCTCAAACACGTACTGGTAGCTGTTCTTCACCTCTGGGGTGTCTACTTCTTTCGTCCACAGTTCTTTTAGGATGTGCATCGGCCCTCGGATGGTTCTTCCGTACAGCAGCTCGAACGGAGAAAAGCCGGTGGACTCCTGCGGTACTTCTCTGTAGGCGAAAAGTAGGGCGTTGATGTAGCGATGCCATTGTCTGGGCTGCTCGCTGCACAGTTTCTTCAAGGTGGACTTCAGCGTAGCATTGAACTTCTCGACGAGCCCGTTGCACATTGGATGGTAGGGTGTCGTAGTCAAATGCCGGATGCTCAGCAGTCGGTTGACCTCCTTCATGCAGTCAGAGACGAACTGCGTCCCGAGGTCTGTCAGAATTTCTTCAGGCACTCCAAGCCTACTGAACATGTCCACCAGTGCCTCTGCTACAGTTTCAGTGTCAATCTTCTTCAGTGGCACTGCTTCTGGGTACCGAGTCGCATAGTCCACTAAAGTCAGTACCCATCGATGACCTTCTTCACTCGGAGGTCTTATTTCGCCGATTAAGTCTAAGGCCACCCTCTTGAAAGGTCGGTCGATCAGAGGCATCCTCTGCATAGGCACTTTCGGGACCCTTCCTCGAGGTATGGTCTTCTGGCAAATGTCACATGATCGGCAGAATCGGCTGACGTCCGCATGAAGTCCTGGCCAGTAGAACACCGCCTGGATTCTGTCCGACGTCTTCTTGATGCCTAGGTGACCTCCCATGATTGAGTCATGCGCTACTTCCATCACCTGGCGCCTTAAGGGTAATGGTACCAGTACTTGACGTAGTGGTTTACCTCCGTTGACCCTCGGGTGCTGGAAGATTCTGTACAGGATCTTGGCCTTCACCTCAAAATAGACCGTACCACTGCCTTTGGTCACGTGGTCTTGGCGGTTCCTGTACTTGTTTAAAGTGCTATCAGCTTCCTGGAGCTGGATCAGCTTATCTCTGTCCACGATGGCAGCTTTGGAGTTGTCGGCGACCTTCAGTGGCGTAGACATCTTGTCTCTCTTGGCCTGGGCCCTGGTAGTAACAGCACCGACGATCTCTGGTCGGCAGGGCTGAGCCGGAGTAACCACATTGTCCCGTAGCAGCTCTGTAAGGTCTCCATCGGGAAACGGCAATGGATCCTCCTCCACAACTTCGACGTGTTGGGTTGAGGCAGGACTCCACTCTGGATCGGGGTCGTCGGGTCGTCTCGCGCCGTCGATATTCCCGATCATCAAATCATACAGCGGCTTCTTCAGGCAAACCGCTTCGACTTCGCCTATGTAGAAAGGGGTGTTGACATGAATCTTCGCAACTGGCGCTCTCACACATTTGCTGTCGGCCATGAGTGTCCATTTAGAATCGCCAGTGAACTGTTCTTTAGCGATTAGGTCTTCTCTGACGATGACCCCACTGCAGCCAGAGTCTCTTAAAACAGTCACTTCATGATTTCCGACGCGTCCCTTTGAAACAGGCATGTTCTGGACGGTCACAGCTGCGCTGGCGACGACGGGGATGGATTTTCCGTTGGCAAGAAGAAGTTGGCCATCGGTCATGCACTCTTGCACGTCCGCAGGGGTAGCTGTGCGCTCGGTCTCACTCGGAAGAATGACGCTCCCGCCGCACACTTGATGGTCAGATCTTCTGTTTTGCCGTTGATTGGAGAACCGCCTCTGCCGGTTGCCCGCCGCTGCATTGTCCGTACTGCTCCGCTGTCCGCTATTTCTGCTTTGAGGGCAGCTGGCAGCTCTGTGGTCTGTAGCGTTGCAGATAAAACAGCCTCTTGAGTGCCCTTCCCTGGGAGGAGGCGTGGAGTCCGTCTGTCTCTGGCTCGTCTGGCTCCCTTGGATCTGGTTCCCATGGTTTCCAGTCTTCTGAAAATGTTTCGTCGCGCTGGGTGGCCCCAGGGTTTTCCCATGAGCGATAAGATATCTTTCCGCAGCCTCAGTCACATCTTTAAGCGTCTGCAGCTTTTGTTCTTCTAAGTGGGTCGCTAGGTCCTTGTGACAGGCATTGAGAAATTGTTCCTTCACGATCAGGTCATGGAGACTGTCGTAAGACTTCGTTTCGCCTGATAACTCCACCCACTTGTGTAGATATGACGACAGGCGCTCCACAAACTGCTTTGGCGTCTCGTCTGACTTAGGCCGGCATTCACGGAAGCGTTTACGGTAGCCCTTCTCTGTAAAGTTGTAGCACTGCAATAGGGCCTCTTTCAAGACGTCGTAGTCTTTAGCGTCATCGTCCGACAATCTGGTGTAGACGTCGAGTGCTTCTCCCGTCAGAAGTGCACTTAGTCGAATCGCCCAGTCTTGAGGTTGCCAGTTAGAGCTTTTGGCAAACCTTTCAAATCTCGCCAAATAACTGTCGATCTGGTCCTTCCCGTCGACGAAAGCTGGCAATTTTGGAGCCATGTGGTCGCTGACGACTTGTGGCGCATGCTGATTGTTTTGGATACGCGCCAACTCCAGCTGGTACTGACGCTCAGCCTCTAATTGTCTCTCGTCCATCTCTCTTTCTTCTCGGCGACGCTGCGCTTCGAACTCTCTTTCTTCTCGACGTCGTTGCACTTCTTTTTCTTGACGCCGCTCTTCTAGTTCTCTTTCTTCACGGCGACGCTGCTCTTCTAGTTCTCTTTCTTCACGGCGACGCTGCTCTTCTAGTTCTCTTTCTTCACGGCGACGCTGCTCTTCTAGTTCTCGTTCTTGTATTCTCTCCTGGGACTTGACGTACTCCGTCAACTGTTTCCCTTTTAGATTCAGTTGAATCCCTTTCTGCCAGAAGTCAGCCATCTTGATGCTTCTGGAAAGTTCTGGAAAGTTCTTTTCTGGAAAGTTCTTTTTCTAGAAAGTTCTTGACTGTAGAGTTCTTTTTCTGGAAAGTTCTTGACTGTGCTGTACCTTTCTAGACTGTTCTAGAACAGCACGCTTTCTGCAGTAGCGCTGATGCTTGTCACTAGTCGCCTTCGCTGACGCAGGCCCCGCTGTCCTCGTCGTATGCGACGCTGCACCACGCTGGTGTTGATGTACACGCTCCTGTGCTGAAGTAGACGCGACGTCCGCTCGACGCTCGCTGTAACACTGGCGATGTAGCTCCGAGACTGACCCTCGACGTAGTCCTGCGGCAGCCACGTAGTCCTGATCTGTTGTTCGCTCACGAAGCAACTCTTCAGCGACTACACGCCCTTGCAGTCAACCCGAACCTATCGGTGATGTAGTCCCAGTGTGTTGGCCCCTCTCGACGCAACTCGTTGGCGGCTACCCTCGATGACTGCCTCTCGTAACGTTGACTCGCTTGTTGTAGCAGTTGAACCCTTGGCTATGGCGTGAATCGCGGCTTGGCCCCCAAAATGTTACACTCAGTTCGATGTTGGTGTTTTCTATCAGTATCTGATTCAGCCCCGATGCTTGAATTCCTGATAGTTGTGTAACTCAGATTCGTTTATTCACACAGCCTGCTCAATCAGCGTACAAGTCACAAAGTCGACGTATGAAGTTTTCCACTTTTATTCAGCACACATCAACAACTGCATACAATTCTCAACTCAACTCAACAACTTTCACAGCAACTCTCCAAATCACTATCAACAACTTTACTGTCCCCACAACAATCTCGGCTCACGATTAAATAACCTCTCTCTCTTCTGGAACAATTGGGTACATGGTAGAAATGACGTACTGCCACCAATCGAATAAAAGATCGTCATCACTGACTTACGTCAATACATATTTTTATATCTTCCAGAACGACCTCTTGCTTCAACATGTATCGGGAAGTTTCTATCAAGAGTAAACACGCATATCCAGAAGATTCTCAAATAATATCGACTAACGCAAATTATCAACGTTATACAAAGCCTTTCCTAACAACAATGCAAACTCAAATCAAAGGTAAATAAACTCCATTATTGAATACTTTGCAAAACGAAACGATTAGATCTATCGTACATGCTTCAGCCATACTATCCTTTGTGTTTCAACGTAACATAATCCATGTCGTCCGTTGTTTTGCATTTAAGTTTACCACCGAGCAAAGTGTGTCTCAGGGTCATGTTAGTATTTTTTTTTAATAACGTGCATAGAAATGTGAGTCAGTATACTCACCTGCACCACCCCGCACCCACCCCCGTTCCCCTACGCCCTACCCCTCACATTTTTATTTTTAACCCAGACTTTTGCAAATCTATGCGATGTCAGTCCAAAAATGACATTTAAAAATGATCCAAGTTCCATAGTGAGCACGTGAGGCAAATTTTCCTTTTTTATTCTTTCTTTTTAATACTTTTTCAGTTCTCCAGCTCGTCTTGGTTTTTGTTTTTGTTTTAATTCTTTCTGGGCACTCATTTGTATGTTAAATAGTAAAAGTTGCATACCTTTTTAAGGCCGTCAAGGGACCCCTGCCTGTACGAGTTGCAAGGTTATCTGTTTAATATTCGTTGTTCTTGCTGTTGCGTAAACCACTGAGCCAACTGCGAGCCTCGTACAAACAATAACGCCTGTAGAGGGCGTGCTGCAAGCTGTGGTGACGTGTTATTCATACGCTGCATAGCTAGCGGGTCAGTGACTTCCATTCAACGCAAAAATAGTTGGGTTGTGTGTGTGTGTGTTTATCAGTTTATAGTCCCCTCTCTTCCCGTAAGGATTTTCAGAGAGGAGACTCTGATTTAATTAGGTTACAGGGCTTTTCATCTTCTTCTCGTACAGAAAACCTCGACTATAGCATACAAAGCAAGATGGCAAGCCATTCAGATTTATTTCCAGGCACTCACACTATCCTATCCTATCCTGTCCCGTACCCGGAGGTCGTAGGGGCACGACAGATGATCGTTTAACCGTTTAACCAGCATACTCCATCTTTCTCTGTACTCAGCAGCCCTCAGTACAGAGCTCAGTGTCAAACCAGTCCATTCTCGAATGTTGTCCTCCCACCTCTTTTTCGGTCTCCCTCTTCTTCTACCTCCTTGCAATGTGCCTTGCAGAATGGTCTTTGCAAGGCCTGATGATCTGGTGAAGTGGCCATACCATCGGAGTTTCCGTTTCTTCACCACTGTGAGCAGGTCATCGTGTTGTCCAATGGCTTGTGTGATGGTCTGTCGTCTTTGGTGATGTGTTGGGTATAGGAAATGCCCAGAAGTCTTCTGTAGCACCTCATCTCCATGCTTTGTATTCTTCGTTGTAGATCTGCTGTGAGGGTCCATGCTTCGCAAGCATATAGGAAGATTTTTTTTTTGCCCAAGACACACTCACACATATAGCCGAAAAAGAAACAAACATGGAATAAAAGATCACTATCCGACCTATCTGCTTGCGTTATGCCCGCTCACCTTTTTCCCTCTCCCCTTCAAAAGAAAATTATGGAATGGACTTTTTAGATACAGCGCACAACGTGTTTAAACATGGTGAAGCACAATGACCTCGACCTTTAAGAAAGTGCAAATTCGATTTAACATGAATAAAAATAGTTTAAAATATCCGGAATTGGTAACAATTCTAATATTTTGGGTTCATTTGAGATACGGCAAAAAGTATGTTTTTAACACACACAAATGTGAAATTCTGCACGATGGACTGACCGACTGATCAACAACCTATTTGCAACTGAAGGATGGCCCGTGATTTGAATATACCAAAACTCAACAAAATCGCTTAAGCCGTTTTTAGATCTTGAACAAAATGTGTTTAGCAACAACATGACCAGTGACATTGACATTTGTGACAGAGCCAATATGAGGGCCCCTGTATGCAGGCCATTAACATAGAGTTCATAATATATTTGGTCAAAATCCGTTTGGTAGTTCTTGAAATTTGGCGTCCAACAGAACGACTGAACGAACGAACGACCGACACTTAACAAATTTTGATTCACCCCGACTAATTTAAAGTATTTCCAGAAATGTCTGGAAATAAAAGAAGCGGATAGCACTGTATACTAAATGTATATACACTTTGGCTAATTCATATTAAGGAGCCATTTGCAGTAGCGTGGACATTTCAAGGCATTGATGTGTTTCCAAGTAGTAGTTGTGCTAAATCTGTATTGAGTATTCTGTAAATTACTTCCATCTCCAACCATGAATGCTTTTGTAGCACTTTTGATGTTTTCTTTGTGCGCTTTGGTTTCTGCAGACGACCGTAAGCAAAGCCAGAAGAGTTTAATCTAATACTGATTTAGTAAAGATCTTTGGCAAATTAGTTAGCGTTGATAAATATATATTCCTCTTTTTAAGTAGATTGACATGCGTATTCCACAAGGCTCTATATTTGTTTCAATTTTATTTTCTATTTTTATGTATGATCTTCTAAAGTTATGACCACATATACTAATGTTGTACCCGGAGAGTTCTGTATAAATAGCATCCCCACTTTGTGGAAATTTAGTCACAGCGCGCGTTTTTCGAACTTTTACATCGGCCTGTCATTAGGCTTTTATGATTATATTTGATAGCGTTTTAAAAAAAAAGATTACCTATGGTCCCAGCATGACTTTTGCCATCTCTGTAATTTAATTGAAAAGTGTTCCAGTGCCATTTTGTGATGCTAACACTATGTATATATATCGAATTTCTATTCTTGGCCTGTATCAGGCCTTTTATAATTTTTGACCTGATATTATAAAGATTACTTGTTTTAACGTAAGCAATATAATTTGAATTTTCCTCGGTATGTAATATTATGGAAGCGGGGCAGTGGACATATGCCGGTGCTATCCTGCCCCTTCCTTCCTTTCTATAACTGTAAGTTGTTATGTGTTACACTCGATGTTGGTTTTGTATTTATTAGTAGTTGATTCAGCCCCAATGCTTGAATCCTCCTGATAAGTGTAACTCGGAATCGTTTATCCACGCAACCCGTTCACTCAGCAACAAGGCACGGAGTCGTCGTATGTAGTTTTCCAACTTTATTCAGCGAACGTCAACAACTGCATACAATCGTTTTTTTTTCCACTTTCAACTTTTCACAACTTTCCACTTTACAATTCTCTCTACTTTCAACACAACTTTCAACACCTCTTGAAACAATGGGGCCCTATATATATATATATATAGCCTCTCTACACTCCAGAAAGGGTGAGAATACCCCAGCATGACACACCACAACCAATCAGAACTGGCTTCATCATCACTGTCTCACGTTATACAACCTTATTTGGGATGGAAGCTTCTTTAATTACCACTAGAATTATCCATACGCTTCGATCGATAGTAAACTACCAACTCTAGAAAATTCTCAAATAATATCGTCTATTGTTGAAAATTGTTTGGATTATTTTTTTAATACGATATATATGCACTCACAGGTACAACGCTATTACTAAAGGAAAAAAAGTGTGAAATGTGGTTTAAATAAACACTCACAAAAAAATTGTGCTCTTTTCTCTAGCTTTTCATTTTGTTTGTTTATTGTTGTTGTTGCCAGTTTCTTGGTTCCGGACGTCTTGAAGTTGTCCTGAACTGTATTTTTAACTGTGAAGTCATTTTACAAAGTTCCTGTGATTTAAAAAACAAAAATTGGAAACTATCATTTGGCACAGTTTTCGTCACAACAATTGAATGTCGTTGTTTCCTGAATGATATCAATACATTACCCAGACCAAACAAGGCGATAAACTGTACGTTCTTTGATGTGTGACTTGCAAGCTCTAGTAGTAGTCGACCACCATTGCACCGTGTGTTAATTCAAGAAAGATGTTCATAGAATCCTTAAGTTTAATAACGGCATGCTAACTTCTAGAATCAGCCGTCGTCACCCTGCTAGAAATGTTAACTGAGGTGGCCAGTCAAGAGACCTTTACTCACACATTTGGCGGAAGAGGTGGCAGAGGCTATGACGTCACCTGTCCGCCACTAGACTTGGCAGACGAGGTGGCAGAGGCTATGACGTCACCTGCCCGCCACTAAACTCCGAAGACGAGGTGGCAGAGGTTATGACGTCACCTGTCCGCTACTCTAGACTCGGCAGACGAGGTGGCAGAGGCTATATGACGTCACCTGTCCGCCACTAGACTCGGCAGACGAGGTGGCAGAGGCTATAACGTCACCTGTCCGCCACTAGACTCGGCAGACGAGGTGGTAGAGGCTATGACGCCACCTGTCCGCCACTAGACTCGGCAGACGAGGTGGCAGAGGCTATGACGTCACCTGTCCGCTACTAGACTCGGCAGACGAGGTGGCAGAGGCTATGACGCCACCTGTCCGCCACTAGACTCGGCAGACGAGGTGGCAGAGGCTATGACGTCACCTGTCCGCCACTAGACTCGGCAGACGAGGTGGTAGAGGCTATGACGCCACCTGTCCGCCACTAGACTCGGCAGACGAGGTGGCAGAGGCTATGACGTCACCTGTCCGCTACTAGACTCGGCAGACGAGGTGGCAGAGGCTATGACGTCACCTGTCCGCCACTAGACTCGGCAGACGAGGTGGCAGAGGCTATGACGTCACCTGTCCGCTACTAAACTCGGCCACCTCTGCTACGCAGTTTGTTTTTTGCGCATTGCGGCAAATGCTGGAAACACATTGCGTAGTTGGGACTACGTAGGTCTCTCCAGTAGTTAGAAGTTGCGTACTCTGCAAGTCTCAGCTTTGCTGTGTGTATTGGAGACTGGTGTGCATCATAAGGTTTACCTGGTAATCATGTTCCAAACCTTTGACCAAAGTGAGCAGTTCTCAGACGTCTGTAAACAAAGCGTGTAAGGTGTGGACTTATTCTTGTTCTAGTTATAAACGTCTGCACATTACATTCCGCATGTGGTCGATCAGCCGAGTGTTCTGTGTCTCGCCAGCTTCATTGGAGACTCCCCAAAACAGAAACAGCTGTCTGGTCAGTTTGCTAAGAAGTACTTCGGAGATGCATTCTTAAAACCATAATATATTGCACACTAATAACAGAGTGGTACCGTGAAAGTTATGGTGTTCAATGGTGGTGTGCTACAGCAAGACATCATCTTTACACTACAGTGGCTCTGTCCCAAAACTGTATCAAATATTGGGGTCAATCGTAGGACATTTAAACCTCAGTTGTTTTCCTGTCACACTTGTTGCTACACTCAGCATTTGAAGTACGTGTTGATGTATTTTGTACATTTTAAAGCCACTGTGTGTGGACGCTACGAAGTGATTTCTCTTTTGAGGTCCTAAAGTGTTGGTATTGGTATGAAATGTCCGTGTGGTGTAATACAGCTGTTGTTGTATCCTGCTTTACGGCATGGTTTAGAGCTTTGCATGCTTTTGTTTCCGCTTTTGCCGCCTCGCCAGAACCAGTTTAAGAGGAAGTAATTGAAGCCGCCGTAGTTCCGGCTAAGCGCCAAGGTCACGGGAGACAAAGGGAACCCCAGCACAGCAAAGCGCTGGACGCTGCAGGTATTTATAGCCACAGCTGAGTTTTACTGTATCTTTAACCACTTCTTGTCTCTTTTAACTGTCCGGTATAAGAGTACTAGACCAGGGTGAGTCTCACGAAAATTGCTCCAGAGGTTGTGGAGGGGTCATTTCATTAACTGATGAAAATGCAACCGAGAACGGTGTGAGATTATTATGAAACTGTATGAACTGTGACAGCAATGAGAAAGATGAGGCGTTGTTGTTCGCGTTCAGACCTTATGTGTGTCTAGTTTATTCGTTTATGACACAGACACATACACACACATAGATATATATACACACACATAGATATATATACACACACATTAGTATATACATATATATATATATATATATATATATATATATATATATATATATATATATATATATATATATATATATATATATATATATATATATATATATATATATATATATATATATATATATATATATATATATATATATATATATATCTTCTAAAATATAAGAAAAATTATCAACCTTCTTACCTATACCTTGCAATACGAAGGTTCAGAATTTTTCTTGTCCAAAGCATTCCCCCTTGGGGTCATGAGCAATCTTGTCACTGTAGATTGTTCTAACCTATAAAGGGAACAGTGAAAGCCCCAGTTGAAAACCTGTCTTGCCTTTGTAGGCATGACTAATTCACTGCGGCAACAGTTCCCCCCGTTGGAGTGCCGGGGGTTTCAGTATAAATAGTATCCCCACTTTCTGGAAATTTAGTGCTTTAAATTCCCACTGTCGCTGTCTTCATCATTTGCTCTTTCCCATTCCTGATCTGTCCTATCACTCTGCTATACTTTCTTCTTCTTCGCTAGATCACTGACCTACCTTTTTTCTTGAAAACTCTTCCTGGACAAGACTCCTTGTTTGTGTATGAGGTCTGTTGGATCAGCTTGGGAGTGTTGGACGCTTTCTGCCGGGTGGTCACTAGGGCTTCCTATGATTGTATTATTTCGCACTATAGGCATTTTATATGTATGTGTTTATTTGATGATTTATAATGATGGTTGTATTCTATTTTGTTTTTGTAACCGGGGTGTTCGCGTAGTTGAGGTCAACCCTCAGCCGTCCCCCGCGTGGGATGTCTTTTTTGTAAAGTGACTGGCCGGTGGAGGGCATTCAATTTTCTCACTAGGGTTGTTTCGGCAGATCTTTTATGCGGATCGGGGGTTGTCCGGTCCTGATTTGGCTCGGAAGAGTCCGCTGGACCTAAAGCAACAATAAATCAATCAATCAATCAATCAATCAGTCCAAAGCATTTTTGTAGAATAATTCAACCAAGGGTAAATTCATTAATACCAAGTTTTCAAAACATGTAGTTTGTACCTGTTTACAGTCATCTAAATCTGTTCAACATATTTTACATGAATGTCCAATTTTGGTTCCACTATATACAGAAATGAACATAAATATTGAAGGAACCATTGACATTTTATTCTATAGTACTAAAATAGCAGATAACAGTGGTGAAGAAACGGAAACTCCGATGGTATGGCCACGTCACCAGATCATCAGGCCTTGCAAAGACTATTCTGCAAGGCACAGTGCAAGGAGGTAGAAGAAGAGGGAGACCGAAAAAGAGGTGGGAGGACAACATTCATGAATGGACTGGTTTGACACTGAGCGAAGCCATCAGGGCTGCTGAGGACAGAGAAAGATGGAGTATGCTGGTTAAACGATCATCTGTGGTGCCCCTACGACCTTCGGGTTACGGGACAGGATAGGATAGGATAGAAAATAGCAGATATTGGCAGTGTAATTTATGTGTCCTCAGTTGGTTCAGTTTTTAAAGTTTTATTACTTTTTATGTTATAGTTCAACTTTAAATTGTTAGATATGCATTTATGTTTGTATGTCCATTCCTAAGAAATAGTATATGGTCTAAAATCACACGTACGCGAACAGACGTTAACATAAATGATTGAATTGAATTGAACAGCAAATTAGATGGCTGCCAAATCTTCGAGATGCTTAAGGCGGCGGCTTAATGGAAAGAACAATAAACAAATAATGGAATTAATAATTAAATTAAAAAAATGTGCTTGGAAACAATGGGTTGAACCGCATAAGGAAGCTGGACCTAACAGTAGTGGCGCTAATTTCTTGCTCCATATTTCCTCTCACCATTCGTTTAGAGTAGCTATGCGTTCAAAGTGTGTGAGATAAGTATCAATGTTCTCTTTGCCTTCAAAAGGTGCCATTTTAATGTTTGAGGAACTATTTTCACATCACCAACGACGAAGTCCGACAGGCCATCACACAAGCCATTGGACAACACGATGACCTGCTCACAGTGGTGAAAAAACGAAAACTCCAATGGTATGGCCACGTCACCAGATCATCGGGCCTTGCAAAGACTATTCTGCAAGGCACAGTGCAAGGAGGTAGAAGAAGAGGGAGACCGAAAAAGAGGTGGTAGGACAACGTTCGAAAATGGACTGGTTTGACACTGAGCGAAGCCATCAGGGCTGCTGAGGACAGAGAAAGATGGAGTATGCTGGTAAAACGATCATCTGTGGTGCCCCTACGACCTCGGGGTTACAGGACAGGATAGGATAGGGTAGGATTCTCCCTTAGCATTTTAAATTCCTCCCTCCTCAAATCTCTCTCTTCTCTGTCTCTATCGTTTCTGTTCTCCCTTTCCCTAGCTTCCAGTTCATATCTATCTTGTTTTTCTTGCGCATCTCTCTTCTTTTTGAGCTCTCTCTTCTTTCTCTTGTGCTCTGCGCGCTCTCTCTCTCTCTCTCTCTCTCTCTCTCTCTCTCTCTCTCTCTCTCTCTCTCTGCTTCTACTTGAATTTTCGGTTTTTGAAGTTCTACCTCTTCTTTTCGAATATTTTCTTGTCTTTCTGGTTCCCTTTCCTTTTTTTCCCTCCTCTCTTTCTTTCCGTTCTAGGTCTTCTTTTCTAATTCTTTCTTTTCTGTCTTCATCTTCTTTCCTAATTCTGTCTTTCCTCTTCTTTTCGCTCTTTCGCTTCTTTCTCTTCATCTGCTTGCGCGCCTTGTGCTACAGACATCGCGGCTGAAGATCCCGTTAACCCGTATTCTGACGCTAATCTTTGCCACTTTGCTGCTATGGAATCTGGATAACTAGGAACAACCTTCGAATCTTTTCTGCTTACACCCCTTCCCGCTCCTCTAATAGGTGCATCCGCTGTTAACGCCCCTGATGTTATTCCTGATGGTGTTGTCGTCGTCCTACTACCTCCTGTGCTAGTAATTGACCATCCTCATACTGCACCTGTACCCGTGCTAGGAACACTCGTCATTACTGGTGATGACACTGTCACGCTGGTAGATTCGGTGATTACCCTTCCCGTATCACCTAATCCCGTACCTGACCGTAAATTATGCGGATGAGCCATCTTTGCTCACTATCTCTCTCGCACTGTCAATTTACTCAAGTATTTCCTCGCACTTTGTTCGGACCTATTCCTCCCTCCTATCCCCTGGAGATGTTTTGTATGTTCGGAGCTGTCGATGCTAATGGTTGGTTATCGCGAATAACCGTGAACCGAAATTCGACCACTGTATCCTGTCCCTTGCGATCCTACAATGAGAACCCCCACAAAGGATTGACACACCCTTCCCGCACTACAAACCCCTTTACAGACACGCCCCTGCTACAAACATGATAACAACATCTAAAAATATATCCCTAACAAAAAATGTCGCCCTACGTCCCTATGCTTCTACCCTCTTTCCCCTGAACGCTCACGACACACTCTGGTGTTTCCCTTTAAGTACCTGTGAAGGTGGGTCTATTGTTGCTGGGCTCTGCACAATGGAATGCTATTACCCACTCGTCTTTCGTCGATGAGGATCGCTAGTAAATCTCCCGGTGACTCAACTTAATACATTTATAAGTTTAGCTCGGTCTGTGTTAGGCTGGGGATACAGAAATAGAAAGAAAATTGTAAAAGATCACTGTCACACTAGCTCTCACACGGCTATGAAACATAGGTAGCCCAGCCACTTGTTAACAGTAAATATCACACATTTATTTCCTCTACTCAATACAAGATGTACTAATCACGATACTAACATAAAAGTTCAAATATCACTTCGAATGGTTCGCTCCTTGATAATTTTGTGAAGCTACTGTTTCATCATCGGGCTACTTGTGCGTTCTGCCCAACGGGTCAGTCTTCTAGAATGGTCGACTAGTGATGTCCTTTGCTAACAGGTTTGGTGCACTGGTGCAAGTAACTTAGCTCTAGATTCGATGATCTGTGTTGTGTTGGATTCTTCTCATTGTTGACAGACTGGTGGGCTCTCGTCGCTCAGTGCATGCGGGAGGCTCCAATGCAGGCCGAATGTCAGTGAAGACTTTTTCTTGTCTTTCTTCTGCTCGGGCCCTCGATGCCTGCTCGTCTGTAACATATGAGACGAATTTCTGCAACACCCTGTATATGAGGTGTGTGCAGAGCGTCTCACTGAAGGCAGAAATAGCCCTCAGTGATTAGCTCCATATATATATACATATACACATACATATATATATATATATATAAGCGACAAACATTCTGCTAAGTCCGTGGTCCACTGGAATCTCTACTCTAATTCCTATACATATATAAATCATGGCTAACTACACACATCGAGAAATAATTAATATTATACACATTCTCCGGTACAGCCACTGGCCTGTAAGAATACATATAGGCTAAACAAAAGAGGGTCCCTAGGGACTACGTCATGGCATCGCAACCGGTCGTGTTCGCCACGTGTTCACGCAAAGCTTGACTAACAATCACAATTCTAAACATGGCAAACTTCACAAACATAATACAGCAATAATATCAATACATCGTGATGAAACAAAAGATAGTTCATTTACCTTTTTGACAATGTCAGGCTGTGGTTAACTAGGTTGACTAGAATTTCACCAGTTCCTGCTTTTAGTCTTCAAGTAGAGAGATCACTTAGATCCGAACTCTTTACCCTATGCAAGTCGAACGCAGTATGACCCTCTACCCTTGTGGTCAGCAGGAAGCCCGGGAAAATCTAAAACTACCAGAGGCTCCATCTAGCGTTGATCGCGGTACTACTGCTATATGTAAGCTGGATTGTGTCATTACCTACTGAGCCAGCGTCAGCATACAAATGTGTAGCTCACAGTAGACTTCTGTCATCTGCTGCAGAGTAACATTACTTTACTAAAGTTACAGCCAACTAAGTAAGGCGAGAAGCTATAGTGCTGTGTAAATCTGGCCTCTTATCACAGTACCCTGGTATTATATTTGTGTACCTTGACACCCCCGCAGCCCGTTTACGTTACCCTGCAGCTCGTTTTTGTTACTCTGCAGGTCCACCACTTTTGTCAGGCCTATTTTTTTCCTTATGGTATTTAAATAATGTGACTGTTTCCTTCATACAAGGAGTGAAGGGGTTTTCGGGCGGGTAGTGCGTGCGCGAGCGTCCTTTCTCCCACTAACCTAAACTAAAAACTCAACTAGTGAAATAAGGTGTTAAAATACATATTCACATTTATTCGACAAAACATATAATTATTCCCCAATCAAGAAACAAAAGAATGAAACCAAAGAAAACATAAAATGAATTAAAACATAAATGAATCTAACACATATAAAAGCAAAACATCGGCATAAATGTATAAAAATCACTCTCTCACCTTTGTAATTCCTCTAATTTAACACACACATATAATAATACACACAAGTAATATATCTGGATATATTTATAATTACATCAGAACCTTTCTTAAAGGTCGTAAAATGAGTGTGAAGGTTGGAAATTCATATTCTACTCATCGCACTATAGATATGTGAATTCCACAAGGTTCAGTAATTTCATCGCTTCTTTTTAATATCTTATTATATGATTTACCAAGAGTTATAAGCAAACGAATATCGATTGTTCAATACCCTGATGATATTGCCCTTTGGATGAATGTATCTTTGAGACGGAAAACGTCTCTTTATGAAATTAAACATGTTGCAAAATTATACCAACTAGAAATAAATAATATTACTTATTTTATGAATCAAAATGGATTGGAACTATCTAAAGAAAAAACTAGTATGATTTTATTTACTAATGGTCATGAACCTAGACAACTGCCTAAAATTTACATTGAACATGAGGAATTAAAATATGTAAAAGAAGTTAAATTCCTAGATGTATATTTTACCCATAAATTACATTGGAAAAAAACATATTGAATATTTAATTCAACAAGCTGTCAAAAGTTATAATTTATTAAAAATTATCATCAAACAACCTTGGGGACAGGACCCTAAATCTCTAGTACATTTAGCATGTTCGCTTATTAGATCTAAATTAACGTACGGCCAAGAGGCTTATTTTTCTGCCCCTATATGCTATATTAAAAAATACAGAGTTTAGACAGTAAGGCTATCAAATTGGCTCTTGGAGTTCCTGTACACACTAACACAATGCGAGCGTATGAAACACCTGGAGTTATGCCTTTGGACGATTGGAGAAAATTATCATGCGCTAAGTATGTTATAAGAGCAAATGCAGTAGATAATAGTACGCATGAGGAACTATATTTAAGATTAGATATATCTTATCCAAAACATTCATAAAAAATTAAATGTTTTCAAACGATAGCAACTTATACATATGACATAATTCCAAAACATCTTGAAAAAACAGATTTTGTATGTAATAAGAACATAGTGTCACCAATACCTGTATGGGAACTTGAAAATGCTAACTTTGACATTCTTTTAACAAATGAAACTAAGTATAATAACCCAGGTTTAATGATAATTGATGTTCGTAATCATTTATATGAAAAGTATTCAACACAACTTAAGATATACACTGACGGATCGGTCTTAAAAAATGGTAATGCGGGAGCAGGTTTTGTTATTCCTGACTTTAAAATTACATAATCATTTTATTTAGGAAAAGGATATTCCATTTTCACTGCAGAATTGATAGCAATACTGATGTCTTTAAATAGAATTATAAATCTCCCATTACATTTTTCTAGTGTAGTCATCCGTGTTGATTCAAAATCAGTTTTAGAAGCTCTAAAATCTAATAACAGTAAAGAAAGAACAGAAATTATTTTTGAAATTAAAAACTTGATTCATAGTATTATAATTAATGGAACTGAAGTTAACTTTTGTTGGGTTCCATCTCATTGTGGTTTTCTCTTTAATGACTGGGCTGATAGAGCTGCAAAAACTGGTGCCGAAAATAATAATGCAGTAAAATTGAATATACCCCTGTCAGTTAAAGAGATGCATGTTTTAACTGAAAAGGAAGTTAAAACTAAATGTCATTTTAGTCAACTCTTTGACCAACATATTGGCATTCCCAGAACTGTTGTGACGATGGCTTATAGAATATATCTAAATTCCATAAGAACTAAATATTGTACGAACGTCAAATGTATATGTAATGAAATGCGTTTTTTTTAAACATGTTTTATTTGAATGCAATCAACTGCGTAATAGTTTGCCCAATAATGTTACGTCTTTGGGCAATATTAGTTTTAGTGTATACATTAGTTTAGCGAAGACGTTCATTGGTTCTTCAGTTAGTCAATATCTATGAGAATCGTTGATGTTATTTGATCATAATTAAGTGGGTTTTTTTTCCCCAATTTATTTTCTTTGTATTTATTTATTTATTTATTTATTTTTGTTTTCATTTGTTTTTGTTTTTGTCTTATCATTTCGGTGAAAAAGACATTAAAACAAACAAACAACAAACAAAACAAAACACAAGTAATAAAACACACATATGTCCCCCCTTTTGTCCCTGAAGGTCCTGTTATACAAAGCAAGTTATAACCAAAACACACACTATAATTTGTCACTGATTATAAAAGTCTTGATGCACTGTTCTTCCTTGTATTTCTGTAATTCGAAAACGTCTTTACCACAGTTTATTTAGCACAGTTTATAACTAAGAAAGTTGTTTAAAGTCACAGGATATTGAAATCCACACTGTTTCAAAATGCTAATACAAAAAAACTAATCCTAAATAAAATGTTCTTTCTAAAGTTATATAAAGTTTCGTGGCTTCTTCTAAACTTAAATATGCACACTCGCAATCACATACTAGTTCCTCTTACTCGTCTTTTTCTCTCCTCTCTCCATTCTCTTTCGTCCCCTTTCGCGGCCTTGGTGACCCTTCCTCTTGTTATGAGATGGCCCATGATGCTTTCTCACAGCCGGAACACTCTGTCGGTGACGCAACGGTACACGTATCAACGACCCAAAACAGCGACACAAGACTGCAGCTGCCTATCCGGTTCGTTGCCTTCAGCGTTGGCTACAAGTCCATCCTGCAAATAATAATAATAATAATAATAATAATAATAATAATAATAATAATAATAATAATAATAATAATAATAATAATAATAATAATAATCTCTACTTTTCTAGCATTACTTTTATATATATCTATTTTCCATTAAAATAATTTGTCTGCCCTCCTCCTCTCCTGAAGAAAAATTTACATGGCTTTCATATTCACATTTTCCCCATTTTACAACACTCATACAAATATACAAAATGCAACCATCATACAATTTCACCAGTATTTAACACACATTTGGTTTTTTACGTCGTTTTGTACAATTTACATCCCACCTCTCTCTCTCTCCGGTCTAGCTGACTGCTTAACTAAAATAAAATATTATTTACAACAATTATGCATTTTACAGAAAAATCTTCCAAATACAATATTAATAACAATATATTTTAATAAAGGTTTAAAAACATACAATTTACGTTACACATTCTCTTACATAACGTTTTTTTTTCTCTACACCCCCTCCATAAATAGTTTTTCTCCCCATTCTCTCTTTGACGATCGGTTAGGGACAAGAATACAGTGGCCACATCTCACTTACCGACTTGTGATAAGAGATGTCTCCCTCGAAACACAACATAGGCTAGTCCGATGACCTCCTACATACAGGTGAGAGCATAACACAGCTTCCCCAAACCTGCAAGCTTCCCGTGAAGTCCCCACTTCAACAACATACGGTCCAACAGCTTAATGTTTGTTTTTGTTGTAAATAAGTCTTTTTTGGGGTTGGTAGTATGTGGGGGTGTACATAATCCTATCCTATCCTATCCTATCCCATAACTCGGAGGTCGTAGGGGCACAACAGATGATCGTTTAACCAGCGTAGTCCATCTGTCCCTGTCCTCAGCAATCCTGATTGTTTCGCTCAGTGTCAAACCAGTCCATTCTCGAATGTTGTCCTCCCACCTCTTTTCCGGTCTCCCTCTTCTTCTACCTCCTTGCACTGTGCCTTGCAGGATGGTCTTTGCAAGACCTGATGGTCTGGTGACGTGGCCAAACCATCGGAGTTTCCGTTTTTTCACCACTGTGAGCAGGTCATCGTGTTGTCCAATGGCTTGTGTGATGGTTTGTCGGACTTCGTCGTTGGTTATGTGCTGGGTATAGGAAAGGCCCAGAAGTCTTCTGTAGCACCTCATCTCCATGCTTTGTATTCTTCGTTGGAGATGTGCTGTGAGGGTCCATGTTTTGCAAGCATATAGGAAGATTGAGATGACAAGGTAGCGCAGCAGCCTTACCTTGGAATGTAGACTGATAGTCCTGTCTTTCCAAATGGGCTTCAACCTCGCCAGGGCAGCAGTTTGTGCGATCCTGGAGAGGACTTCCTGTCGGGATCCATTGTCTGATACAATGGCTCCCAAATATTTGAAGCTATGCACTGTGTTGAGGGATTGGCCTTGGACTTTGATGTCCGTGTTGATGCCATTGGTGTTGTTGGTCATCATTTTGGTCTTCTCTGCACTTATTTCCATTCCAAACGCTCTGAAGGTGGTGTCAAGTCTCTGTACCAGCTGTTCAAGTTCTTGTTCTTCTCCAGCCAATCCATCAATGTCATTCACAAAACGAAGTTTGGAGATTGCTCTTCCCCCTATGCTGACTGTGCCTTCGTGGTGTGCAAGGGCATCTGGCATGATGCGCTTTAGGAAGATGTTGAAGAGTGTTGGAGAGAGTAGGCATCCATGACGCACACCGATTGTTGTTCTGAACCAGTTTCTGATGGCGCTGTTGTGGAGGACTGCACTGATAGCCTTGTCATACAGGCTTTTTATGACTTTAATCTTGTTAGGGCTGATGTTGTACACTCTCATGGTTGCCCACATAGCTGCATACCAGACTCGGTCAAACGCCGTTTTGAAGTCTACTAACACATGATATAGATGTTGTTGGTGCTGTAGGTATTTCTCGCAGATTATTCTGAGGTTGAAAATCTGTTCAGTGGTACTTCACCCTGCCCTAAATCCTGCTTGCCCTTCAGCTATGATTTGTTCAGCTTGGAGTTTCAACCTGTTGAGTATTATTTTCATGAAAATAAAAAAGGGTGTATGTTACGTTGGAGACGCGTGCGAATGTAGGCTTACGTGTGAAGCGCGAGCGATGGTAGTCTTGCGTGTGT
The DNA here is from genome assembly GCA_036898135.1 of Oncomelania hupensis. Lineage (NCBI taxonomy): Eukaryota > Metazoa > Mollusca > Gastropoda > Littorinimorpha > Pomatiopsidae > Oncomelania > Oncomelania hupensis. Next base: position 62,670,307 of record CM072515.1, read on the forward strand.
GACGCGAGCGATAGATCAGATCGTTTTATTTTGCTAAGCATGCAGTAACAGAGTGTATTTATCTTTGATTTGATTTTGCGTTGTTATTAGAAGAAGCTTTGTATAACGTTGGTAATTTTAGTGTTCGATATTATTTGAGAATTTTCTAGAGTTGGTTGTTTACTATCGATCGAAGCGTATGGATAATTCTAGTGGTAACTATAGAAGCTTCCATCTCAAATAAGGTTGTATGACGTGAGACAGTGATGACAAGGTTTGTTCTGATTGGTTGTGGTGTGTCACGTTGGGGTTATTCTCGCCCTTTCTGGAGTGTGGAGAGACTATATATGTAAGTGCCGCACTGTTTCAAAATAAGAGAGAGTTGAAAGTAGAAAGAGCTGTTGTATTATAGTTGAGAAATTTGTAAAAAGTGGAAAGTTCATAGTTGAGAATTGTAGAGTGGGAAAAGCAATTGAGCGATTGTTGATGTGTGCTGAATAAAAGTGGAAAACTTCAAACGACGACTCCTGCCTTGTTGATGATTGAACGGGTTGCGTGGATAAACGAATCTGAGTTACACCTATCAGGATTTCAAGCATCGGGGCTGAATCAACTACTGATAGAGAAAAAACAACATTGAGTGTAACAGTGTACATAAGTACTTGATTAATCAATCGATAAAATATATAAGTATATAAATACCTAACACATTCCTTGGCATTTTTGACATAATGATGATCATCGTTGTCAAGGTGGCGACGTGGTGTATCTTCCTTAACGCTAACGCAATAGGACGTTAAGCTTCGTTATTTCATTGTCATCAAACCCGAAATCTTTGCAGCTTATTTTTCAAGCTAACGATAAATGCATGGCACCATATTTTCCAATTATACTTTGGATATATTCTTTGGCAGCATGTGTATCAACGAACAAAAAAACAAAATAAACTGTTGCATTTTTTATATTTCCACAATCGCTTATTTTTTGGGGCGAAGTGTGTGAGTGTCTTGAAATACATTTGAATGTCTTGCTATCTTGTTTTCTGACTTTAGTAATTTTTTTTTGTTATAGCACCTTCCTGCTTCAAACTTTGCTTCAAAGAGTATCACCCAGTGTGTGGCACTGACAGCAAAACCTACCCGAATAAATGTATTATGGATGTCATGGCTTGCGTGTGAGTCTTCTTCTTCTTCTTCTTCTTCTTCTTCTTCTTCTTCTTCTTCTTCTTCTTCTTCACGTCGTGGTCGTCGTCATCAAAAGCCATCGTTCTCATGGTTTTTGATGTAATGTATTTTAGTTGTTCTTATATAGTGCATTCCAGCTCAAAAGCTGCTCAATGCTCGAGCTCAAGCTGCCCGAGGCGCCCACTTGCAACCTTTAGACGCATAGTCTGATACCCAGACGATTGAGACCAATCCTTTACGACCGGGAATGGAAGAGAAGGGACTTAGTGCTTTCTGGCAGTATTTGTGTAACCTGCAATCACCCGTCCGTGCTATGGAATGCGTGCGTTAACAGACTCAACCTTGGCTTATACCCTCATCGGAAGGAGTAGGGTCCTTGCTTTTACTGCAGGCCGTCAACGGGCTTGGAATCACTCCTATACTGCCTGTACAGGCTGCAATGTTATCGGTTGACATTCAATTTGAAGCTATGCTCTGTGTTGAGGGATTGGCCTTGGACTTTGATGTCCGTGTTGATGTCATTGGTGTTGTTGGTCATCATTTTGGTCTTCTCTGCACTTATTGTCATCCCATAGGCTCTGGAGGTGGTGTCAAGCCTCTGTACTAGCTGTTCAAGTTCTTGTGTTCCTATCCAGCCAATCCATGAATGTCATCCGCAAAAAAAAGGTTGAAGATTGCTCTACCCCCTATGCTGACTGTGCCTTGGTGATCTGCAAGGGCATCTGACATGATGCGCTCTAGAAAGATGCTGAAGAGTGTTGGAGAGAGTAGGCATCCTTGACGCACACCGATTGTTGTTCTGAACCAGTTCCCGATGACGCTGTTATGGAGGACTGCACTGGTAGCCTTGTCATACAGGCTTTTGATAGCTTCAATAATTATAGGGCTGATGTTGTACACTCTCATGGTTGCCCACAGAGCTGCATGCCAGACTCGGCCAAACGCCTTCTTGAAGTCCACGAACACATGATATAGTTGTTGTTGACATTCAATGCTTCAATTAATTTGCCACTGCGTACACCATTAAGCTAATGGCTGTCTATTGTCGTCATCATTGTCATCAGTATCATTGTAATTTTTGACAGGATCATCTTCATCATCATCATCATCATCATCGTCGTCGTAGTAGTAGTAGTAGTAGTAGTAGTAGTAGTCATCACCATCATCGTCATAATCAGTTTGGTGGTCGTTTCAGGTCATAGATGATTGTGAACAAATTGTTGTAATTCATAAATTATTTGAAGTTTTGGATAAAACTTTTTTTCTTTCTTCATTTCTTGTATTAATGTCACTGCTCTAGGGATGCTGTGCTTTTTCTCAAAAAGCAATCAAAACTCGATATATTTTTAATAATAATTTGTTAATAAATAAATAAATAATTTAATAACTTTTGTTTGTGTTTCAGCAATGGAGCAGTTATTAATGTTCTTCACAAAGGAAAGTGCACAACCAAAAAACGAGAATTCGAATCTGAACCTTATAATAATGGAGACGACTCAGAAAAAGACAAATGAATTTAGCCTGGGCCTATCGCGTTTTTGCATGGTTCAATGAAAATAAATTCATTTTTAAAATGCTACACATTGTGTGACCTGCTTTATGTTGTCTTTTAATCATAAATGAGACATTATTGTGAACGTCTGTATGCGGTGTGCTTTGTTCAGGGTTGTTATAGACATTTTTTAAGCAAGGGAGATTACTGTGTTATTCACGGTTTTCTACTTAGTCAACAAATCTTTGTTACTCCTGTGACGGTGGGTTCTATTCTGCCGTGAACTGACAAAACCGAGCAAGTCCACAAAACCTACTATCGAGAAAATCGACGTTTTGTGTTGCGCTATATTACGCGATCGTTTCTGGAAGTTTAAGGGCATATTATAATGCAATTCCTCGATTTAAGAGTGCATACCTTGAATGTTAAAGAAATGTTTGATAGATTTGATGTTTTAAGACTAGTTGTGGGCTTGCTTTGTTTTGTCAGATTATTCTTGAGATAGGTCTTTGTTGAGAACATGACAAAAACAAGCGTTTTGTGTGTGTGTGTGTGTGCGTGAGCGCGCAATCGTATTTTAAGATGGAGATTAAAAGGGAGCGCAGCATCCTTACCTTGGAGTGTAGACTGATGGTCATGTCTTTCCAAATGGGCTTCAATCTTGTCAGAGCAGCAGTTGTGTGTGTGTGTGTGATCCTGGAGAGGACTTCTTGTCGGGACCCATTGTCTGATACAATGGCTCCTAAATATTTGAAACTATGCACTGTGTTGAGGGATTGGCCTTGGTCTTTGACTGTGATGGGAGCCATTGGTGTTGTTGGTCATTATTTTGGTTGTCTGCACTTATTTCCATTCCAAACGCTCTCTAGGAAGATGTTTAAGAGTATTAGAGAGAGTAGGCATCATTTTGACGCACGCCGATTGTTGTTACGTACCAGTTCCCGATGGCGCTGTTAGTGAGAACTTTGGTGAAGAGTGTCTACTGGCGGTGCTTTTCTGAGCGGCACCAACGACACGTTTGACATCGTCGACAGACGGAGGATTGTACGCCACTTCAGTGAGGTGTTGCGAGATCATACTACTGTAGGTCGTCATTCGGAACGGGATACGGTAGTGTAAACTTTATTGTTATTGTTCTGGCTTAGGAACGCCAAGACCCTACCCGTAACGATTGAACATTTATGTATTGAATCTCGGCAAGGCCTGGTTTCACAGTGCTGATAGGTCTATGAGTAGGCACATGAAACAAAAGCTATTTTCATGTAAATAGTGTAACACGCTTTGAAATCTTAATAACTTTGATTGTTTAGTATACATTTGTGAGTGAATGTGAACTGATATTTCATCTGTATTGACTTGCTTACATTCATTCATTCCGGTATATCACTTCTTTTTCTGTCTTGTAAATGACTTTATTCATGTATATGCCTTTAAAAATAAATATAATATTGAGGTTGACTTTCTGTCATATCAAGGGTGCTTAAACGCAGTTAAGGAATTTATTTAAAAAAAATGGTTGCATTTCATTAAAAAATGCAACAGCAAAATTTGAAAATAGTAAAGCACAACGAACGCTTTGCACTGTTAAAGGATCTAACATTTATTATGACATTTTGATAAAAGACAGGGTACATCCAAAGAGCTTATTACGGAAAGAGGGGAATCTTCCATTATGTCATATACAAAAAATGCGAGACGCTCTCACGGATTATTTCTCTTTGCTCGGGCTGGCTATATTTCATCATCTGCTATATGAATTATCTGTGTGTGGTAACTTATTGAGCCTATGCCATTGCAAAAGAACATTTTTATGGCAACGTTTGCAAAAACCAAACTTTTAACCATCATTATTATTAACATTCCGCTACTGCTGTCTTTTTTATGTTTACTTATTGACATTTATTAGGTGCTTTTATGCTGCTTATGTGTGTATGTCATAGTTTCGTTTTCTGCCATGGAATTTATTATTTTTTAATCAACGACAGATATTTTAAATTTAAAATATGCATGACAGACTGTTTCATTTATCCGAATCTGTGTAAATCCGTAATCATGAGAGAGAGAGAGAGAGAGAGAGAGAGAGAGAGAGAGAGAGAGAGAGAGAGAGAGAGAGAGAGAGAATACGAATACGAATACGAATCTTTTATTCCAAAAAATTCAGGGCATCGCCCCTTTGGAAGGGTGTGTACATGAAAAAACAACAACAAACATTGAATATATAATAACTTACATATAAATACAAAACAGGTTAAGATACTGCTAGTCCCCGAAGTCTCATGGCTTTATATAAATAAATACATAGTTTTCTAATAGTCTCTTCGTTGTCAGAGGCTAACAGTAGAATGTGACGTGTTGCACAAGGCATTCTATAATATTTTGGGGCTATAAACTGTTTCCTTCAATCAATCAATCTTTATTTCAATGTCTGTTCACACATTTAAGTGATATTAGACATTGAAAATGTAACTTTTAAAACACTTTAACTATTTAAAAACATAATTTCAAAACAATCTATAAAAGTCTACCAACAGGAGATTTAGCAATAACTTTCACAATGTCTGTAACATTTGGATGATATAAAACCATGTCTACAGAATGTCCATAGTCAGTTATGCTATGTCCATTTATTTTAAATACATCTCTTAAAACTGAGCATACAAAGAGAAGGTGATGTACTGATAGACTTGTATTACATATACATTTAACATCAGCTGAGTATTTAGTGCTCCATGCATTCATTCTTAATTTATATATTAATTTAGAAAGTGGTCTTGAACAATTCAGTATAGATATATTTTTAATATTATTTTCATGATACACTGCCTTTTCTAGTAAAGAAAACATTTCATGATTACACATATTCAAATTTGTTATAGTTATAGAATCTGATGACCTTTGTGCTCCTTCCTTAGCTAATCTGTCACATACCTCATTCCAATGAATTCCGCAATGTGATGGAACCCAACAGAAATCAATATTTATTCCTCTAGAAATCACACAGTGTATCATATGTTTAATTTCATAGATAAGCTCCCGTCTATCTTTACAGTTCCATTGTTTTAATGCATACAGAACCGCTTTTGAATCAACACAAACTAATATACCAAATAATTCTAAAGGTGACGTCATGATGAATTTTAAAGCCATTAAAATAGCATAAAGCTCAGCTGTAAATATAGAAAATCCCTTTCCTAAATAATATGACCTTCTGATATTTATTTCAGGAATAATATATGCTGATCCACTATCCGAAGAATCTAAAACTGATCCATCAGTAAAAATCTTCATATGGTTTTTGTAATTACTTTCAATATGCTTTTTTACATCAATAACTAACATATTAGGATTATCCTCTTTTTTAGTTTGGCTATAGTCAATATCAATATGTGCACATGTATGCTCCCATGGTGGAATCAATGGTGTTAATGGAAGAACTGAAACTGATGTGATATCAATGTTGCACTTTTCAAAAAGGTCTTTTGTATAGTTTCTAATTGGCTGCAAGTACTTCATAGTTTTTGTTCTTTTTGGATAATCTTGTTGAGCGTCAATATATATTTCATCATACACCGAATTTGGAACAGATAAACATCTTAACACATATTTGGAAGTAGCCAGTTGACGTTGTTGATTTAATGATAATATTCCAGCTTCTTGGTATATTCGTAGAGTGTTAGCATGAACTGGAACTCCTAATGCAATTTTAATAGCCCTACTGTCAATACTTTGTAATTTATTTAGTAATGAATTATTTGCTGAAAAGAGTATGCTTCTTGACCATAAATAAGCTTTGATCGAATAGTGATATGGCTAAATGTAATAGGGATTTAGTGTTTTGACCCCATATTTGCATATTAATAATTTTTAATAAATTCAAGGTTTTTCTTGCTTTGGTTATTAAATGTTCAATATGTAACTTCCAGTTCAGCTTAGGTGTTAGGTAAACTCCGAGAAATTTTACCTGCTGCTTGTAAGCAAGAACTTCATAATTTAATTTCAAAACAGGTAATAATTAGGATTATTTCCATTATTGAAAAGCATCAAATAAGTTTTCTTTGTAGACAGTTCAAGACCGTTAATTTTCAAAAATATAAAAAGATTATTCAGTTCTTCTTGGAAAAGTTTCTGTACATACAGTACTACTCTCTGTTTAGTATGCTTTCTGAGAGACGTATTAATCCACATAGCAATGTCATCCGCATACTGAACTACATTTGCTGATTTAGAAATAACTGTGGGAAGATCATGAATGAGGATTGAAAAACAATAAAGGGGCAAGAATAGACCCCTGAGGGATTCCCATATCGATGTTATAAAAAGATGAATAAGCATTCCCCACTCTTGTGCATATAGATCTGCCACTTAAATAATTGTGTATGTAATGATACATATGACCACTTATTCCAATATGTTTTAATTTATAAAGAAGTCTAGCATGCCAAACACTGTCATATGCCTTTTTGATATCAAAGAAAGCGGCAAGAGTACTTTTTCTATGAGCAAACTGTTTCTTAACATGACTGGTTAATTTGACAAGATGGTCAGTTGTACACCGACCCTTTCTAAACCCTGCTTGATTTTTAGGGATTATATTATTTTTTTCCCAAAATTGAGTTAACCTGTTTAAAATTATTTTTTCTAATAATTTTCCAACTTGAGACGTCAATGCAATTGGTCTATAATTATTTACTGATGCACGAGACTTACCTTGCTTATATACTGGAGTAACTACAGACTTCTTCCAGATAGTAGGGAGAATTCCACTTTGCCAACATCTTTGGCATAATGAATGTAGTAATTTTTTCCATGTAGCTGGCAAGTGATTCAGAAATTGATAAGAGATACCATCTAGACCAACAGCAGTTTTGTTTGATGAAAAAGATTGTAAGGTTTCTAAAAACTCTTCATAATTAATAGGAGCATTTAAATAATGCAAATTATCTGGTATAGGATCTGCATATTCTGCTTTGATTTCTTCTTCTTTTCTAAACATTTGTGTATGTAAATCAAGACTATTGGACAATGAATTTACTGAGAAATGTTTTGCAAATGCCTCTGCTTTATCCTCAGATGAGGGGAAAATATTGTCTTGCAATTTAACAGGATAAGACTGTAGATTAAATCCATTTTTCATCTCTTTAACTTTTCTCCAAACCTTATACATATCTTTCGAATCGGTTATTTCTGACATGCAAAATTCTGACCAATAATGTTTCTTAGCACTTGCAATAATTCTGTTACAATGTATTTTAGCCTGTTTCATGATTGTAAAATTGTCAACTGTTTTATTCCTAATCCAATTTTTATATGTGAACTTTTTATTGTTAACTGCTTTTTCGCAATCATTGTTCCACCACACATTTCCTGAATGAGATATTCGCTTCTTTTGTTTGCATCTTGGAATACTTTTTTCTGCTGCTTTCAATATAGCATCTCTAAATTTTGAGTAAAAATTTTCTACATCTTCATCATGAACGTTATTAATATCAGTATTTTCTAGACATGTTTTAAAGAAGTCCCAATTTGCATATTTATATTTGAATTTAGGTATTTTATCTTCTTTTTGTCCCAATTCTGTTTCTCGTTCATTCAAAGTTATAATAAATGGAAGATGATCACTCCCTAAACAATCATCAAGAGGGCACCAAACAGAATTTAAGGCAATATCTGGAGTGGCAAGGGAAAGATCAATAGATGTAGACCTATGGTAAGAAACGTCAGGAATTCTAGTAAATTGACCGTCATTTAATAAACACAATTTAGAATCTAATAAATTATCAACAAAACGATTACTTGTTGTAATTTGACATCCCTGCTCCCACCAAGGAGAATGAGCATTGAAATCCCCCAAAATAATCCACTTCTCATCAGACTTAACTATAGTTTTTACCCAGTCAGAGTTGTCTTCTTTTGGACCATCTGGCATATAAACGGATATTATATTGAAAATGGTGTGCTTATTTATTTTAATCATTGCAACACTTCCAAATGTATTTTTTAGTGTTTTTGGTATTGGTGATGGAATTGAACAATACTCTAAATCACATCTTATGTACAGGGCTGTTTGAACTTTTTGTGTGTCGTTACTAGTTTGGAATAAGGGAGGAAAGTAATAATTTTTTAGTTTTGGTAATTTGTTATTATTGAGATTCAGTGACTGTAACGCTAATACAGCATAATTTTCCTGTGATATATGTTGTTGAAAAGTCAGTAAATTTGTGCCTAGTGATCGACTATTCCACTGAAATAATTTGACATTTTGTTTATACACTTGCATAATAATGCTTCTTAAATATATATTATATATATATATATATATATATATATATATATATATATATATATATATATATATATAATATATAATATATATATATATATATATATACATATATATATATATATATACATATATATATATATATATATATATAATATATATATATATATATATATATATATATATATATATGTATATATATATATATATATATGTATATATATATATATAAATATATATATATATATATATATATATATATATATATATATATATATATATATATATATATATATTTTAAATACATGTGCTCATTTATAATTGCAATATTCATGTTTGTGTTTGCAGTGAGTAACGTTCTTGCTTACTGATTGTGGACCAGCAGCTATCCCTTTTTCACAGCCACTTTCACTTTGACTTCCGTTGCTAAAGAAGCGGAAGCAGGCATTACATTACATTACATTACATAATTGTTGCTTTAGGTCCAGCGGACTCTTCCGAGCCAAATCAGGACCGGACAACCCCCAATCCGCATAAAAGATCTGCTGAAACAACCCTAGTGGGAAAACTGAATGCCCTCCACCAGCCAGTCACTTTACAATAAAGACATCCCACGCAGGGGACGGCTGAGGCTTCACCCCCAACTTATCGAACCCCCATTTACAAAAACAAAATAGAATACAAACATCAATATAAATTATCAACAAAACACATACATATAAAATGCCTACATTGCTAAATAATAACATTATAGGAAGCCCTAGTGACCACCTGGCAGAAAGCGTCCAATATTCCCAAGCTGATCCAACAGACCTCATACACAAACAAGGAGTCTTGTCCCGGAAGAATTTTCAAGAAAAAAGGTAGGAGACTGGTCTAGCGAAGAAGACGATAGTATAGCAGATTGATAGAACAGAGCAGGAATGAGAAAGAGCAAATGAGAAAGACAGCGACAGTGGGAATTTAAAGCACTAAATTTCCAGAAAGTGGGGATACTATTTATACTGAAACCCCCGGCACCCCAACGGGGGTTGCGGAAGCAGGCGTTGACAGTCTTGTGGTATAGCAGGACAATGAACTGCAACATTTTCCCAGTGCTTGGAAGGTTTAGATGAAAATCCATTGATCATTTAAGTGTTCTTAAAAATTATTTTTGAAAACCTCTTGTCCAGTAAGAAAATAAAAGTCTCCAGTCATTCAGCTCGTGGTGAGGTTTGCTGAAAGACGGCCATGTTGACCGGAAGTTCAACTGTTTCCTTAAGTTCCTTAGGAATGGACAACACAATACAAAATGTAATTCGTTTTCTTCAGCCGCTTTACACATAGGACAAATAGTATCATTAACAGCATGCACTCTGTATCTATAAAAGTGAACAAATAATTCTGAAACACCAAACCTAAATTTTGTCATCACAAACTTTAAATGCTTATCAATATTTAATTGCAAATATTTAGGCAGACTGTTGTGTTCAGAGTTACAAAACATATTATACATTTGAAAACGTTCACTGTTATTTACATGCTCACTCCACACTTGCCATCTACAATCAATCAATCTTTGTTTAAATTCTCTTAAAAACACTTTCACACTACCAACCCCTTGATTCATCCATACATGACCAAATCCATTCCTGCATAAACACATACGAACGTTCGTAACCCAATTCTTCTTTCCCATAGAATCCAAATTATACAGCATAGAATAAGCTTTCTTAGGCAACCTATCACCATCCATTTGCTGAGTTTTTATTCAGTAACGAATACAGTTTACAGCAGAATTTATAATAATCGGATATCTATTCAACTCATTATAAACAAAATCATTAGGTGTGCGCATATTAATGGACAAAAATTTCTTAAGACCATACAAATGAACTTTTTCACATTGTTGCGCAGCTTCTTCTAGACCCCAGATTTTTTATCCATATTGCATAATAGACTGCACTTGAGCATCAAAAAGTCTAAAAACGATATCTACAGAAAAATTGTCATAAACACGAAGTTTATGCATGATAGACAAAAGTGCTTTCTTCGCTTTGTTTGCAAGGTCTGTGCATGCTGCAGTGAAACTCAATTTAGTAGAAAAATAAATACCAAGGTACTTATAGGCATTCACAACAGGCATAGTCTTTCCATCATACATCCACATCTCTCTAGCACCCAAATATCCACCTTTTCTGAAAACAACAATGTTACTTTTATCATAATTAACTTTAAGACAAAGCGAAGTAGCTGCTTTATATAAACTATTCAGCTGTGTCTGAAGCCCAACAACAGTTTCAGAAATTAAGGCAACATCATCAGCTAACAACAAAATAAAAAATTCGAAAGCATCCAATGAAAATGTAGCACCATGTCGTCCGTTATTGATAACTTCCAATGCAAGTTCGTTAATAAACAATGAAAAAAGTACAGGACTGCATATGTCTCCTTGTTTCACACCGGAGGTACAAAACACACATTCTGAGAGTCTGTCACCACATCTAATACGCGCCTTCACACCCACATACATACTTTTGATACATTTATACAACTTTCCTTTCAAACCATTCTTCAACAAAATAGGCCAAAGTAAATTTCTGTTTATATTATCAAAGCATTTTTAAAAGTCTATAAAAGCAACATACAACTTACGATTAAGACTAAACTGCTTTTGCACACAAGCCATTAAAGTAAATAAGTGATCTACAGTAGAGTATCCTCTCTTAAAACCAGCCTGATATTCGTTAGTAATATTATTCTCCTCAACCCAAGTCTGCAAACACTTTGCTGCTAGTATCACACAGACTAATACCACGGTAATTGCCAGGATTATTTACATCACCTTTTTATACAATGGCAAAATGATGGATTCAGACCAGCTCTCGGGGTATATACCTTTCTCAAACAAAATATTAAAGAATTTCATGAAAAAAGGAACGCAAACATCATAAGCGTTCTTTAGAATCTCGCCAATCATACCATCAGGGCCTGCTGCCTTTTTAGACTTCAGCTTACGTAACTAGCTGTACTTCTTCTTCAGAAATAGGCCTATTGAAAAAGTTACTATCATTATCATCTGTATCATCTTCAACTTGTACATCATTAACATTAGCTTCTTCTTCCTTTTTCTAATAACTGTTTGAAATGCTGGAACCATTCATCAACTGTAATTTGATTTCGAACACCTTTTCTATTAGGCAACATGTTGCGTACATTATTCCAAAAATCATGCTGTGAATTTATAGATGCAACTAGTTTATCAATCATCAACTTATTGAATTGCTTTTTCTTATATTCCAATAAATGCTTATGCTCTCTTCTGGCGTTACTGTATTCTGTTCTATCATCTTTATACAAAGTGCGTCTAAATCGTTTTAACATCCTTCTCACTTTTCTTCTATGTTCATTACACTCCCAATTAAACCAGTTTTTATGTTTCTTTCTACCACTAACACAAACACGCTTTTTCATACAAGTTGCAATATCTTTCACACAATCACTGAACATATTTAAAGCTAAATTAACATCCACATCAATCATTTCAATTGCATTGTGCATAACACGCTGTATGGGTTAAAAAATCATGGCATCCTTAAACAACTGTATATAATCATAATTCCAAACAAACTTCTCAACAAAACATTCTTTTTCAGCACGCATAATATCAACACCATTTCCCTCAGGAAACACAACCGAGAGAACAACAGGCATATGATCAGATTCAGAGCGATCCAAAACATTCAAAACACATTTATCCCATACAGTAGCCAACAAATCACTAGACATTAGAAAATAATCCACCACACTGTTGCCAAAATCCGAAATAAATGTGTAGCGACCCTCACGGTCACCAGAACACACTCCATTTAGAATACACATATTCAAAGCAGTGCACATGTGAAGTACTGACTTCCCATAACCATTCAAAACATTGTCTTGTGAATTTCTATTTACACTTGCAGGACTACTTACATACAAGTCATCAAAAGTATCATTTTCAATATAGAGATTGGCTGCGAAACATTAGATGTTCTACCATTAAGATCACCTGATAGAATAATAAAACAATCATTATCCAAAAATGCTTTATTAACAATACAATTTTCTAACATTGAAATACCATCACCATCAGTGTTCATAACTGTGTAATACCTAGAACCTTCAGGTGGACAATAAGCACAAACATACAATATATCCTTTGTCATGCCAAAGAGCTTTTATCAAAAAGAAACAACAAAAAGTTACCATCTGTAACATTAATTTGCTTTACAAGAGGCAAAAATTCATTTTTAATAAAACATACAACTCCCCCTGAAGGCCTACCAATAGCAGACAATTTCTTTGACGACTGACAAAATGCTTTATAACCACCAATGATATCAGTGTTCAAAGTATCAACAAAGGTCTCAACCAAGCAAACAAAATGGAATGAAGTAATAAAAGAGATAAATTTATCATCAAAAAGTTTAGGAATCAATCCATTTACGTTCCAATGCATAAATAGAAGGCATTATTGCTAACATTATTTACATATACATAATTATTCATCAAGACTGTTAACAGAATTATCTGACAGAACACTATCATCCCTATCATCATCAGAGGTTGGGGCCCCGAACGTCGATTCCATAAAAGGGTATTAAACAAAACTTGACCCGGCCTTGACCTCTGAACTATCACCAGTATGCGAGCATAATGTAGTATATTGTGTGTAAGTGTGTGAAAGTACTCTGTCTGGCCTATCCTTGACCTCGTTTGAATTCATAAATGAATGCGATGTAAACAAATAATTAGTTTTACTACAGCCGATACTACGAGAGAGAGAGAGAGAGAGAGAGAGAGAAAGAGGGGGGGGTTGGGGGAAGAGAGAGCTCTGTCATTCAATCAATTAATCACAATAAAGCACAATTACAAAATGTTTCACTAATAGTGTGAATTTAATTTATATCAGGTGTCCCCCTACCCGCCAACTCTCTCACCTCCCACATCACTGGCTTAATAACATCAGTCACTTCATGGAAAATAATTAATTAATCAGACAGAACAATCAGAACCTAGACTACAACATTTCACGCAATATATATCTAATGCGCAGAAATTCACAGATCAGAACAAGGACTGAATTTCTACATTACATTTTTTTTCCGGTTTACACTCAAACGAAAAGGGATTACAACAGATCAAGGACCAATTTTGTGTTGTGTGTATCTGTGCGTCACAGGCCGGGAAACTGAAGGTGATTTGATGCCCAGTATTCTAGTTCCTTAGTGGCTATGCACTCCGAACATGCGTACGTGAATGGATGATGATGAATGAGGGGGAAAGGGTTATATTTCGATAAATAGTATTTTATATGATTTTCTTGATGAAGATGCTAATTGGAATAATGTTGTTGATGTTGTTGCCAAAATGAGGTCATGTGTGGCGATGATATAGGGGAGATAAAATATGAGAGAGAGAGAGAGAGAGAGAGAGAGAGAGGAAGAGAGAGAGGAAGACGTTGGTTGTATTATAGTATGCCAGAGGGGTGATGGAAGTGAGGGGAGTGAGAGGAATGAGGTCAAGGGTGACGTTGTGTATATATTATGACATGTGAGGGTGGAGGGGGGTGTGTGTGTGTGATGATTATGAGAGGAAGGATGAGTCAAGATTATTGATTAGAAATTAAATTATAAAATGCTTGTATTTGTGTAAATAATCATGTTCATGAGATGTTAATATAAATTATAGAAGATTTATGAAATGTTATGATGCATAAATAAACAGGTCAAGATGGCGGACGGCGGAAGGAGTTATTTCCCATGTATTGTTTACATGTTGAGACAGTTTTTCAAAGACAGTGTTATTTGTTGACCAGATTGGGCCTTCGTTTTCTACTTTGCTATCTACTACGTCTTTGATTTCTGCTTCGATACCTTCTAGGACATCGACTATGTTTGCGATTCCTACCACATCTTGATTTCCTCTTCTTTGTCTACTACATTTCCGACTTCGTACCTCGTTCTTGTGCCACTTACTCCGACCCACCTCTTCGTCCACCTGCAGGAGGAGGCAAGACGACTTGCTTGGTGTTACACTCGTTTGATGTTAGTGTTTTTCTCTATCAGTAGTTGATTCAGCCCCAATGCGTGAATTCTCCTGATGAGTTTAAGTTCGGATTCGATTATCCACGCTGTGACTTGACGTATGAAGTTTTCCACTTTTATTCAGCACCCATCAACAACTGCATACAAACGCCTTTTCACACTTTTACAACAACACTCTCCTCTTTTGTTATGTTTGTTATGTTTATCAGTTTATAGTCCCCAAACAGTGCGGCACTTATATAGTCTCTACATACTCAAGAACAAACGAGAATATCCTACATGAAACACCACAACCAATCAAAATTAATTTCATCATCACTGTCTCGCGTCATACAACCCTATTTGGGATGGAAGCTTCCATGGTAACCACGAGAACTCTCCATACGCTTCGATCGATAGTAAACAACCAATTCTCGAAAATTCCCAAATAATACCGACCAACTAAAAACACCAACGTTACACAAAGCTTCTTCTAATAACAACGCAAAATCAAATCAAAGATAAATACACTCTATTACTGCATGCGTTGCAAAATAAAACGAACAGATCTATCGCGCGCGCTTCACACATAATTATAATATCGTGCGCATTTCACACGCACCATCATGCGCGTTTCAACGTAACACTCGGGGACCACTTCTTCTTAAGTTTGGTCGCAACGTGCAGGGCTTTACATTACACCATCAATCATACGTAGTACTACATACACGCACATAAACATATATAAACAGTGACTTTCTACAGTCTGCATTGAGTTGATTGAGTTTGTGAATTTTCTTGAAGTAGTGCTTCGTAATTAGACCTGTGTTGAAGATCGGACATATAATCTAAGCATAAAGTATTGACTATTTATTAAATACATTTCTTCAAATTTTTGCTTTGAATACATTAGCCATTAGTAGTATTTTTTTGCATTTTGTTTTTTTTTAATTGCATCTTGATTGTATTAGCATCTGTGTGCAGTGTCAGGGTTTAGGGATTAGTCAAGGGAGGTAATCGTTTGTTAATTGTTGGGGTTGTGGTTTGTTTAGATTCCCCATCGTCCTGTGTGTGTGTGACTGTTGAATAAAAGTGTATAAGTGTACATGTGGCATTTGTGTTCGTTTTTTTAGTTTGAGTGTGTATCCCTCCACTCGCTGTTTTGAGCTGAAGTCACTTGCCCATTCGGGTGACGTGACAAACAGAATGTACTGTACTGTATACTTGTTGAAACGTTTACAATGACTCGGGGATCATTCTCCTCATTTACCTGGTCAGCAGATCAGGTGGTAACAGGTTTTACACTCTCCAAGAACTGCTGGCGTGTTTATGCATGAAGTTTAGTCATCAGGGTCATGTTGTAGTGTTTTTTTTTAAAAGTATTTTAATAATTGTTTTAATCCAGGTCGTCCACCGGTTGTTTTGCATTTAAGTTTACCACCGAGCAAAGTGTGTCTCAGGGTCATGTTAGTATTTTTTTTTAAAATAACGTGCATAGAAATGTGAGTCAATGTTCTCACCGCACCACTTCGCCCCCACCCCCGAACACCTACACCCTACCCCTTACAGTTTTTTTTAACCCAGACTTTTGCAAATCTATGCGATGTCAGTCCAAAAATGACATTTAAAAATGATCCAAGTTCCATAGTGAGCACGTGAGGCAAATTTTCCTTTTATTCTTTCTTTTTTATACTTTTTCAGTTCTCCAGCCCGTCTTGGTTTTTGTTTTTGTTTTAATTCTTTCTGGGCACTCATTTGTATGTTAAATATTAAAAGTTGCATACCTTTTTAAGGCCGTCAAGGGACCCCTGCCTGTACGAGTTGCAATGCTATCTGTTTAATATTCGTTGTTCTTGCTGTTGCGTAAACCACTGAGCCAACTGCGAGCCTCGTGCAAACAATAACGCCTGTAGAGGGCGTGCTGCTAGTCGTGACGTGTTATTCATACGCTGCATAGCTAGCGTGTCAGTGACTTCCAGTTCAACGCAAAAATAGTTTGGTTGATGAGGTTACGGGGCTTTTCATCTTCTTCTCGTAAAGAAAACCTCGACTATAGCATACGAAGCAAGATGGCAAGCCATTCAGATTTATTTCCAGGCACTCACACTATCCTATCCTATCCTGTCCCGTAACCCGGAGGTCGTAGGGGCACGACAGATGATCGTTTAACCGTTTAACCAGCACACTCCATCTTTCTCTGTCCTCAGCAGCCCTGATGACTTCGCTCAGTGCCAAACCAGTCCATTCTCGAATGTTGTCCTCCCACCTCTTTTTCGGTCTCCCTCTTCTTCTACCTCCTTGCAATGTGCCTTGCAGAATGGTCTTTGCAAGGCCTGATGATCTGGTGACGTGGCCATACCATCGGAGTTTCCGTTTCTTCACCACTGTGAGCAGGTCATCGTGTTGTCCAATGGCTTGTGTGATGGTCTGTCGTCGTTGGTGATGTGTTGGGTATAGGAAATGCCCAGAAGTCTTCTGTAGCACCTCATCTCCATGCTTTGTATTCTTCGTTGTAGATCTGCTGTGAGGGTCCATGCTTCGCAAGCATATAGGAAGATTTTTTTTTGTGCCCAAGACACACTCACACATATAGCCGAAAAAGAAACAAACATGGAATAAAAGATCGCTATCCGACCTATCTGCTTGCGATATGCCCGCTCATCCCTTTCCCCTCCCCCCTCCAAAAGAAAATTATGGAATCGACTTTTTAGATGCAGCGCACAACATGTTTACACATGGTGAAGCACAATGACCTCGACCTTCGAGAAAGTGCAAATTCGATTTAACATGAATAGAAATAGTTAAAATATCCGGAATGGTAACAATTCTAATATTTTGGGGTCGTTTGAGATACGGCAAAAAGTATGTTTTTAACACACACAAATGTGAAATTCTGCACGATGGACTGACCGACTGATCAACAACCTATTTGCAGCTGAAGGATGGCCCGTGATTTGAATATACCAAAACTCAACAAAATCGCTTAAGCCGTTTTTAGATCTTGAACAAAATGTGTTTAGCAACAACATGACCAGTGACATTGACATTTGTGACAGAGCCAATATGAGGGCCCCTGTATGCAGGCCATTAACATAATGTTCATAATGAATTTGGTCAAAATCCGTTTGGTAGTTCTTGTCCAACAGAACGACTGAACGAACGAACGACCGACACTTGACAAATGTTGATTCACCCCGACTAATTTAAAGTATTTCCATAAATGTCTTGAAATAAAAGAAGCGGATAGCACTGTACACTAAATGTATATAAACTTTGGCTAATTCATATTAAGGAGCCATTTGCAGTAGCGTGGACATTTCAAGGCATTGACGTGTTTCCAAGTAGTAGTTGTGCTAAATCTGTATCGAGTATTCTGTAAATTACTTCCATCTCCAACCATGAATGCTTTTGTAGCAGTTTTGATGTTTTCTTTGTGTGCTTTGGTTTCTGCACTCACCTGTAAGCAATGCCAGAAGAGTGTAATCTAATACTGATTTAGTAAAGATCTTTGGCAAATTAGTTAGCGTTGATAAATATATATTCCTCTTTTTAAGAAGATTGACATGCGTATTCCACAAGGCTCTATATTTGTTTCAATTTTATTTTCTATTTGTATGTATGATCTTCTATGCAACACATACTAATGTTGTACCCGGAGATTTCTGTATAAATAGCATCCCCACTTTGTGGAAATTTAGTCACAGCGCGCGTTTTTCGAACTTTTACATCGGCCTGTCATTAGGCTTTTATGATTATATTTGATAGCGTTTTTAAAAAAAAGAAAAGAAAGATTACCTATGGTCCCAGCATGACTTTTGCCATCTCTGTAATTTAATTGAAAAGTGTTCCAGTGCCATATTTGGATGCTAACACTATGTATATATATCGAATTTCTATTCTTGGCCTGTATCAGGCCTTTTATAATTTTTGACCTGATATTATAAAGATTACTTGTTTTAACGTAAGCAATATAATTTGAATTTTCCTTGGTATGTAATATTATGGAAGCGGGGCAGTGGACATATGCCGGTGCTATCCTGCCCCTTCCTTCCTTTCTATAACTGTAAGTTGTTATGTGTAACACTCGATGTTGGTTTTGTATTTATTAGTAGTTGATTCAGCCCCAATGCTTGAATCCTCCTGATAAGTGTAACTCGGAATCGTTTATCCACGCAACCCGTTCACTCAGCAACAAGGCACGGAGTCGTCGTATGTAGTTTTCCAACATTATTCAGCGAACGTCAACAACTGCATACAATCGGTTTTTTTTTCCACTTTCAACTTTTCACAACTTTCCACTTTACAATTCTCTCTACTTTCAACACAACTTTCAACATCTTGAATTCAAAATGGACACTTATGGCCGACAGCAAATGTATGTATATTTATTTATTTATTTATTTATTTATTTATTTATTTATCTATTTTTTATTTTTTTAAGAATAGTGTGCTGCTGTGCATGCTCAGTGGTGTAAATATGGTTAGTGACGTTTTGTTTTTGCTGAAGTTGGGTGTAGCCCGAAATATTCAGATGGTGTTACTGGTTATTTTTTCTTATCGATTTACCAAATTTTCAGATGATTTATACGCGTTTCTCATTAAAATACCTATAACAAATTTACTGTATCAGTTAAAAAGAACAATATTAGTTAAATATATAATTGCTTTGGCGCTTGCAATAAAAAATGTCCCTGTTTTTTTTGCAATCTTGCTTTGCTATGCTGTGTTGAAGGGACATCACCGTGTCCATCGCTCTTTGAATTTTCGTCATGGTTTTATTGTTTATATATATGTGAAATATCGTTGTATGTGTGCATTATGTGTTATGTATTATTTGTACTCTTTATTACTAATTCCTATCCTATCCTGTCCCGTAAAACGGAGGTCGTAGGGGCACCACAGATGATCGTTTCACCAGCATACTCCATCTTTCTCTGTCCTCAGCAGCCCTAATGGCTTCGCTCAGTGTCAAACCAGTCCAATTCTCGAATGTTGTCCTCCCACCTCTTTTTCGGTCTCCCTCTTCTTCTACCTCCTTGCACTGTGCTATGCAGAATGGTCTTTGCAAGGCCTGATGATCTGGTGAAGTGGCCATACCATCGGAGATTCCGTTTCTTCACCACTGTGAGCAGGTCATCGTGTTGTCCAATGGCTTGTGTGATGGTCTGTCGGACTTCGTCGTTGGTGATATGCTGAGTATAGGAAATGCCCAGAAGTCTTCTGTAGCACCTCATCTCCATGCTTTGTATTCTTCGTTGGAGATCTGCTGTGAGGATCCATGCTTCGCAAGCATATAGGAAGATGGAGATGACAAGGGAGCGCAGCAGTCTTATTTTGGAATGTAGACTGATGGTCCTGTCTTTCCAAATGGGCTTCAACCTTGTCAGGGCAGCAGTTGTTTGTGCGATCCTGGAGAGGACTTCCTGTCGGGACCCATTCTCTGACACAATGGCTCCCAAATATTTGAAGCTATGCACTGTGTTGAGGGATTGGCCTTGGACTTTGATGTCCGTGTGAACGAAGATTTGAGATTGCTCTACCCCCTATGCTGACTATGCCTTCGTGATATGCAAGAGCATCTGACATGATGCGCTCTAGGAAGATGTTGAAGAGTGTTGGAGAGAGTAGGCATCCTTGACGCACACCGATTGTTGTTCTGAACCAGTTCCCGATGACGCTGTTATGGAGGACTGCACTGGTAGCCTTGTCATACAGGCTTTTGATGACTGCAATAATTTTAGTGCCGATGTTGTACACTTTCATTGTTGCCCATAGAGCTGCATGCCAGACTCGGTCAAACGCCTTCTTGAAGTCTATGAACACATGATATAGATGTTGTTGGTGCTGTAGGTATTTCTCACAGATTATTCTGAGGTTAAAACTCTGTTCAGTGGTACTTCGCCCTGCCCTGAATCCTGCTTGCCCTTCAGCTATGATTTGTTCAGCTTGGGGTTTCAACCAGTTAAGCATTATTTTCAGGGGGATCTTGCTGGGATGGCTGATGAGGCTGATGGTGCGGTAATTTACACACTCCTGAAGGTTACTTTTTTTGGGAAAAGCGTCATTCTTATATATTTTGTTCTTTCTGGTTCCTAATCTGCTCTATCAATCTATTATCTTCTTCGCTAGACCAGTCACCTACCTTTTTTCCTGAAAACTCTACAAACTCCTCATATGTGTATGCGGTCTGTACGCTTTCTGCCAAATGGTCATTAGGGCTTTCTATGGTATTACTATTGAGCAATGTAAGCCTTTTATATGCATGTGTTTTGTTAATATTTTATAATGATGTTTATATTTTATTTTGTTTTTGTAAATGGGGATTCGATAAACTAGAGTACAGCTTCCTCGTCCCCTGCATGGGATGCCTTTATTGTGAAGTGACCGGTTGGTGGAGTGCCTTCTGTGTTACCGTTAGGAAGCGAAGTGGAGCTTTACGTCCTAGTTAAAATATTTGATAAGGACAATTAAAGAATTAGGGTGGTTTCAGCAGAACTTTTATACAGATCAGAGGTGAGCCCTCTTTCAACCAAGTCGTAGTCCTGATTCGGCTCTTTGCAGTCCGCCGGAGCCTATAAACAATGACTAATTAACTAACTAACTACTAATGTTGTGCAACACGCAGATGATGTAACTTTATTAAGGAAAAATAGGTGCAAGAGGGTTGTAAACTACGTGGAAATAAATAACATTTATTTATGTTATAAAATTGTCTTCAGTTATCTGAAGAAGAAAACAACAACTGTCTAATGTTATTCAATAAGGATGCAAATTCAAAGTGTTTGCCTAAATTAGAACTAAATGTGAAAATGTTAATTATATGCAAAATGTAAAGTTTTGGGGTGTAAATCTTCCTCCAAGTTTAAAATGGGACTATCATATTCAATACTTAATATGAAAAAATAGTTAAAGATTAAATTGTTAAAACTACTTTGTGTATAATCATGGAGTCAAGACACAAATACATTACTTCATTTGGCAACATTTTAATGAGGTTGGTATTTAGGATAAACAGTATATTTTTCAGCATCAATTTCATTGGTAAATAAGCTGCACAGCATTTAGTAAAGCAGTGAAAATAGCATTAGCTGTTCCTGTACATTAAAAACGTAAAGAAGCTTGAATGTTATCTTTTCTTGAACAACAAAAATTATTAGTTGCAAAAAAATATATTGTCAGAAGTTAATCAGACCCAAATCCTGTTTTAGAGGAAATTCTTATTGCATGCGATAATGCTGATTTCCCCAAACGAGCCAGAAATGTGTCGTATTCTTCAACCAATACGAAATTAAACAAGTGATAATTGTTTTAACAAATTGTAAACCTGACATTTCATATATTCCTGGTTTAGTTATTATTGGGGGGTCGGATAGCGCAGTGGTTGGAGCACTCGCTACTGTGTCGCAAGTTAAGCACCGTCCAGTGCGGTTATCACTTGAATGGGTGACCGCAAACCGTGAAGCAACAAATAACAACGCCCCCAGTTGACTCAACTGTGACTGAGCACCTACTCTCTTAAGGGTGGCGAAGGTAAAGCAGCGAGGGAGAGAGATGGGCATCACCCTGGCCCAAGATAAGTGTGATCTCCAACATCACGCTCCCCTACGGCCACAAGGCTATGGGACCACCTGTACCTTTTTTACCTTAGTTATTATTATCTCGGATCCAGCAATGGGAGCATAAAAATGCAAAATTTTATATTGATTATTCGCTTTCAAAAAAAAAAGAAAATGTGCAGTTAGTTGTTACTAAGACAAGGGAGCATTTAGAAAAACAATATGCTAACTATTTAAAAATCTATAACGAGGGCTCAGTTTTAGAATTATCAGATACTGGGGCTGGAATTGCAATTCCTGACTAAAAATTATAAAATATCGTATTATATTGGAAAGAATATCTCAACATTTACAGCAGAATTGTATGCTATACTTCTGGCTTTAAATATCGTTTGTAATTCCCCAATTACTTTCTTTAACATCCTTATATGCATCGATTCAAAATCTGTTTTGTATTCTTTGCAAAATTGGTCTTGTTAAACAAGACAAGAACATATATTTTATGCGAAATTATAAAGTCTAATACATTATATAATATCTACAGGTTTGGAGTCGCCTTTTTCGCTGAATTCCTTCTCATTCAGGCATTTACTGGAATGATGTAGTTTATAAATTGGCCAAACAAGGAGCAACGAAAGCCTAACATAATAACACGTATAACGATATAAAGCATTCCATATTTGATTTATTGTCCTTATTTCAAGAAATATATTTAGTTAAAATAAAGTCAACATTTATGTAGTTAAAGAGAAAAAAGCACAAGACCCTTGCTGTATATTTTTCTTACCTTTAACTTTTCAAATGTTCGCAATAAGCTTCTTCAGGAAGAAATCATGAATGTCAAAAGGAACACACACACACACGCACACACACATACACACACACCCACATACATATATACACACATTAGTATATACATATATATCTTCTAAAATATAAGAAAAATTATCAACCTTCTTACCCATACCTTGCAATACGAAGGTTCAGAATTTTTCTTGTCCAAGGCATTTTTGTAGAATAATTCAACCAAGGGTAAATTCATTAATACCAAGTTTTAAAAACATGTAGTTTGTACCTGTTTACATCTAAATCTGTGTAACGTGGGGTTTAGTTGTTTACTGGGCTCTGCACAATGGAATGCTGTAACCCTCACGCTTTATTCTATGGGGACCGCTAGTGAGTCACCCTGTGAATTACTTTAATACATTTATTTATTTAGCTCGGTCTGTGTTAAGACTGGGGTACAGAGATAGATAGAAAAATGGTAAAAGATTACTGTCACACTAGCTTTCACACGGCTATAAATCATATGTAGTCCAGCCACTTGATAACAGTTAAAATCACACATTTATTTCTTCTACTCTATACAAGATCTTCGATGTACTAATCTACCTTAAAAAGTCAAGAGTCAATGCAAATGATTCGATCGCTGATAGTCTAGGCAGCTGTTATTTCTTCATAGGGCACTGGCTACTAGAGTTCATGAAGATTGGACTACGGTGGTCCGTTTTACAGTTTTCTGAAGAGTGGACTACTGTGGTCCTTTTGCTATCAGTTTTAGTGCACGGATTCCTCTGCACTTAACTTCAGTGTAGTGAGTTTGAAGCCCTTCGTTGAGGTAGCTTCTGGTACACGCTGGGTCGTCGTGTAGTTTGGTTCCTCGACACGCTGTGCTGTCTTGGAGAGTGTTTTCCAGGGTTGCTCTCTCAGTCCTGTGCTGTAGAGGCTAAACAGCCAACTCGTCTTTTCTGTTGAGTTGGGCGCACGGTATATCTCGCCTGTTCGTCTGTAACATAAGAGACGAAATTCTGCACAACCCTGAATAAAAGGTCTGTGCAGAGCGTCTCACTGACAGCCAAAGTAGCCCTCAGTGATAGCTCCACATCTCTATACATAAGCGACGAACATTCCGCTACGTCCGTGGTCCACTGGAATCTCAACTCTAATTTCCTATACATACATAACTATAAATCGTGGCTAATTATACACATACAGAATTAATAATATTATAAACATTCACTGGTACAGCCACTGGTCTGCAAACATACATATAGGTTAAACAACAGTGGTTCCATCAGGTATACAACATGGCGTCCAAACCGGTCGTGCTTAACACGTGTTCGGCTTTTCCATGTGGTAAGGCAAATTCGGATTACAATTCAAATCTAAGCATAACACATTCCACAAACATAATTTCAACAACAATATAATTATATCACGATGAAACAGAAGTATGTTCATTTACCTGTTTGACAAAGTCAGGCCCGTGGCTACTTCATTGAATTCTAAGATTCTCAAGTCCTGCTTCCTGGTCTATTCAGGAGAGATCTTACTGCTAACTGTGTAGCTGGTTTCTGCTCCTCGTTTCCAACACGACTGCCGTTCTATCTCTCTATTTGAATCAGCCAGACCTGGTTGATTCCATTCTACTGTGTTCCCATTGGCGGGTAATCGACTCGCCTAACGTAGCTACGATGATGTCATTGCCTTCGCTCTTACCGTCAGCTACCACTGTGTGTAAACGGCAGTGTATCGTTGCTACGCTTGATTACTTCCATCGTCTGCTGCAGCCTACATCGTGTTGTCCAATGGCTTGTGTGATGGTCTGTCTGACTTCGTCGTTGGTGATGTGGTGGGTATAGGAAATGCCCAGAAGTCTTCTGTAGCACCTCATCTCCATGCTTTGTATTCTTCGTTGTAGATCTGCTGTGAGGGTCCATGCTTCGCAAGCATATAGGAAGATGGAGATGACAAATGAGCGCAGCAGTCTTCCTTTGGAATGTAGACTGATGGTCCTGTCTTTCCAAATGGGCTTCAACCTTGTCAGGGCAGCAGTTGTGTGTGCGATCCTGGAGAGGACTTCCTGTCGGGACCCATTGTCTGATACAATGGCTCCTAAATATTTGAAGCTATGCACTGTGTTGAGGGATTGGCCTTGGACTTTGATGTCCGTGTTGATGCCATTGGTGTTATTGGTCATCATTTTGGTCTTCTCTGCACTTATTTCCATTCCATAAGCTCTGGAGGTGGTGTCAAGCCTCTGTACCAGCTGTTCAAGTTCTTGTTCCTATCCAGTGTTGGAGAGAGTAGGCATCCTTGACGCACACCAATTGTTGTTCTGAACCAGTTCCCGATGACGCTGTTATGGAGGACTGCACTGGCAGCCTTGTCATACAGGCTTTTGATAACTTCGATAATTTTAGGGCTGATGTTGAACACTCTCATTGTTGCCCATAAAGCTGCATGCCAGACTCTGTCAAACGCCTTCTTGAAGTCTATGAACACATGATATAGATGTTGTTGGTGCTGTAGGTATTTCTCACAGATTATAATCTGTTCAGTGGTACTTCGCCCTGCCCTGAATAATGTTTGTTCTTCAGCTATGATTTGTTCAGCTTGGGGTTTCAACCAGTTGAGTATTATTTTCAGGAGGATCTTGCTGGGATGGCTGATGAGGCTGATGGTGCGGTAATTTTCACACTCCTGAAGGTTACCTTTTTTTAGAAGAGTGATGACAAGCGACTGGGTTCATGGTGTAGGCCACTACATTACAATACATTACATAATTGTTGCTTTAGGTCCAGCGGACTCTTCCGAGCCAAATCAGGACCGGACAACCCCCAATCCGCATAGAAGATCTGCTGAAACAACCCTAGTGGGAAAACTGAATGCCCTCCACCAGGCAGTCACTTTACAATAAAGACATCCCACGCAGGGGACGGCTGAGGCTTTACCCCAAATAATCGAACCCCCGTTTACAAAAACAAAATAGAATACAAACATCATTATAAATTATCAACAAAACACATACATATAAAATGCCTACATTGCTAAATAATAACATCATAGGAAGCCCTAGTGGCCACCTGGCAGAAAGCGTCCAACATTCCCAAGGTGATCCAACAGACTTCATACACGAACAAGGAGTCTTGTCCCGGAAGAGTTTTCAAGAAAAAAGGTTGATGACTGGTATAGCGAAGAAGACGATAGTATAGCAGATTGATAGAACAGAGCAGGAATGAGAAAAAGCAAATGAGAAAGACAGCGACAGTGGGAATTTAAAGCACTAAATTTCCAGAAAGTGGGGATACTATTTATACTGAAACCCCCGGCACCCCAATGGGGGTACTGTTGCCGCAGTGAATCGGTCATGCCTACAAAGTCAAGACAGGTTTTCAACTGGGGCTTTCACTTTTCCCTTTATAGGTTAGAACAATCTACAGTGGCAAGATTGCTCATGACCCCAAGGGGTGTGTAGGCCACTCCCCACTCTGCCAGATCTTGTTACAGATATTGGTGAGGGCATCAATCATCACTTCTCCTCCTGCTTGTAGCAGTTCCGCGGGTATGTTGTCCACTCCCGCTGACTTCTCTTTCTTTAGCGATTGCACTGCTGCCTCAACTTCTTCCCGGAGAATTGGGAGGATTTCTTCTTCTTCTCTGTTCTCGGGACATGCTAGAACTGATGGGTCTCCATTTGGTGTATGGTTGTAAAGGTCAGAGCAGTACTCTGTCCATCTGTCCAAGACTTCTTTTTCTTCTGTAAAGCATAAGCCAGACTTGCTTTGGATCGTGGAGACTTTGGGCTGTTTAGCACTTGTCAGCTGCTTCACAGTCTGGTAGGCCTTTTTGCTGTTGTTCTTGTTCAGACTGTTCTCTATTTCCTGGCATTGATCTTCAATCCATTTCTCATTTGCTGTGTGTCACAGGGCGGTCTGTGACGAAACCGGCTAGACTGTGTGTGTGGAGAGTTAATGAGTTAGGGGTAGTAACTGCGTGTTGTCGTATGCGTGGTTATGCGTGCAAATCGTGATAAACAGCATAGGGTCGGTTAGCCAGTGAAGAAGTTTACTCACTGTAAGTCAGAACAGGTTGTGACAGAGCTACGTGTTAGACGTGGTTGTCTTGTGCTCTGGTTTTTGTGGTGTGTGTTCTGTGAATATAGGGTAGGACGGTTGATGACGGATGATATTAACTGGTCCAGGCATACTAGTTGGAATATTGCTTTTTCTACAGTTTACGCTCAGTACGGAGTGTAGGAAGAATAGAAAAGTGGTGTTAGTGTGGTTAGCTTAGCATTGAGGAAGTGTCTGCTAAAGGAAGCTACGCACTACAAGGATTACCCTATAGGAGTACTTTCGTAGGAAGCAGTTGGAGAAGGGCTACGGAGTACGTGTACAATCAAGTGAGTGAATCAAGGAAGGGAAGCGGACAGCAGTAGTGTCCCTTCAGGCATCTAAGCTAGATGAGTGTAAGAGTGGGGGGAGAGTGTGATTGGAGGGGAGGGGGACAGAATCAGTTGGACATGATATTAACGATGCGACAAGCATGTTGCAGGTTCGAAAGTTCGAATTCGTCAGTTCGTCAGTTCAACTGGTTAACGTGGATCAACGTTGACCAACGTCGTGCGACGACGACGACGACGGCACTTGGTCGGTGGACTGAACATCATCATCACCATCCGTAACGTCTTCGTCCGCATCATTGTCTGCACGTCCTCACCATTGACTTCATCATCATCATTCCACAACCCCCACCCTTCCTGTGGTGGTTGTGACGTGGGAGGACGGGACCTGGCCTCGACGTCGCAGTTTAGCTGACCGGAGGAGTCCAGCTGTGAGACGTCGACGGTGGCAGGGCTGCCGCGACTACTGCGTCACTATCATCATTTCATCACCATCGTCAGCGGCGAGTGGGGGCGGCGACGCCACCACGTTTGGACATCGTCAGCGCCGGTCCTATAACAGCTACGAGAGGGGAGTGGATACCTTTACGGGGACTTCGACAGGGACTTCATTCCGCCAGGTTGGCTCTTTCCTTGTTGTCCCTCTCCTAACACTTAACCCCCCCCCTCGTGTTCGTTTTTGTGCAACGGACATTTGCTATGCACAGTCGATACATAGACGTGGTTGAATAGCAACCCCCGATCATCCTGACATACCATTCCATTGTTCATTGAACCATTGAGTGTTTCATCACCATTTTCTTCGTTTCATGTGTAAATGTTGTATGTGTATGAGTGTGTGGCTTGAATGAATAAATAATTTGAAAGTTGTATATATATTTGTTGTGTTTTCATCACTTCCGTCTGCGGGATATCGCCATTCTGTCTGGGTTGTCTGCGTGTGGAAGTTGTTTGTTTGTGGCGTCTGCCCAGAGGGAGTCGTGGCGGTGACACTGTGCGCATGCCTTTTCGGATGTCATTGTTGATTTTTCGGTAGACATCAGCTCCCTGTGAGGTGTTCTTTTTATTTTTTTTATCTCTCTTCGTTTATCACACAGATCCAAAAGTTCAGGTGTGATCCACGGCTTCTTCTTTGGTCGGTGCTTGCCAAGGATCTCAGTGGCGGCATCTGTCACAGCTGAGTTGAAGGTGGTGGTCATGGGGTTGACATCTACTTCACCAGCCCCCAAAATGAGCAGTGGTGCAAATTTCCCTCCAATTGTGGCTTGAAACAGTTCTGCCACGTCCGGGTCTTGCAGTTTGTCCAGGTCGAACTTCAGTCTAGTGCACTTTGCTGTATTTACTCTCTTCAAGTGGAGCCGAAAAGACATGAGCACGAGATCGTGGTCACTTCCGATGTCTGCTCCTGGAAAAGTGCGTGTCCTGCCAATGTTGATGCTTGATCTATAGCGTTTCCTGACCATGATGTAGTCGATCTGGTTGTGATGCTCCCCGCCGGGACTGTGCCATGTCCATCGTCTGGAGTTGTCACGTTGTCACGTCACCCGAGCGGGTTCCGCGACGTCAACTCAGCAACGAGTGGGGAGACAGAAACTCAAACGAACATAAAATAACACAAAATGCCAGAATAACAGTCACACTCTTTTATTCAACAATTAAACACACATACACAGGACAATGGGGTACTAAACCACCCTCCATCCTATCAAGACCCCCACCCCAGTATTTACTAACAATTACCTCCCTTGTTTACCTGAAAAAACAGAACTAAACATCAACAGGTTTCCCACAATAATGTACAGCAAAATAGCAATAAACAATCAATTCTACTAAATACAATTTTCAGCTGAAGAAACGGAGCTGCAAATCTTATAGATTCAAACTATCATCCAAGCTAGCTTGCAGGTCAGAAGCACTGTTCAGAAACTGTCAGTTATTAAGAGCTCAGTAGGAGCTAAAGCAGTTATTCACTCAAATTATGAAATGATTTACACTAAATAAATAAAGTATGTTTTTAGGTGCGTGTCGTGCAAATCTGTGTGTGTGTGGGTGTGGTGCGTGTAGTTCCTGTGGTAAACGGAGGCTCCAATGGCGGCTTCCACAATCTCGCAGAAAGACGTGGCGGTGGTGGCGAGAAGACCCGTCAACGTCTACACTTCACGGCCGCAAAAGCAGGGGTTCCAGAGCGGATGCACACACGTGTCCCAAAGGTACAGCAAAGGCGCGTAAAAGCGTAGAAGTGTGCAGAAGTAGTTGAAGAATAAACTACACCAGCATAACACAGCAAAATAGTAGAACGAACAGTACAACAGTATAACAGCCCAAACCTGTAGACAAATATATAGTCTTAACAGTTTGCCTACAAAACTCAAATACTACATTCACATAATACGCCTTCCGCCGTCCGCCATCTTGACCTGGTTATATATAATAACAATGATAATAATACAGGATGCTATACATACATCTCAATAATATAATGCAACTCTTGATACTAATAATCCATATCTCTTCCATAAACACAGTTGTTTATATAAATATACATAATCATTATGACTACACTTCAGTCACACAGTCCCAGATTTTAAATTAAAGAGAGCTGTTGCAGTTGAAGATTGATAAATAATAATAATAACGGATTTTTATATAGCGGGTACTCCAGCCTATGACCAGACTCACCACGCTTTACATAGTCATTACATATACATACTTGCACTCGATAAGACATCACTTTTGCTACAATACACCAAAAGACGGAACAGTAAAGGTACAGACTATTTACAACTATGTACATAAATTACCAAAAAGGACAAAAATAGACTATTTACAACTATGTACACAAATGACAAAAAAGACAGAAATAGAATAGCAAAAACCTATTCACCTATTAACTATTAATGATAGTTGAGTATTGTAAAGTGGAAAGGAGAGAGTGAAAGTGATTGAGTGATTGAATGCAGTTGTTGATGTACGCTGAATAAAGTTTGAAAACTTCATACGACGATTTCGTGTCTTGTTGCTGATTGAACGGGCTGCGTGGATAAACGAATCCGAGTTGCACTTCATCAGGACTTCAGCATTGGGGCTGAATCAACTACTGATAAAACACCAACATCAATCGAGTGTAACATATGCATTTTACAGAAAAATCTTCCAAATACAATATTAATAACAACATTTTTTAATAAAGGTTTAAAAACTTACAATTTACGTTTCACATTCTCTTACATAACGTTTTTTCCTTACACCCCCTCCCTAAATAGTTTTTCTCCCCATTCTCTCTTTGACGATCGTTTAGGGGCAAGAATACAGTGGCCACATCTTACTTACTGACTTGTGATAAGAGATGTCTCCCTCGAAACACAACATAGGCTAGTCCGATGACCTCCTACATACAGGTGAGAGCATAACACAGCTTCCCCAAACCTGCAAGCTTCCCGTGAAGTCCCACTTCAACAACATACGGTCCAACAGCTTAATGTTTCCCGATCTGGCTTCCTCCCGTCTCCTCCAACGATCCGTTCACTCCAAGGTCTAGACTATATTTTTCCCAACCTGAGCTCCTGATTGGTCAACTATGCTGGTAAACAGTCTTCCACTGTGGGCGCACGTACCCTTCATTACTCAATTTCTTTGCCCTAATACCCTGACGAGTGACCAGTCTGTCCCGTGACTGAAAAACAAGGTGCCCCAGACTCCTCTCCCACAGTTTTGCCATGACAATAAGTACAGAGATTTCTTGTAAATAAGTCTTTTTTGATGGGGGTGGGGGGTTGGCTGTATGTGGAGGAGAACATAAACCTATCCTATCCTATCCTATCCCATAACTCGGAGATCGTAGGGGCACCACAGATGATCGTTTAACCAGCGTACTCCATCTTTCCCTGTCCTCAGCAACCCTGATTGTTTCGCTCAGTGTCAAACCAGTCCATTCTCGAATGTTGTCCTCCCACCTCTTTTTCGGTCTCTCTCTTCTTCTACCTCCTTGCACTGTGCTTTGCAGGATTGTCTTTGCAAGACCTGATGATCAGGTGACGTGGCCACACCATCGAAGTTTCCGTTTTTTCACCACTGTGAGCAGATCATCGTGTTGTCCACTGGCTTGTGAGATGGTCTGTCAGATTTCGTCGTTGGGGATGTGCTGGTTATAGGAAATGCCCAGAAGTCTTCTGTAGCACCTCATCTCCATGCTTTGTATTATTCGTTGTAGATCTGCTGTGAGTGTCCATGTTTTGCAAGCATATAGGAAGATGGAGATGACAAGGTAGCGCAGCAACCTTACCTTGGAATGTAGACTGATGGTCCTGTCTTTCCAAATTAGCTTCAACCTCACCAGGGCAGCAGTTGTTTGTGCGATCCTGGAGAGGACTTCCTGTCGGGACCCATTGTCTGATACAATGGCTCCTAAATATTTGAAGCTATGCATTGTGTTGAGGGATTGGCCTTGGACTTTGATGTCCGTGTTGATGCCATTGGTGTTGTTGGTCATAATTTTGGTCTTCTCTGCACTTATTTCCATTCCACACGCTCTGGAGGTGGTGTCAAGCCTCTGTACCAGCTGTTCAAGTTCTTGTTCATCTCCAGCCAATCAATCAATGTCATCCGCAAAACGAAGTTTGGAGATTGCTCTTCCCACTATGCTGACTGTGCCTTCGTAGTCTGCAAAGGCATCTGACATGATGCGCTTTAGGAAGATGTTGAAGAGTGTTGGAGAGAGTAGGCATCCCTGACGCACACCGATTTGTTGTTCTGAACCAGTTTCTGATGGCGCTGTTGTGGAGGACTGCACTGGTAGCCTTGTCATACAGGTTTTTGATGACTTCAATAATTTTAGGTCTGATGTTGTACACTCTAATGGTTGCCCACAGAGCTGCATACCATACTCAGTCAAACGCCGTTTTGAAGTCTACGAACACATGATATAGATGTTGTTGGTCCTGTAGGTATTTCTCGCAGATTATTCTGAGGTTGAAAATCTGTTCAGTGGTACTTCACCCTGCCCTAAATCCTGCTTGCTCTTCAGCTATGATTTGTTCAGCTTGGGGTTTCATGAAAATAAAAAAGGTGTACATAAGTACTTGATAAATCAATCAATAAAATATATAAGTATATAAATACCTAACACATTCCTTGGCATTTTTTTATATGATGATGATCATCGTTGTCAAGGTGGCGACGTGGTGAATCTTCCTTAACGCTAACGCAATAGGACGTTAAGCTTCGTTATTCCATTGGCATCAAACCAAATTTTATGTAATTCGAAATCTTTGCAGCTTATTTTTCAGGCTAACGATAAATGCAGGCACCCTATTTTCCAATTATACTTTGGATATATTCTTTGGCAGCATGTGTATCAACGAACAATAAAACAAAATAAACTGTTGCATTTTTTATATTTCCACAATCGCTTTTTTGGGGGGGCGAAGTGTGTGAGTGTTTTGAAATACATTTGAATGTCTTGCTATCTTGTTTTGTGACTTTAGTAATTTTTTTGGTTATAGACCCTTGGTGCTACCAAAGGTGCTGGGAAGGCGACGTTGACCATGTGTGTACCACTGACGGCTCTACCTACACGAATAGATGTTTTTTGGAGGTCTATGCTTGCCGGTGAGTGTGATATTTGAAATAAAATACCTGATTCATTCTATAAAAAACAGAGGAATACATATAAATATGTGCTGGATACCTTAATTCACTTTGTTGGCATCTTACATAATGATTTAGCAGACAGAGCAGCAAAACGGGGAGCAACTAATGTCAATGCCATAAAAATTGATATCGGATTGTCAATTAAATTAATGTACTGTATAATTATAAAAAATCTTAAGGAAAGACAAACAAAATCATGTTTGACTAGCATGTTAGGGGTCTTTAGACAGATTTATAGTTTAGCATATAGATTATATTTAAATTCCTGGAAAACAAAATTTAGCAAAAACATAACTTGCATTTGTAATGAAAATTTAACATTTCAACATTTGCTAGTATAATGCAATGACCTAAAAAGATACTTACCAAACAAATACATTGCTTTGAGCAACACCCAAGATTTAGACTTAAAATCATTCGTAGAAATATCTAAAGCGTTATTATATTCTCCAGTAGGTCATTTATTATAAGAAACTTAAAAAAAAACAAAAACAACAATAACAACAACAACAAATTTATAACGACATAAGCATGCGCGTGTATCCTCAAAAGTTTGTTAAATTCTTTATATTATTAGGAAGACTTTTTTTTTTTTTGGGGGGGGGGGGGGGGGGTTGTTTTGAAGTTTTACTTCTTTTTCCATGATAATAATAATAATAATAATAATAATAATAATAATAATAATAACAATAATAATAATCATAATCATAATTATAATAATCATAATTATAATAATCATAATAATTACAATAACAACAACAGCAATTATATTGATAACTTGATCATGACCTCATATCACAGCAAATTATGACTCATTGTATGAAGTCAAATATGCAAAATAGACCTTTTCTATTTTTTTTTAATGTTGTCTGTGTGGGTGTGTGTGTGAGTGTGGGTGTGTGGGTGTGTGTTAATTTTTTTTAAAACATTATTAATGTTATTATTTAAAAATAATAATCATCATATGTTTTGTTAAATGCATTTTGTTTATAGTTCAATATGTTGTCTAATATCACAAATGTGAATAGACTTTAAATTAAATAAATTAATAAATTACGTGTGAGTCTTCTTCTTCTTCTTCTTCTTCTTCTTCTTCTTCTTCTTCTTCTTCTTCTTCTTCTTCTTCTTTTTCTTCTTCTTCTTCTTTTTCTTCTGCTTCTTCTTGTTTTTCTTGTTTTTTTCTTCTTCTTCTTCTTCTTCTTCTTCTTCTTCTTCTTCTTCTTCTTCTTCTTCTTCTTCTTCTTCTTTCTTCTTCTTCTTCTTTTCTTCTGCTTCTTCTTGTTTCTTGTTCTTGTTCTTGTTCTTCTTGTTCTTCTTCTTCTTCTTCTTCTTCTTCTTCTTCTTCTTCTTCTTCTTCTTCTTCTTCTTCTTCTTCTTTACCGTCGTGGTCGTCAGCATCAAAAGCCATCGTTCTCATGGTTTTTGATGTAATGTATTTTAGTTGTTCTTATATAGTGCTTTCCAGCTTAAAAGCTGCTCAAGGCTCGAGCTCAAGCTGCCCGAGGCGCCCACTTGCAACCTTTAGACGCATAGTCTGATACCCAGACGACTGAGCACAATCCTTTACCACCGGGAATGGAGGAGAAGGGACTTAGTTCTTTCTGGCAGTATTTGTGTAACCGGCAATCACCCGTCCGTGCTATGGAATGCGTGCGTTAACATACTCAACCTTGGCTTATACCCTCATCGAAAGGAGTAGGGGCGCAGTGCTGGAGGGTCCTTGCTTTTACTGCAGGCCGTCAACGGGCTTGGAATCACTCCTATACTGCCTGTACAGGCTGCAATGTTATCGCTTGACATTCAATTTGAAGCCATGCTCTGTGTTGAGGGATTGGCCTTGGACTTTGATGTCCGTGTTGATGCCATTGGTGTTGTTGGTCATCATTTTGGTCTTCTCTGCACTTATTTTCATCCCATAGGCAGGGATGTCGTTTGGGTCGGATCTTCGGCTTTTAGCCGATTTTTTTTTTAAAAGCCGATAAACTGTCCGTCATGTCGGCTCCCCGAGCCGAAGTTTTCACGGGTGAATCGGCTCAGTTTTGTCCATTTTTGCGATATTCCTGTGCTGTACCCTTACAGTTTAGGTGAGGATTCGATAATTACTAAGGTTAAACCCAGAAACTCTGACAGTATTGTGGTCTGTCAAGGGACAGTCTAATCTTTTTATTGTTTTTGTGTGTCTAAAAATTTAAGAAAATAAAATTTCTTGTCAATGTTCTTATTCTACTCTTAAAATCATGTTTTATTACAAAGATATGCATCCACAGAACACCTTTAATATATGGAGGTGGAGGGTGCACGTTAACGTAGTGAATCTAGTCAAAAACTTACTTGTGAGACTGCTTTGGAAGAGAGAGCCGAAACTTTCTGTAAAAAGCCGAAAGTTTCACGGCTGTTTCGGCCAAATCGCCGAAGAAAAAATTTCCTAGCAACATCCCTGCATAGGCTATGGAGGTGGTGTCAAGCCTCTGTACTAGCTGTTCAAGTTCTTGTTCCTATCCAGCCAATCCATCAATGTCATCCGCAAAAAAAAGGTTGGAGATTGCTCTACCCCCTATGCTGACTGTGCCTTCGTGATCTGCAAGGGCATCTGACATGATGCGCTCTAGAAAGATGTTGAAAAGTGTTAGAGAGAGTAGGCATCCTTGACGCACACCGATTTGTTGTTCTGAACCAGTTCCCGATGACGCTGTTATGGAGGACTGCACTGGTAGCCTTGTCATACAGGCTTTTGATAGCTTCAATAATTTTAGGGCTGATGTTGTACACTCTCATGGTTACCCACAGAGCTGCATGCCAGACTCGGCCAAACGCCTTCTTGAAGTCCACGAACACATGATAAAGATGTTGTTGACATTCAATGCTTCAATTAATTTGCCACTGCGTACACCATTAAGCTAACTGCTGTCTATTGTCGTCATCATTGTCATCAGTATCATTGTAATTTTTGACAGGATCCTCTTCATCTTCATCATCATCATCATCATCATCATCATCATCATCATCATCATCGTCGTCGTCGTCGTCGTCGTCGTAGTAGTAGTAGTAGTAGTAGTAGTAGTAGTAGTAGTAGTAGTAGTAGTAGTAGTAGTAGTAGTCGTCATCATCATCGTGATAATCAGTTTGGTGGTCGTTTCGGGTCATAGATGATTGTAAACAAATTGTTGTAATTCATAAATTATTTGAAGTTTTGCATTAAAAAAAATTCTTTATTTCTTGTATTACTGTCACTGCTCAAGGGATGCTGCGCTTTTGCTGAAAAAGTAATCAAAACTCGATATATTTTTAATAATAATTTGTTAATAAATAAATAAATAATTTATTAACTTTTGTTTGTGTTTCAGAAGTGGAAATGCTTTTAAATTTCTTCACAGAGGTTCGTGCAAACAAAAAAAACGAGAATTCGAATCTAAACCTTATAATAATGGAGACGATTCAGAGAAAGACAAATGAATTTAGCCTGGGCCTATCGCGGTTTTGCATGGTTCAATGAAAATAAATTCATTTTTAAAATGCTATGTGACCTGCTTTATATTGCCTTTTAATCAGAAATGAGACATTAATGTGAACGTCTGTATACGGTGTGCTTTGTTCAGGGTTGTTATAGACATTTGTTTTAAGCAAGGGAGATTACTGTGTTATTCACGGTTTTCTACTTAGTCAACAAATCTTTGTTACTCCTGTGACGGTGGGTTCTATTGTTGCTGGTCTCTGGACAATGGCATGCTATCACCCACTCGTCGTTCGTCGGCGGAGATCGGCTAGTTAGATCGCCCTGTGACTAATCTTAATACATTTATATTTTTGGTCAGTCTGTGTGAGGATAGGGTTACAGAGATAGGGAGAAAAGTGTAAAAGATTCACTGACACGCTAGCTCTCGGGCTCTGCTCTCTGATTTCTGTGGCCTAGCATTATGGATTCTCAAGAGTTGTAGAGACTTCATGGTATTTTTTTTTTTTTAGGAATAAAGCAACGGTACGGTGTTAGGGTTATTGGAAAGAGAAACAAAGCGACATGGTTTGGACAGAATGAAAGAGGAGAGAGAGTCACAGTTAGAAAGAGAAAAGATACCTGGTGAGCGGGAAGAATCTGAAAGGAAGATAGAGATTGAGGCAAGAAGAATAGAACAGATGTTGTTGATAAAAGAGCAGACTGCGAAGGACAAGATGAGTTTAGAGAGAGAGAGAGATCGCGCATGCCAAGTTGGAGCAAGACTTGCAATTTTTGCAGTCGCGATTGGGTGATGGAGATCAATCAAGGTCCATGTCTTTCGGTCAGGGTAATTCAACTCGCAGGGTAGGCATAGTCCTACAAGCACCCAAACCACTACCGTTCGATGATAAACAGGAATCGGTGGATGCATACTTGTTTCGATTTGAGCGGTATTGCGAGGCAGCCGGTTGGCCTAAGGATCAATGGATAGTCGCCTTGATGTCAGGACTGAAAGGAAAAGCGTTGTCCGTTTATTATGAGATAGCCAGAGACCATGATGTTTCATACGAGGAAGTATAACTGCCCTTTTGAAACATTTTCTGTGCACCGAAGATGGATATCATGCAAAATTCAGATCTTTGAGACCGGATTTGGAAGAAACGATGGATGCGTTTTATAGTCGCATGCGATTACTATTTAGATCTACCCGTTGGCTGGAGTTAGGAGGAGTGAACAAGACTGACCCAGAGCAGCTCATTGACTTGTTCTTACGGGAACAATTTCTAGCGTCGTGTTGTAGCCCGCGTGTTGTGTTCTTGAAGGAGTGACAACTGGACACTATTAAGGACTATGTTGCTACAGCAGAACGGTACCGACTGGCGCACATAGGTCAAAGCATGTTGGCGAAAGTAGGCGACAACACGGTGTGGTTTGCAGTGGTAGGATTGCACAAATCGGATATTCGCGACCGCACATATCCACCTAGAGGTCAAGGTCCTAAAGCGGCAGCAACCACACGCAGTCAGAACGAACTCGCGACACCACGTACTCAGTCACATACCATTGGTGGTAGCAATCACTCTGAAAATAAAACAGATCAAAGACAGACACACTTGTTCAGACCTAGGCTGATCACTTGCTATGGTTGTGGGGGAAGGGACATATGAAGAAAAACAGAGTGTATGTATTGCAGTACCAGTCTCAGCAAGACATAACACTAGTCTGTCACAGCTGAGTTGAAGTGGTGGTCACGGCGTTTACATCTACTTCACTGTCTCACAAAATGAGCAGTGGTGCAAATTTCCCTCCAATTGTGGCCTGAAATATTTCTGCCACCTCCGCGTCTTGCAGTTTGTCCAGGTCGAGCTTCAGTCTAGTGCACTTTGATGGGTTTACTCTCTTCAAGTAGAGCCGTAAAATTATCATCACCTCCAAGGGAAGCAAATACGCCACAAACTGGTAATTTGTGGCTATTACCTCCCTTATTTAGATCGGCAGTGAGAGCGTCTGTAGCTTTACTGTTGTTGCAGTTGTTGCTACTGTTGTTGTTAATAACAATAATAATAATAATAATAATAATAATAATAATAATAATAATAATAATAATAATAATAATAATAATAATAATAATAATAATAATAATAATGATATCTATTTATCCTGCGAATAATAAAAATGCTGCCGATATTTACGACTATGACAACAGCAACGATGACTATTGTGATGATGACCATGTTGTAAAAGAAACAACAACTTGTAATTTACTTAATTGTAGAGGGTTAATTGTTAAAACAAAAATAACATAAATAAGCACATAAAATAAAATTCCAATAAATAAAGCAAACTACTAAAAAAGAGTTTACAACAAATGTAAAGAAAATGAATGAAAAATAAATGTAAATAAAAATAGTATACTGTACTAAAAAGGAACACATAAAATAAATAAAATAAAACCAAATAATAAATAAATAAATAAATGCAACCAAACTAACACGTTGCGGGCAGCATGAGTTTGGGACTTTTGCTTGTACGACCACAACTGCAAACTAAAAATAAAAATAATTTAATAAATTTGCATGAAATAAATTCATTATAAATTAATAATGTGTCGAGGCCTTGCAAAGACCATTCTGCAAGGCACAGTGCAAGGAGGTAGAAGAAGGGGGAGACCGGAAAAGAGGTGGGATGACAACATTCAAGAATGGACTGGTTTGACACTGAGCGAAGCCATCAGGGCTGCTGAGGACAGAGAAAGATGGAGTGTGCTGGTTACACGATCATCTGTGGTGCCCCTACGACCTCCGGGTTACGGGACAGGATAGGATAGGATAGGAATGTGTCGACTCTAAGTGCGGGAACACAACCCTTCAAGTAGGCCTATTTCTGACGGTGGTGGTAATTGCGAAAATGATAATAGTGGTGCGTGTTTGTTCGTGCGTGCTTTGAGTGAACCCTTTGCAACTGGTGTTGTCATTAGAAGTGTTGATTTTAAT
Source organism: Oncomelania hupensis (assembly GCA_036898135.1). NCBI lineage: Eukaryota > Metazoa > Mollusca > Gastropoda > Littorinimorpha > Pomatiopsidae > Oncomelania > Oncomelania hupensis. Next base: position 62,710,105 of record CM072515.1, read on the forward strand.
TGTGTATGTCTGTGTGTGTGTAGGTGTGTGTGTGTGTGTGTGTGTGTGTGTGTGTGTGTGTGTGTGTGTGTGTGTGTGCGGGCGCGCGCAATCGTATTTTAAGATGGAGATTAAAAGGGAGCGCAGCAGCCTTACCTTGGAGTGTAGACTGATGGTCCTGTCTTTCCAAATGGGCTTCAATCTTGTCAGAGCAGCAGTTGTGTGTGTGTGATCCTGGAGAGGACTTCTTGTCGGGACCCATTGTCTGATACAATGGCTCCTAAAATATTTGAAACTACGCACTGTGTTGAGGGATTGGCCTTGGTCTTTGATGTCTGTGATGATGCCATTGCTGTTGTTGGTCATTATTTTGGTTGTCTGCACTTATTTCCATTCCAAACGCTCTCTAGGAAGATGCTTAAGAGTATTAGAGAGAGTAGGCATCATTTTGACGCACGCCGATTGTTGTTACGTACCAGTTCCCGATGGCGCTGTTAGAGAGAACCTTGGTGAAGAGTGTCTACTGGCGGTGCTTTTCTGAGCGGCACCAACGACACGTTGTCGACTTCAGATGGTATGACATCGTCGACAGACGGATTGTACGCCACTTCAGTGAGGTGTTGCGAGATCATACTACTGTAGGTCGTCATTCGGAACGGGATACGGTAGTGTAAACTTTATTGTTCTGGCTTAGGAACGCCAAGACCCTACCCGTAACGATTGAACATTTATGTTTTGAATCTCGGCAAGGTTTGGTTTCACAGTGCTGATAGGTCTATGAGTAGGCACATGAAACAAAAGCTATTTTCATGTAAATAGTGTAACACGCTTTGAAATCTTAATAACTTTGATTGTTTAATATACATGTGTGAGTGAATGTGAACTGATATTTCATCTGTCTTGACTTGCTCACATTCATTCATTCCGGTATATTACTTCTTTTTCTGTCTTGTAAATAACTTTAGTACTATTCATGTATGAAGAAAGGAGTTAGGATAGAGAACCTACAATGTTGCCAAAGTAAATACTAATTCAAAATCCTTTACATCCACTTCATAACAACAACCTCTGCTTACAGAACAACTATTTTCAAATTGCCTTAAAACAGCTAGGCTAAAGTTATTCTTCGTGTGATAGAAAATACCCCTCAAATTACAGACCAGTTTCCATATTGTATTTTGTATCAAAACCTATTAAGAAACACATTAACTATTACCTCTTAGCGCATTTCAACCATAACAATTACTTCATCCTAACTAAACTGGATTCAGGGCTCATGACTCATGTCACACGGCATAATTCATCTTTGAGCAGTGATTGAACAAGATTAATGATATATGAAGTTTGTGGTGCTGTTTTTGTAGATTTCGCCAAAGCTTTTGACGTCAATGACCACACGATTCATCTAAAAAAAAACAAAAAAAAACTATCTCTGTGGAGTTGGGATTGATTCAGTTCAACTTATAAGTTATGTTCTCAGAGACAGGCATCAAACTGTGCATGTAAAGACCTCAACATCGAGCATGCAGGTAATACATTACGGCGTACCACAAGGTTTAGTATTAGGCCCTCTGCTTTTCACGATATATAAACGATCTTCCTCTTCATATTAAGAATTCATGTAAAGTTTTTTGCAGATGACACTACCATAAGCAACACCAGTTTAAGTCATGTATCAGAATCACTGCAGGAAAGTTTTAACTAATTGACTAAATGGACTGAGTTAAATCCTATGTCAATTTACCCCCCCCCCCTCTTCCCCCCCCCCCCCCAAAAAAAAGATGATAATAATAACTAGACCAAAAAGCCAGAATATAACCTGTGGTCCTGATTCGGTTTGCAGTCGGCTGGACCCTATATACATTGACTAACTAACTAAGAATATATATATATATATATAGACACTTTATTGTCCCTTTTAATCGTGAAATTCAGGCCGCCTCCCCATGATGAAGGCGTAGTCGCAGCCCGTGGCGCGTCCAAACCCAAATTACCTAATATTAGTTGTGTTTTTGAAATTTTAATGGGGGAGCAAACTGGAGTCGATAGTAAATAATAATCGGAAAAACCTAACGCCAAGATGCTGGAGGTTAACAACATTTCGGGATTTAACGGTTAGCCCTGTCAGCCATCATTAAGTGTTGGGAGTCGACATTGATAACAACCTGTCTTGGTCAAATCACATTGAACAGCTTTCCAAATCAGTGTCCAAGAAAGTGTGTCTTTAATCTTATAACTAGAATCAAACACTTCCTAAATTTTGATGCAAGGAAGTTATTCTTAAACGCATATATTCAGTCAGCCATTGATTACGCATCTACCTGAAAGGATTCAGCCAGTGTTAATACAATAAACCACTTATTAGATTATAAAACGTGCTCTTAAAGTAGTCATATTAAAGAAAGCAACCCTTTCTGAGTTAGAATACATAAACTTAGGGATTCTCCCTCTAAAAGCAAGGTTGGTTTATATTATAATAAGGGTTCATTTATGTACAAAAGTAACACTAGATATGTACAAGAAGACAAATGCTCAAAATTCAACTTAAGAACTTCTCGCCAAGTCATGAGATTGAACGCTCCTCTTCCTCGGATTGATCTGTTTATGTCTAGTTTAATTTATTCAGATTGCGGTCTCTGGAACTCTATCCAAAATTTCCTGATGCAAACTACCACAATGAATACTTTCAAGATCAAACATCTTTGAAGTCAAAATAAACGTTGCCTTCATTGTACATGTAAGAATATAAGAATTTAGTGTTTTGTTCTTTCTACAAGCTCACTTATGTTCTTTGCTACTGATGATTTTATGCAATTTATATTGTTTCGTTTAATTATTATTGTTTTTAAAGTATGCATATGTTCTAGTTAATGTGTATAATTTCCTCTAAGCTTTTTTGCTTTCAAACCAACTGACCTTTAGAATGCTATGAATGTTAAATATAAATGTAAAAAATTCATGTGCCATCCCTCCACCCCCCCACCCCTAATTCTTGCAATGCTGGTCCTGTACGTACATGTGTTCTTTACTCAAGTTTATCTGTAAACACGTAATCGTTTTATTTTTTGGTATTTTGTTTTTATTTTTTTTTAATATTTGTTTAGTTTCAGTAGAGTAGTCCCTCTTTAGGGCGAGGGCCAGATGTAAAAAAGCAGACCACAGCTTATTCTACTACCTTTGTTAAATAAAGAATTATCTTATCTTATCTTATCTTATCTTATCTTATCTTATCTTATCTTATCTTTCCTTTCTCTCCCACCCTCCCTTTCCATCCTCTCTTTCCCTCATTCCATCTCTCTCTCACCCTCCCGCCCTCTCTCTCCCTCTCCCGCTCGCTCTCTCTCTTTTCTCCCCCTCCCTTTTCTTTTCTACCTTTCCTTTATTTCATTGGCCAGTTTCCACCAAGCAGGTGACCTTGACGCTAGCTGAGTATCAGAGATCTGTCAACCATAGACTGTGAGTAGGCGTATGCCTTCAACACCGTCTGACACTCAGATTGTTGGGATTAGAGTCTTTTTCCAGACGGTTGTCTATATAACCTTGGTAACAGTGCCATCATCATCATCATCATCATCATCATCATCATCATCATCATCATCATCATCATCATCATCATCATCCTCATCCACAACTTTTATCAAGCGCATTTCATAAAACCAATTCGATGCACGTTTCAAAAGAAAGAGGAAACAAATACAGAAACAAACAAAAAGTAGAACTCTTACAATGAGAGAAAACCACAAGACGGATACATATTTAAAACTCTGTCTCTCTCTCTCCCTCCCTCCTTCCCTCTCTCTCTCTCTCTCTCTCTCTCTCTCTCTCTCGCACACGCACACATTCACACACACCCATAAACACAATTACACACATACACAAACTATTAAAACAAACACTCCCGCCGGCAACATCAGTTGCAAGAGGTTCACACACGAACATGCACGCCCCACCATCATCATCATCATTTTCACAATCACCACCACCGTCACATATAGGCCTACTTGAAGGGCAGTGTTCCTTTATGCAGAGTCGCCACTTTATTTGTTAATTTATAATAAATGTATTTCATTTTAAATAAATTTAATTAACTTTTTATTTTAATTTTTAGTTTGCAGTTTTTGTTGTACTAGTGAAATTCTTAAACTCCCATTTCTCTCTACTTGTTAGTTTTGGTTGTAATTATTTATTTATTTATTTATTTATTTATTAGTGTAAATCTGTTTTATATGTACCTTTTACAGTATTGTAAATAAAATGTTTATGTTTATTTATTTTAAATTTATATTTATTGTATTTTTTTTTTTATTTTTTTTTTTGGAATTTAACCATCTACAATTAATTAAATTACAAGTTGTTGTGGGTTTTTTTCCAACATGGTCAGCATCAACACTCGTCGTTATTGTCATAGTCGTTATCTTCAGCATCTGCACCAGCATTATTTTTATTATTGGCAGGATTAATAATAATAATAATAATAATAATAATAATAATAATAATAATAACGGATTTTTATATAGCGGGTACTCCAGCCTAAGACCAGACTCGCCGCGCTTTACATAGTCATTACATAAAAATACATGCACTCGATCGAACATCGCTTTTGCTACGATACACCGAAAGACGGAACAGTAAAAGTAAAAACTATTTACAACTATGTACAAAAATGACAAAAAGACAAAAAAGATTAGTAGAGACATCATCATCATCATCATCATCATCATCATCATCATCATCATCATCATCATCATCACATCATCATCATCATCATCATCATCATCATCATCATCTTCATCATCATCATCATCAACATCATCACCACCACCACCACCAGCACCAACAACAACAACACCAAAACTCCAGCCGAAGTGTGTATTTATATAGGTACTTCGCTACAGCTCTCATTGCCGATCTTAATAAGGGAGGTAATAGCCCCAAAATAACCAGTTTTTAGCGATTTTGCTTCCCCTGGACCGTCCTTCGCAATTCATTTCCCATGACTTGACAAGCGAACGAAGGATTCGCAATACTAAAATGAACCTCTAATAATGTGTGGTTAGAATATTCAGTTAAGTTAAATAGACATTAAAGTCAAGTAAAAGTCAAGTCAAGAAATCTTTATTCACACAAAATACAGTGAACATTTGGCGTGTGTGGCTTATATTTATATTGTTACATATTTATACTGTTTTTCCTCCTGGGCCTAACCGGGCATATAAATAGCTGTAAATAGGTTTTTGCTATTCTATTTCTGTCTTTTCTGTCATTTGTTGTAAATAGTCTATTTCTGTCTTTTTTTGTAATTTGTGTACATAGTTGTAAATAGTTTGTACCCTTACTGTTCTGTCTTTTGGTGTATTGTAGCAAAAGCAATGTTTTATCGAGTGCATGTATTTATATGTAACTACCTGGCAAGCCAGGGTACACAGGTTGCTGTTTAAAATGTAGACAAAGAGACAACTGTTGTCTGCGAGTTTCATTTGGACGATGATACCTCCCCATATCCCCCTTCATACCTCCCCATACCCCCCCCTGATATCTCCCCGTCCCCCCCCCATGATGCCTCACCATACCCCCAGGGGCCCTTGATACCTCCCCGAACCCATTTGATACCTCCCCATACCCCCTTGATACCTTCCGTACCCCCCTTGTAACCTACCTGTACCCTCCTTGATACTTCCCCGTTGATCGTTTCGCAGGTATGGATGAAAGGAATCGACCTTTTTTTTTTTTTTTTAATCAGTTTATAGTCCCCTCTCTTCCCGATAAGGATTTTCAGAGAGGAGACTGTGGAATCGAACGAACGAAAAACGAAGCTTAACGTCCTATTGCATAAGCGTTAAGGACAATAAAATTGGGCTAAAACCCGTATCCCCGTTATGCCTACCCATGCCCCTTTAAACCTACCCGTAGCCCCCTTTTACCTACACGTACCACCCCATCCCGATCCTTGGTACTACTACTACTACTACTACTACTACTACTACTACTACTACTACTACTACTACTACTACTACTAATATTGAATATAGAATAATACAAATAGAAATCATACTACTAATAATAATATTGAATATAGAATAATACAAATAGAAATCATAAAAAACACCAAGGTTTTAAAAGAAAATTTGATATAATAATAATAATAATAATAATAATAATAATAATAATAATAATAATAATAATAATAATAATAATAATAATAATATTAATAATAATAATAATAATAATAATTTATTATTATTATTATTATTATTATTATTAGTTTATTAATAATAATAATAATAATAATAATAATAATAATAATAATAATAATAATAATAAAATTAAAGGTAAAAAGTCTAAATTTTAAAAAAATATCCATATTGTAGTGTAAAAAAAAAAATTAAAAAAAAACATTAAAAAAAATATGGCCCGCATGAGTATCGATCTTGGGACGCCCGAATCCATAGGCGAAAGATTAACCCACTAAGCTACCAAGGTTTCGTAGAAATACCATGAATTTTTTGGTCTATATGGGAAAACATGCTGAAACCTCAGTTTGATTTTTAATGGAAGCGCGCGGAATGAGGCTATTGCAGTTTGTGTGTTACACTCGGTTTGATGTTGGTGTTTTCTATCAGTAGTGGATTCAGCCCCAATGCTGAAGTACTGATGAGTGTAGCTCAGATTCGTTTATTCACGCAACCCGCTCAATCAGCATACAAGTCACAAAGTCGACGTATGAAGTTTTCCACTTTTATTCAGCACACATCAACAACTGCATACAATCGCCTTTTCACTCTCAAATTTCACTTTCCAACTCACTATCAACAACTATCCAACTTTTTTTTTTTTTTTTTTTATCAGTTTATAGTCCCCTCTCTTCCCGGTAAGGATTTTCAGAGAGGAGACTACTTGCTTTTTCCAACTTTTTTTTAACAGTGCGGCGCTTATATAGTCTCTCCATACACGGGAACAAACGAGAATAATCCTACATAAAACACCACAACCAATCAAAATTAATTTCATCATCACGTGACTCACGTCATACAACCCCATTTGGAATGGAAGCTTCCATGGTAACCAACAGAACAATCCACACGCTTCGATCGATAGTAAACAACTAATTCCCGAAAATTCTCAAACAATATCGACCAACTAAAAACACTAACGTTACACAAAGCCTCTACTAATAACAACGCAAAATCAAATCAAAGATAAATACACTCTATCACTGCATGCGCTGCAAAATAAAACGAAAAGATCTATCGCACGCGTCACACACAAGCCTACCATTGCATGCGCTTCACACATAATATCGTGCGCATTTCACACGCACCAACATGAGCGTCTCAACGTAACATTGTGGACATTTTGTTTATTTATTTATCTCAGAAACGGTTAAACGTTCGGTAAGGAAATGTCGGCTATAACGATTTGGCTGGTTTTGAGCACACAGCAGGCCGATCAGCAGCGGTCAGCACCTGCCCAGATCAGCGTCCATACCGGACAAACTTTATAGTAGAGGCGAAGAAGGACTTCCGGCTAAGCAATTTATATATATAGATGATTATGTAAAGCGTGGTGAGTCTGGTCATAGGCTGGAGTACCCGCTATATAAAAATCCGTTATTATTATTATTATTATTATTATTATTATTATTATTATTATTATTATTATTATTATTATATACAATAATAAAGACAAAACGTGCCATTTATTTCGTCCAAAGGTTTTACATTGGAAAAAGTTGTTTCCGGCCGTGCAAACCAAATATGATAAGTAGTCAATAACATAATAGCATAACGGTGATTCTGAAAAGTCGATGACGATGACAATAATGACGATGGTGATATGATAATGATGACGAGGAGGAGGAGGATATCATCATCATCATAGTCATTGTATCGCCATCATCATCGTCATTATTGTCATCGTCATCGATACATTTACATAAGCCTATATATAAACGTGAAATGAGATTGACACTTTTGCTTTATCTCAGGTTCATTGTTGTTTGACCCCAGTAGCCTATAAAGCAGACGATGAAGAAGAATGTTTTGATAAAATGAAGTGGTGTTTCACCCGTCCCCTATACGCTTAATGTGTCCGGGGACGTAAATTTATTTTTAAAAAAATGTTTTGATTATCGGAGACAAAGAAGAAATAGATGAAAGTAGAAAAAAAACTAAAAAGGATGAATGGACCTAAAAAGAAATCAGCTAAAGAAATAAACATCCAGACGGAAGAAGAAATCGAGGAAAGAACAAAACAATACCGTTAGGCTTACGTATCTATGGAGGTTGGGTGAAAATTTCAATTATTTAAACTATGGGGAAAGGTGGGGCGGGGATATCAAGGGAATGGGGGGAAAGGGTTGAAAAAAGGGAGAACTCGGTGTCAGGGGACAAGCGTTAGTGATGTAATCGCACCTTAGCAAGTCTCTAATTTTTACGGTTGACCAAAACCCCGCTTTCCTCGCGAAATTAACCTCTATCTTAAATTACCCTGCGCCTCGATCCGGCATGCGACCTTTTGAAGAAAACAAAAAGGCTCTTTTAGAAAGAAAGAGATAAAGACTGGAGAAGTATGTAACTGGGAGTGGGTGGAGACAAAGAAGAGAAGAGGACAGAGAAAGAGAGAGAGAGAGAGAGAGAGAGAGAGAGAGAGAGAGAGAGAGAGAGAAAGAGGGGGGGGGGGGAGATGATAAGACGAGGGAGAGAGTGAGGATGAGAGTGAGAGTGGGGAAGGGGAGGGTAGTGAAGAGGATGACGACGACGATGAAGACGATGAAGACGATGGTGAAGAAGAAGATATACACGATAAGAAGGGTACCGGGTATGAACTAGAACACGATCTGCATGCAAGGGAGGAAGAGAAGAAGAAGAAGAAGAAGAAGAAGAAGAAGAAGAAGAAGAAGAAGAAGAAGAAGAACGATGGAGGATGAGGATGCACCCGGTACACATTGGTCGAAGGCTGCCAGAAGCATGTTTTACTAGTCGCCTCAACAGGCGATAAAGCATGCTCTCATGCATCATAGCACTGCTTCCTATACGCTTCAAGCGCTGTAGTGACGGAAAAAGCGCAATTTCACTGTAAATATATACAGAATGTTGCTTTACAACACTCCGCTCTTTCCGTCTCAAAAACCCAATTACCTTGTTGGATTCTTAAATTACATGAAACCAAATGAGGACACTATCCGGCGTCAACAAACGGTTCAAAAACGTTGTCAAACGGTTCGTAAAAGACAGTTGACCTAGAAACTAATACAGTTTGACCTAATTCGTCCCCTAGAGGAGACGAAACTTACATTTTTTCTATTTTCATGAGTTCACTGCAGTGAAATTGCGCTTTTTCCGTGACTATAATAGAGCTTGAAGCGTATAGAAAGCAGTGCTCTGAAGCATGGGAGCATGCTTTATCGCCTGTTGAGGTGACTAATAACGCATGCTTCTGGTAGCGTTCGACCAATGTGTATCGGGTGGAGAATGAATAGGAGAACTCAGGAGAATATTCATGAGTAAAGGCACTGATAGGATCTAGAAGAACATTCTAAACAACGCGCTTACATTGTTTTTCAAGTTCTTTTATTAGGATTACTAGACATCGACATTGGTTTTGAGAGACATGCTGCAAGAACGTTAACGATAATGAAAACGAACGATAACACCAACTTTATTGGATTCATACACTAAAATAATACTGAAGAATTTCACTTGCAGCAGTCAGCAAGGAAACTAAACAAAGGACACAAGACCAAAGATTTTTTTTATTGGCTTCAAAATAATGTCCTAAGCTTCCATAGACAAAATGTACCTTGGCGCTAGCTGTTGGGTATAATAAAACAATACGATAAATAGTGTCACGCACAATAGTCCTTGCTTTCACATTCAGTGATCCACTGTAACCAAGTTACTGGGACAGCAGTTGCCTCCTCTGCTGTTCAGATGGTCCTATGTAGTGGAGAACGACGGACTAACATACATACGAACAACACAACGCGCAGTCATGAACAAAGAAACGAAAAAAAAAACTTGCAATAAAACTTCTAAACTAAATTCTTACCCTTGGTTTCTGTTTGTTAAATTTTGTTAATTTCTTTTTGATTTTATTATTCGTGTTCTGTTATTTTCACTGAAAGCCCTTGGATCAAGGGTCTTCGATAAAACTTTAAATGTTATCTTCCTCTTTTTCTTTTTTCCTCACTTTTGGGTTTCTTTTTATGTTTTGTGTCTCGAAGCTTGGTGCAGGTTTTTCTTTTCCCCAAGCTTTCTTTTTCTTCTTCTTCTTCTTCTACTTCTTCTTCTCCATCTTCCATTTTCTTCTTTAATCTTCTTCTTCTTCTTTCTCCTCCTTAACTTTTTCCTTCTCCTCCTCCTCCTCCTCCTCCTCCTCCTTCTTCTTCTTCTTCTTCTTCTTCTTCTTCTTCTTCTTCTTCTTCTTCTTCCCTTTCGTTTTCTTTCTTATTCTGCCAATTTTAAAAATTCATTTTCTTGTTCTTGTTGTTCTTCTTGTTCTTGTTCTTGTTCTTCTTCTTCTTGTTCTTCTTCTTCTTCTTCTTCTTCTTCTTCTCTCCCATCTCTCTTACCTCTTCCTTCATTTTCTCCTATCACATTTTACGTCACCTAAAGGACATGTTTTAGGGCAGGTGACTAGGGGGCAGTTCGCGGGTAGGACGGGGACCAATAAAAAGGTGATCACTCTAACTAGCTCAATCAGCCTGAACCATCAATGCCCGCTAGCGCTAGGCGGCAGCAGCAGCTATCAACCTTTAACCCGTCGCGATAAAGCAGTCAGCCGCGACAACCGTTGAAGGCCCGTCGCTTCGCCCAAAGACACGCTGATGCTATAGGGACGGTCGGTCATTTGGCTGCAGGTTTACGCCCTCTGCCCTACAGTGCAGAGACTCGTTCGAGTCATCCAAAGCAGTACAGAACTTTGAAACAAACGTCAACTTTCCGGTCCGAAGACTCGTAGGAATAAAAGATGTCTGCAAAGGTCTATCACTTCTGCAACTAAGGGACGCTCGGAGCGTCGGCGACTCTTGGCAGATAGAGTAGTTGATGCGGCTGGTATGGAAGCATTTCGATTTGAAGAGCAGCGTTCAGAACAACAATCGGTGTGCGTCAAGGATGCCTACTCTCTTCAACATCTTCCTAGAGCGCATCATGTCAGATGCTCTTGCAGATCACGAAGGCACAGTCAGCATTGGGGGTAGAGCAATCTCCAATCTTCTTTTTGCGGATGACATTGATGGATTGGCTGGAGAGGAACAAGAGTTTGAACAGCTGGCACAGAGGCTTGACACCACCTCCAGAGCTTATGGAATGGAAATAAGTGCAGAGAAGACCAAAATGATGACCAACAACACCAATGGCATCAACGCGGACATCAAAGTCCAAGGCCGATCCCTCAACACAGTGCATAGCTTTAAATATTTAGAAGCCATTGTATCAGACAATGTGTCCCGACAGGAAGTCCTCTCCAGGATCGCACAAACAACTGCTGCCCTCAGGGCCGGATCACTTACTCTTGGAGGGGGGGGGGGGGGGGGTTCCAAGTAGTAAAGGATACAGCTTTAGAGGTGGGTTTTTTTTTGGGGGGGTCATAGGCTGACGATGCTGACGTGGCTGACACGGCCGGCTGACGTCATAGGCTGACGTCATATGAGGGTATGTGAGGTCAGAGTCATCGGCTGCCGTAATCGCTGGTGCGGAGGCCTGGCCGGACGGTGATAGGGTGTGATGACGCAATCATGACATAACAGAGGGGTGGTGGTCCTGTGCCCCTGTCAAAAGGGAGGGATGACGTAGGGTCCCTGGGGGATATAATTTTGTTGATAGTGCTGATGTAGGATTGTATGTGGTTTATATGGAGACCAAGCACCCAAAGACAGCAAGTGTGCATCTTGGCGATAGTGAATGACTCAGTGGTCTATGCGTTAGATCAAGCATCCAAAGACAGCAAGTGCGCGTCTCACCCAAAAGCCATCAAGTGCGCGTCTTGGCGCATAGAGAATGACTCAGTGGTCTGTGATGTGAGATCTATTAGTGAATGGATATGACTCAGTGGTTTGGGCGCTAGATCAAGCACCCCCAAAGACAGCAAGTGCGCGTCTTTTTTTTCTCTTTATCTACTTTTTTTATTTAGACCAAGCACCCAAAGACAGCAAGTGCGCATCTCGGCGCCCCAAAGGCAGCAAGTGCGCGTCTTGGCGCATAGAGAATGACTCAGTGGTCTGTGATGTGAGATCTATTAGTGAATGGATATGACTCAGTGGTTTGGGCGCTAGATCAAGCACCCCAAAGACAGCAAGTGCGCGTCTTTTTTTTTCTCTTTATCTAATTTTTTATTTAGACCAAGCACCCAAAGACAGCAAGTGCGCCCCAAAGGCAACAAGCGCACGTCTCTCTGCATTTGTATGCATAAATATTTTGACACAAATAAGAATAATTAATGCCCATTGATTAATATAGAATGACTCAATGGTCTGGCCGTTAAATCAAGCACCCAAAGCCTGCAAGTGTGCGTCTCTCTCTCTCTCTCTCTCTCTTTCTTTCTCTCTCTCTCTCTCTCTCTCTCTCTCTTTCTTTCTCTCTCTCTCTCTCTCCCCTATCTCTCTCTCTCTCTCTCTCTCTCTTTTTCACTCTCTTTTACATATCTCTAGCAATGATCAATTCACACACGCACACCCCAACACACACACACAGACCCACACGCACGCACACATGCACGCACACATGCACGCACACACACACACAAACACACGCACGCACACATGCACGCACACATGCACGCACACACGCACACAAATATACATCTTTAACAATATTTTATGACGAATTTATACACGCACACACGTACACGCACACCCCAACACACACACACACACACACACATGCACGCACCCACACCCCCCACACGCACGCACGCGCACATGCGTACAAATATACATCTTTTAACAATAATTTATACACACACACACACATGCACGCACCCACACCCCCACACGCGCGCACACATGCACGCACCCACACCCCCCACACGCACGCACGCGCACATGCGTACAAATATACATCTTTTAACAATAATTTATACACACACACACATGCACGCACCCACACCCCCACACGCGCGCACACATGCACACACAGTGTTTTTGTGAGATGAATACTATACAAATGGATGCATCACACATCTGTAGTATGATCAAAGAGAGAAAGCCAATATTATTTTTGGAGAGAGCCGGTTTTAGAAGACCGAGAAAATATGTAAGTGGACACTAAATGGAATGATTAGGATACGATTCAAGTGTGAACGGGAATTAGAGTGTATGTTTGTGAAGCAAATTAGCCACATCTGGACACTAGAGACGATGATGTCAGTAAAATCAGGTTTAGACTTGATAGGCGTGTGATAGACTAAAGACGCGTGATGCCGGCCGCGAGAATGGGAAACAGCTGCTTACATACACATACACAATATGGGGTTAATTGTATCTGATTAGTATACCTTAATTGAATGATAAACATTTGTTTGAAAACTTATTTTATCTGAAAAAAAAATTGGCACGGGTGGGGTTTGAACCCACGCTGATATCAATCTATTGGATCTTAAGTCCAATGTCTGAACCACTCGGCCACCATACATTAATTTAAAATGCTGCATTTGTAAGATGAATACTATATGACCACATCATCTATGATATTTTATCAACATTACATCATCTGAGGTTAGCATATCTCATACAAAATAAGTTTAAATATGCATTTTTAATCTCTCTCTTTCTCTTTTTCTCTCTCTTTCTCTTTTTCTCTCTCTCTCACTCTCTCTCTCTCGCGCTCTCTCTCTCCTTCTCTCTCTCCTTCTCTCTCTCTCTCTCTCTCTCTCTCTCTCTCGCTGTCTCTCTCTCTCTCTATCTCTCTCTCTTTTTCAGCATATAAATGTATACAATTGTTATTAAAATATACATTTATCTATGTATACTAATAGAATAATGTGTAAGCAGGAAAGCGAGGAGAGAGAGAGAAAGTCGTGCAATTTAAAATGAAAACAAAAACACAGTGTGAGCTGTATGTGAACGCATGCAATAAATGATCTTACCAGAACTTATGTGTCTGTCCTCTGCCAAACTTGTAAAATATCCATGAAAAATCCTCTAACAATACTATCAATGCTTAAGTATCTTAACTTTTGTAGAAGATATTTGAACAAGCTAATGCATTAAAATTGATGCTGTTTGCATAAGTTGTTGAGAGCTTTACAGTCAACGAAACCTGCTACTGAAACCTTAAAATGCCACACGTTTAAAATCACTAATAATATCTTTTACAATTAATCAGTCATTGTGTTTTTTTATATTTTTTTTCATGCACCAAAGTTATATCTTACAATATTTACAACGTTTAAAGCACTTAAAATACAAGTGATCACAGAAATTATAGACAAACTTTATCAAAAATGTGTTTTTTTATCAATCACAATAACAGTACCACAAAGTACCACGCCGGCACTTTTTTAAAGGCATGTTTGGACATGATATGGAAACGGCTGATATGGGAAGTAACTCGATCTTTTTTTTCCCTCTCCCTCTTGCTCTCTCTCTTTTTCTCTCTTTCTCTCTCTTTCTCTCTCTCGCTCTATCTCCATCTTATTATTACTCGCTCGCCCTCTCCTTTTCTCTCTCTCTCTCTCTCTCTCTCTCTCTCTCCGCTCTCTCTCTCTCTCTCTCTCTCTCTCTCTCTCTCTCTCTCTCTCTCTCTCTCCCTCTCCATCTCTCTATCCACATCTTATTATTACTCTCTCTCTCTCTCTCTCTCCCTCTCTCTCCACATCTTATTATTACTCTCTCTCTCTCTCCCCTCTCTCTCTCTCTCTCTCTCTCTCTCTCCCTCTCCCTCTCTCTATCTACATCTTATTATTACTCTCTTTCTCTCTCTCTCTTACTCTCTCTCTCTCTCGTTTTTTGACCTATCTCTCTCTAGCTTTAACCATCTTTTATTGAGCCCCTCTATACCACACCTCACCTGACCATACCCTATAAATAATGGTGTCCATGATTTTACATATGTGAAAATGAAGAGAAGAAAGAATGATTAGTGGCCCTTGATTGAAGATCTTATGTAGACCGCACACAAGCATATACACACACACCCACACACACACACACACACACACACACACACCCACACACACACACACACACACACACACACCTGAAGTTTTTTTTTCTTTTTCGGCTTGCTTTGAAGATTGTTCAGTTTTGAGTCCAGGCACAAAAGCACGTATGTGAATAAACACCTGTTTATTGAATGTAGTAACACAAACAAAAAGACTATTTCACAAAGGAAATAATTGTTCACCACTAATAGATCTTTGAATAGCTGAAGACATGGTAGTGAAGCGAGTAACAAGTGGCTTTTTTAAATTAATCAGTCATTTCATTTTTTATATTTTTCCATGCACAAAAGTTATATCTTATAATGTTTACAACTTTTAAAGCACTTAAAATGCAAGTGATCACAGAAATTGTAGTAAAACTTTATCAAAAAAAATGTGTTCTTATCAATCACAGTAACAGAGAAAACAGTATCACAAAGTACCACACCATATTATATAGCACTTTTGTTCTTAAAGGCATGTTTGGACTCACAAAGTACCACACCATATTATATAGCACTTTTGTTCTTAAAGGCATGTTTGGACATGATATGGAAACGGCTGACGCAATCATAAGATATGGGAAGTAACCCATCTGTCTATCTCCTCTCCCTCTCCCGCTCTCTCTCTCTCTCTCTCTCTCTCTCTCGCTCTCGTTTTTTATCGATCTCCACACACACAATATCAAAAAATGTCACTTTTGGAGTGGATAATGAATATCTAACTACAATCTGTTGTGTGGAGTGGTTGAATATATAGACAAATCTTTACAAATATAGATAACTGAATACCAATCAAATGCTGTCAGCACGCCTGAAAAAAAAAGTCTAAACATATATGTCAACCCTGATGACACCCACCAACATGTTTAACAAGTCACACATAATATTGCATCATCGAACAGCCACATGTCTTACAGAAGGGGAGAAAGAGAGACAACTCAAACTTGACGATCACACTTGTTTATTAGTCGGCTTATAGATTTAGCTATCACCTTTTTAAAGGGCAAATACTGTGTGGATAGTGCGCAATTGTGCACCCCATGCAGAGATGATGAAGTGGATGATAACGTGCATGGGCATGTATGCAGTGTCTACACACGCACACGTACGCACACCTGCCCACACAAATTTTTTAAAACTACATGTGAAAATACAAGGAAATACTTTGAACACACTGACCCCATACAGTGATGATGGCGTGGACGCACACCCCATGCAGCGATGATGACATGGATGATGACGTGCATGTACATGTATGCAGTGTCTACACACGCACACATACGCACACTTGTATACACAAATTTTTAAAACTACATGCCAAAATATAATAAAATGCATTGAAAAAAAACCAAAAAAACACGTACCCCGTGCAACGATGATACCATGTTCATGCATTGTAAACAGTGTCTGAACACGTGCTCGTGCATGTATGCAGTATCTGCACACACATTTTGTAACCCCGCACACGGATTTTGTAACACTGCATGCCCAAAGTTTTAAAAGTGCACGCCAAAATACAATAAAATACGCTAAAAACAAAACACGCAACCCGTGCATCGATGATACCATGTCCATGCATCGATGATATCATGTGCGTGCACGTGAGCGTGCATGTATGCAGTGTCTGAACAGACATTTTTAATACTCTGTACGCGCAAATTTGAAACTCTGCATGCCCAAAGTTTTAAAAGTGCACGCCAAAATACAATAAAATACGCTGAAAACAAAACACGCAACCCGTGCATCGATGATACCATGTCCATGCATCGATGATATCATGTGCGTGCACGTGAGCGTGCATGTATGCAGTGTCTGAACAGACATTTTTAATATTCTGTACGCGCAAATTTGAAACTGCACGCCCAAATTTAAAACAATGCACGTCAAAATACAATGAAATACGCTGAAAACAAAACACGCAACCCGTGCATCGATGATACCATGTCCGTGCATCGATGATATCATGTGCGTGCACGTGTGCGTGCATGTATGCAGTGTCTGCACACACATTTTTAATACTCTGTACGCTCAAATTTGAAACACTGCACGCCCAAATTTAAAACAATGCACGTCAAAATACAATGAAATACGCTGAAAACAAAACATGCAACCCGTGCATCGATGATACCATGTCCATGCATCGATGATATCATGTGCGTGCACGTGTGCGTGCATGTATGCAGTGTCTGCACACACATTTTTAATACTCTGTACACTCAAATTTGAAACTCTGCACGCTCAAATTTAAAACAATGCACTGTCAAGGATCTCAGTGACGGCATCTGTCACATCCGAGTTGAAGGTGGTGGTGGTGGTGGTGGTGGTGGTGATTAAGTATTACATTGATCCTAATTTGATATAGTTATAGAATATGACAACCAAGTCTGTCACACAAAGACTGAATAAGGAAAAAATGCCAAGGGATGTCTGATAGCACAGTGGTTGGAACACTCGCTACTGTGTCGCAAGTTAACCACCATCCAGGATGATTAGCACTTGGATGGGTGACCACAAAACGTGAAGGACTCAACTATGGCCGACTACCTAAAGCAGTGAGGGAGAGAGATGGGCATCACCCTCATTATGCTGGCCCAAGATAAGTGGGATCTCAAGACTATGGGACTATCTTTATTTTTATATACAAGGTGGTCTATAGCTGTATATGCTTTGTGGATAGCACAGTGGTTGGAGCACTCACTACTGTGTCGCAAGTTAAGCACCAGCTAGTGTGATTAACACTTGGATGGGGTGACTAAATACCTACTCTCTTGAGGGTGGGGAAAGTAAAGCAGCGAGGGAGATAGAGAGGGGCATCACTGTCATTACGATGGTCCCAAGATAAGTATAATCTCTTTAACATCACGCTCCCCTACGTTCACAAGGCTATGAGACTATCCTTTATCTTTATACACAAGACAGCCTATAGCTGTATACGTTTTTGGCTAAATCAACACTAAAACTATGAGAGCAATTAAACTGAAGAAAAAAATTGCATTTGTTGACCAATAACTTATTCATTGTTGAGTGTAAACAAAACAGACCCCACACCAAGACCACATGAGATGTAAATGGGTGCAGTGGTCTGCCCGCCCTGCCCGCCCTGCCCGCCCGCGCACGCCCGCCCGCCCCGCACGCCGGCCCGCTGCCGGCTGCTCGCTGCCGCACACCATTAAATGAACGCCGCAACAAACAAATGCCGCACTCAGCCGGTAAAAAAAATAAAAATAGGCATAACCATATCTGATAACACACAAGCCAATATCTTAAATGTTTGTCTACAAACCATAATAGACGCCCAGACATAAAAACAACAAAACAAACATCCGATAACACGCAAGTCAATATCAAACATGCACACCCATATCTTAAATGCCCGTCTACAAATCATAATAGACGCCCAGACATTGATTGATTGACTGATTGTTGCTTTAGGTCTAGCAGACTCCTCTGAGCTAAATCAAGCCCTGACAACCCCCTCCAATCTACATAAAAGATCTGCTAAAACAACCTTAATAAAAAAATTAAATATCCTCTATCGGCCAGTCGCTTTATAATAAAAACACTTTACGCAGGAGATGATTGAGGCTTTACCCCAAGTAATCAAACCCCTGATTATAAAAACAAAATAAAAATATAAACATCATTATAAATTATCAACAAAACACATACATATAAAATGCCTATATTGGTAAATAATAACATCATAAAAAGCCCTAGTGACCAACCAACAAAAAGCGTCCAATACTCCCAAGCTAATCCAACAAACCCCATACACCAACAAAGAGTCTTGTCCAAAAATAAGTCATTAATCTAGCAAAAAAATAGTATAGCAGAGTGATAGGATAAAACAAAATAAAAAAAGGGCAAATAAAAAAAAAACAGCACCAGTGAGCGGGCATAAAAACAACAAAATAAACAAACATACACACCCATATCTTAAAACATAATCTCCGTACACAAAGCATAAACGCCTGTCTATAAATCATAAACGTCCATACACATGATCTGTATATCAAAATACTATTATTTTAATGTAACAATAAAAAATTGCATGCCCATGCATGATAATGTTGTGCGTGTGCGTGTGTGTGTGTGTGTGTGTGTGTGTGTGTGTGTATAAATTATTGTTAAAAGATGTATATTTGTGTGCGTGTGTGCGTCTTTGCATGTGTGTTTATAATACTCTGCACACATGTTGTTGTTGTTGTTGTTTTTTTAAACTGCATGCCAAAATACTCTTATTAGCACACAAAAAAAATGCATGCCCGTGGATGATGCGGCATTTGTTTGTTGCGGCGTTCATTTAATGGCGTGCGGCAGCGAGCAGCCGGCAGCGGGCCGGCGTGCGGGGCGGGCGGGCGTGCGCGGGCGGGCAGGGCGGGCAGGGCGGGCAGACCACTGCACCCATTTACATCTCATGTGGTCTTGGTGTGGGGTCTGTTTTGTTTACACTCAACAATGAATAAGTTATTGGTCAACAAATGCAATTTTTTTCTTCAGTTTAATTGCTCTCATAGTTTTAGTGTTGATTTAGCCAAAAACGTATACAGCTATAGGCTGTCTTGTGTATAAAGATAAAGGATAGTCTCATAGCCTTGTGAACGTAGGGGAGCGTGATGTTAAAGAGATTATACTTATCTTGGGACCATCGTAATGACGGTGATGCCCCTCTCTATCTCCCTCGCTGCTTTACTTTCCCCACCCTCAAGAGAGTAGGTATTTAGTCACCCCATCCAAGTGTTAATCACACTAGCTGGTGCTTAACTTGCGACACAGTAGTGAGTGCTCCAACCACTGTGCTATCCACAAAGCATATACAGCTATAGACCACCTTGTATATAAAAATAAAGATAGTCCCATAGTCTTGAGATCCCACTTATCTTGGGCCAGCATAATGAGGGTGATGCCCATCTCTCTCCCTCACTGCTTTAGGTAGTCGGCCATAGTTGAGTCCTTCACGTTTTGTGGTCACCCATCCAAGTGCTAATCATCCTGGATGGTGGTTAACTTGCGACACAGTAGCGAGTGTTCCAACCACTGTGCTATCAGACATCCCTTGGCATTTTTTCCTTATTCAGTCTTTGTGTGACAGACTTGGTTGTCATATTCTATAACTATATCAAATTAGGATCAATGTAATACTTAATCACCACCACCACCACCACCACCTTCAACTCGGATGTGACAGATGCCGTCACTGAGATCCTTGACAGTGCATTGTTTTAAATTTGAGCGTGCAGAGTTTCAAATTTGAGCGTACAGAGTATTAAAAATGTGTGTGCAGACACTGCATACATGCACGCACACGTGCACGCACATGATATCATCGATGCATGGACATGGTATCATCGATGCACGGGTTGCGTGTTTTGTTTTCAGCGTATTTGTGTGCGTTTGTGTTGACTCCGTTAGGCTGCCAATCGTATGGTTACACACTCACGTTATGCTGCCTCGCTCTTTATGCTGCCGACCGCATAATGCACAATTGCGATTTTTGAACTCCCTAACCTCTAAAATATGCATAAATTATAATCCGAGCTGTGATTGGTTTAGGCAGCATAACGCGGGAAATTCATTGATGGTCACACACGACCCTTAACACACGTGTGTGTATCACGGCAGCATTTGTGCTGTAAAAAGTAGACGTGAAATCACACACTAAGGAGAGAGAGGGAACTAGTTTTTGAAAACAAGTGTGCACAAGTCGCCATCTTGAATTGAAAAGAGCCGCTGGTAAGTTGCTGTGCTTTAGTTGATTTTTCGTTTGTTAGTTATTTACTTTGAGTGCTTATGTATTTGTGCCATTATTATGAGAAAACCATGGATGCTAGTGTTAGTGAAAATTCAACATTTTTTCTTCCCTTTTTCTGTGGAGAGTCCATTGAAGCTAGTGCCACTTTCATGGCATGCTGCCTCTCCATCCCTCTTCTACTGACAGCACTGTTCTAGATCTAATTCTACTTTGTTTCCTTCCATTGTTGATTCAGAATCACGTTGGTTAATTCAAATTAATTATCAGTTCTGATGTTTGTTTTTTCTTTACATGAATGTTGGAAGGAAAAGTATTTATTCAGCATTCCAATACTAAAATATGAAGTTTTTGTTTTCTAGCAGAGTTGTTACTAACTGGACTAATCTAGCTATTTCACTTAATAATGCACCAAGCATAAATAACTTTAAACACCAGTTAGATATACTTCCACAGTTTAAAAATATATTTTATTGCTATGAGTATGATAATGAAATGTGTAGGAAAATCACATGCTCATTTTGCTCCTATACTACTAGTAGTGGTACAGTGAAAGTAAACAACTGAACAAAAACAGAATACACAACCATTCACATAGTGTTGGTGAAATTCAGGGTCCATTCACCAACCGACGACTAAAGGAAGAGGCATGCCATTTTGTATGAACAACATTGTCAGATGTAAATATGTAAATAAATAAATAAACAATAGTAGTTTATGGTTACTGACCACAAAGTCCATATAGTGTTTGTAAGAAACTGTGTTAAGCTAACACTGCCACATTTGTCAGTCATTAATTTGACAGTCATTGAGTACTTATGGATTTTTTTCTTTTTTAGAATGTTCTGGAAATTCTGAGGTTTACAATTCGCCTGGAAAGCAATCAGAAAGTAAGTATATTTAAAATTTGAATCCAGAAAGTTCTTTATTAGTTAATATTTCTGACTTTTACATTTATTTATATTATTATGATAGTGTTACTTTGTACATAAGTGTCCATACTTGCATGAACTTGAAACTGATTAAGGTCACTGACCACAATCTCCGCATAGTGTTGGCAACTGCATTAAGCTAACACTGCCACATAGTGACAGTTAACTACTGTACAAAAACAGCATACACATGCCGAGATCTAAATGTTGGTGAATGTACCGGATGTGATCTTTAGCTGACTTAACGATGGAAAATTCTGCATTTAACAGATATCTAAAAATAAAATACGAAATTGAAAAATATAATTCAGCTTGAAGGTTAGAAATTAACAAATTACGGAAGCCTGGGTACAAAGGATAGTGTTTGTGGTTGACACTATGTTATGTATATTTATTTTTATTTTCTCCAAAATTATCTACTAACTTCGCCATAATGTATCGGACATTTAATAAAGTTGATTTTCGGGGTTTTTTTGCCTTTCCCTCCCCCCCCCCTCTCTCTCTCTCTCTCTCTCTGTGTCTCTCTCTATATGTCTCTCTCTCTCTCTCTCTCTCTCTCTCTGTCTGTCTCTCTCTTTATTAACAAAGAGACCGTGCAGTTTATTAAGGTGGCTGTAGTGAACTCGTACTGTCAGTTAAAAACAGGGGTTGTTAGACCGTATCAAGCATGTATTGATTGCACAGTACAGGACGGGAATACACCACCGACCACAATTTTTTTTTTTTTAGAATTCTGCTTGCTTATGACAGTAAAGCATTTAATTTTATATCCGTAACATTGTCACATTGTTGCAGTAAATAAAAAGTTTCACCTGACTGCTAAATACTTGGAAAATGTTATATTGATATTCACATCTAAACTAGTAAATATAATTAATTATCCGACAGTTTCATTGGCTGCACCTAGAAAGTAGAAAACCTGTTGATTGCTTCGAAATATCTCCTCTAATATCTCCATTATATCTTAAAAACTTTTGAAGGTCCAAAATATTGGGGGGGGGGCAACCCTGTCGACGGGGAGGTGGGGGGGGGAGGGGCTGACAAGCGGGACGCACCCTGTAATATATCCTCGTACCTTCATCCAACTGAAAGACTGAGAGTAAAAACATTTAATTATTTATGTTCTTCTTTACTGAAAATACAAGATTCATTTCCAGAAACTACAAATACATGATTAGCGATATGTGATAATGATTAAAACCAGGAAACACGAACATTAATTACCTGCCGCAAGATCATCTAGGTTGAAATTGTGTCTTCTCTATAAATCACAACTCGTTTTGCATATTGCATACATATAATGACCAAACACTTCCACTACCAGTTTCAGAAAATCAGTCAATTGATCAATTTGTTTTACTAGGGCGTATATTACTCGCAGTTTCTCTAAAGCAAAATACTGTCTGTCTGAGTGCCTTTTGTCTTTGTGATCACAGATGATCTTACTAGTCCATGAACAAAATCTCAGCTAGTTCAGTCCACAAACATCGGAGATCTATTCGCGGACACATAAACAAACAAAACAAACAAACCAAGTGAAACCTATAATGGGGGGTGGGGTGTGGGGGTGGTGGTGTAATAATCAAAGCAGTCAAGCCCACGTTATCTGTCCCCAGAAAAGCGAACGGGTCCTTTTTTTCCCCTTTTGCGATCAAAGCACGTGCACGTGTAGGCCTATCAACAAACTAAATCTAAATTAAAAAATATCGCGCACCTCAACTATTTATTGACACTTGCACATTCACCCTTGCCTTACTCATTTTACAGACTAAAGTAAATAATTGATATCAACAAACCTGGAAAACAGACGATTCCATTGTTTTGTTAATTTTGCTCTTTGCGTGATGAAATGACACTTCTTTCAACCAGCGAAAGCCAGCTCTGCTGCCCGGCGCCACGAAATATTTTGTTGTGAAACACAGGCACATGCTAATAGTTTATTGTAATATTATTTCGTACGTTAGCCCTTTACACTACGGTTTAAAAATATGGTGATTTTTTTAATTATTGATTCTTCCTGCCTTCCTCTATCGATTGAAATCTTCTTCTTCTTCTTCTTCTTTTCTTCTTTCTCTCTCTCTCTCTTTCTTTTTTTTTGGGGGGGCCAAATTATTGGGGGGGCAGGTGCCCCCCCCCCCTCGTGTGCGACGCCCCTGAAGTAACATTTGGGTTTTTCTGCAGAGCATCCAGCCAGGCGTCCATGGAGTAAAGAGGAAGTAGCAGCTTGTTATCGACAGTTGGGTCGCTACATTCACCTCCGCACCTTACCTGGTAAAGCTGTTATAGAAGACTGCCTTCAAAAACAACCTGTTCTCAGGCACATAACTTGGAAAAACATCAAAGATTTTGTAAGAAATCGGGCCACAGCAACAGCTAACGCAGCTAGATAAAAACACTGTGTACAAACTCTGTGTATGAGGGACTCGATTCTTTTCAGTCACACCTGCACTGCTTCAGAAACTTCTAGATGCCAAACTCTGGACTTTTGAGACTGATGGTCCACTACTGCACCAATGCAGCTCTCCAAAAATAGTGTGATGTTGTGATTCCTCATGTTTTAAGTACACTAAACCTTTTCACTGGTAAAGACTTCATGCACTAAATGGCTGCGTGTATGCACTGTGTAGACAACCTTTGATGACAGCGTGGTTTTGTGGAACAATTTGTAATGTAATGTAGAACGTCGTTTGAAACCAATTACTGAAAATTCTGTGATCAAGGCAATTGCCTGTATATGAATGGCACCAAAAATGACCCATGTAGCATCAAGTGGTATGTGTGAAAGATCCCTACTATTTTTTAGGTTTGTGAAACTGAGAACTATATTTTGAACTGCAGAACTGTGCCGGTAGAAACGGTCAAGCAGCCTAAATTGTGTTTGCAAGTTGAAATGTTCGAGCAAACACTTTCACTTTCCTTCGACTTGTTTGTCGACCTTGGCAAGAAAGGAAAATTCAGAAACTTTATTGGCTTTGGAGTGAAGAGAGGTGAGAGAGAATACCATGGACATGTACATTCCTCATTTATGTGGTGTTCAATCACACTGTGTAGCAGAGTTAGTAGGCCTGCGTCTCCACCACCTCTACCTGCCAACTGTAGATATTTCTACAGTCCTGATTCATACTCATTATTTTTACCTTAGCTATTGAGAAGTATAAAGAATGTTAGAATATAACTAGTGGCAAGGAAAAAACAGTTTGTACATGGAAAAGTATTCGTTTTTATTTACTTTTATCATGACCAGCCGGGGAGCGAACTTGTTTTTTCCAACCTAGTTCCAGTCATTCGCCGAAAAAGGCAATTACCGAAGTAGAACGAAGCTCTCCGAGCCGAGCGAAGCTATCCGATGTTTTACGAACGAAGGCTGGCAGCACTACGTGAAACCACAGGCTGGGAAGTCTCGTCTTTCGTAGGCCTCAATTACATACTATACTACGGTACGTACTTATGTAGGAGGCCCACGAGTTTACAAAGACGAAAGAAAAGACTTCAGAGCCTGTGGTGAAATATCCGTGCATAAAAATAGCCGCTGTTGCTTCTAGATCTAATTCTTTCTCGATCTGCACAGCTTCAAGCTGTAAGTCAAGTCGAGATTCGCATTTTGAAGCAGTTAGTATTATTATTATTTTATGATAATTAGTATACTGACACAATTAGTAATAAAGAGTGTTATTATTATTTTATGATGATTAATATATTGACACAAATAGTAATAAAGAGTAAAAGTAATACATAACACATAATGCGCACATACAACGATTTCACATCGATATAAACAATAAAACCATGACAAAACTTCAAAGCGCTATGGATACGTTGATGTCCCTTCAGCCCAAGGCAAAGCAAGTTTATAATGGTCTCAAAAAAACAGTGACATTTTTATTGCAAGCGCCAAAGCAATTATTTATTTAACTAATATTATTCTTTTTAGCTGATACAGTAAATGTGTTATATGTATTTCAATTATATGTATTTTAATGAGAAATACGTATTTAAAAAAATGTTGCGTGGCAGGCGGAAATTTCCATAAATCATCTAAAAACTTTGGTAAATTTATAAGAAAAAATAACCAGTAACACCATTTGAATATTTCGGGTTACACCCAACTTCAGCAAAAACAAACAAAACGTCGCTGACCACATTTACACCATTGAGCACGCACAGCAGCACACTATTCTTTTCTATTTTTAAAAGTATGAATAATAATAATAATAATAATAATAATAATAATAATAATAATAATAATAATAATAATAATAATAATAATAATAATAATAACGAAACAAATAAATAAATTAAAGATTTAACTAAATAACTATACTACTACTACTACTACTACTACTACTACTACTACTACTACTACTACTACTACTACTACTGCTGCTGCTGCTGCTGCTGCTGCTACTACTACTACTACTACTACTACTACTACTACTACTACTACTACTACTACTAGCGAAGTTGTGGTCTTGATTTTGTGGTCCTGATTCGGCTCTTTGCAGTCCGCTGGACCCTGTAAGCATTGAATAACTAATTAGCTATTAATTTAACTCTGATCTCGAGTTGTCTTGATTTTGTGGTCCTGATTCGGCTCTTTGCAGTCCGCTGGATCCTGTAAGCAATGAATAACTAACTAACTATTAATTTAACTCTGATCTCGAGTTATAAAAAAAAAATTCGCTTAGCCTACTCGTCCTTCTCCGGAAATTTAAAGATTCAAATATTATAAAGTATAGGCCTAAATATTATTAATTAGAATAGATATACTGTAATTTATACATTTATTTATGTATAAAACAAACAATACAGGTCTAATAATTATATTCAGCTAGTGAGCTTCTTCGCTGCGCGAAGACTGACTTCTAATATATAATGTAGATTAAGCCTATGTATACTGTATAACAGTGTCTACTTGGTTCTAGGCAGGAAATGGGGAATGGTATTATTAGTCTACTGCTGAGAACTAACAAAATGCAAATCAAGGAACGCAACTATTAAATATGATCGATAATTAAAAAAAAGGATACCGCTGCGAAATGCTAATCTGTGTAAATCGAACAGAATTAGAAGCAACAGCGATCATTTTTAATGTCAACTAGTCGTCGTCATGCAGGCATCATCTCGTAACACATCGGAGAGCTTCGTTCGACTTCGGTGATTGCCTTTTTGGGCGAATGACTGGAACTAGGTTGGAAAAAACAAGTTTGCAGCCGGGGAGGTTGTGGAGACATAAGCCCACTAGCTCTGCTATGCATATAACTGGGTGATTGCTGGAGACATAGGCCCACTAGCTCTGATGCATGTAACTGGGTGATTGGTGGAGACATAGGCCCACAAGCTCTGATGCATGTAACTGGGTGATTGGTGGAGACATAGGCCTACTAGCTCTCATATGCATGTAACTGGGTGATTGGTGTGCTTGCACGTAAGTGATGTGTGTGCTTGTGCGCATGCATTTTTTTCTTGTTGTTTTTTTAATAAATATTATAATGTGAATATTTTTTATAATTGATTCAAATAGGATTTTTGGATAGTAAGCAATACCAATACCATGTAACGTGGACAAAAATGTTGGTCATTAGACAGAGACACTTGGATCCCAGCAAAGGTACAGAAAAATCAGTTGCACAACATTATTGATAATGATAGTTTTTCTGTACCTTTGCTGGGATTCAAGTGTCTCTGTCTAATGACCAACATTTTTGTCCACATTACATGGTATTGGTAGGGGTTGTCCGGTCCTGATTTGGCTCGGAAGAGTCCGCTGGACCTAAAACAATAATCATGTAATGTAATGTAATGTAATGTAATGTAATGTAATGTAATGTAATGTAATGTAATGCTCTGTTCTATCAATCTGCTATACTATCGTCTTCTTCGCTAGATCAGTCTCCTACCTTTTTTCTTGAAAACTCTTCCGGGACAAGATTCCTTGTTTGGGGTGCCGGGGGTTTCAGTATAAATAGTATCCCCACTTTCTGGAAATTTAGTGCTTTAAATTCCCACTGTCGCTGTCTTCCTCATTTACTCTTTCCCTTTACTGCTCTGTCCTATCACTCTGCTATACTATCTTCTTCTTCGCTAGATCAATGACCTACCTTTTTTCTTGAAAACTCTTCCTGGACAAGACTCCTTGTTTGTGTATGAGGTCTGTTGGATCAGCTTGGGAGTGTTGGACGCTTTCTGCCGGGTGGTCACTAGGGCTTCCTATGATGTTAGTATTTAGCAATATAGGCATTTTATATGTATATGTTTTGTTGATAATTTATAATGATGTTTGTATTCTATTTTGTTTTTGTAACCGGGGGTTCGAGTAGTTGGGGTAAAGCCTCAGCCGTCCCCTGCATGGGATGTCTTTATTGTAAAGTGACTGGCCGGTGGAGGGCATTCAATTTTCCCATTAGGGTTGTTTCAGCAGATCTTTTATGCGGATCGGGGGTTGTCCGGTCCTGATTTGGCTCGGAGGAGTCCGCTGGACCTAAAGCAACAATCAATCAATCAATCAATTGTGTATGAGGTCTGTTGGATCAGCTTGGTAATATTGGACGCTTTCTGCCAGGTGGTCACTAGGGCTTCCTATGATGTTATTATTTAGCAATGTAGGCATGTTATATGTATGTTTTTTGTTGATAATTTATAATGATGTTTGTATTCTATTTTGTTTTTGTAAACGGGGGTTCGATAAGTTGGGGTGAAGCCTCAGCCGTCCCCTGCGTGGGATGTCTTTATTGTAAAGTGACTGGCTGGTGGTGGGGGGGGGGGGGGGGCATTCAGTTTTCCCACTAGGGTTGTTTCAGCAGATTTTTTTTATGCGGATTGGGGGTTGTCCTGTCCTGATTTGGCTCAGAAGAGTCTGCTGGACCTAAAGCAACAATTATGTAATGTAATGTAAACGTTCAGTGTTCTTTCCTTCTGTAATTCTACAGTATTTCCGTCTCGTTGTACAGGACAGTATGTGACTGAAAGCATGAATCGTTGGGGACACAAATTGTGCTGGTACTGCTTTCTCTAGTAGGAGGGGCCGGGTAGCTCAGTTGGTAAGAGCGTCTTGCTAGTAACCGAAAGGTCGCTGGTTCGAATCCCGGATTGGTCAACGTGTGATCATATTATTTTCCCCTTTACCAACAACTGGCCCGCTGGTGTCAGTATAAATCGGTCCAGTAGTCACCTATATGCGAAAGTGTCGTGTGACTATAATCTACATACAAACAACATTTCTCTAGTCCGTGAATAAATTGTTGCTAAAAAAATTCTGACAATCTAACTTGTTGAAACTGAATAGTGTGCTGAGTCATGTTTAGAGGGAGCAGTAACCAAACAAATGGAAATGGCGAAATGGACTATGCATGATCCTTATTGATGAGGTGTAATCAATATTTTGATGCGTCCACTGTCAGTTTTCATGAGATGTAAGAATCGTTAAAGATCAAAATTAATGTATGCTTGTCTTAGGGTGAGTGCCAAATATGATTGGTAATAGAGATTTCGTGTGAGCTGGATGGGTCAAGGGCACATGTACAATGCCATGAACATAATTAAGACAGTTGGGTGCGCGTGAAAAAAATCGATTATATTTTGAAGTGTTTAGTTTAGGTAAGCATGCAGTGGGCAATTGGAAAGGATAACATTTCTTTTAGTATTTCAGATGAGAGTATAAACTGAGATCAAGTTTGCATGCATGCATTCCATTGCACGGACTTTAAAGATCTTGACGCTCATGTTCTAGCTGGGCGAGTGCCAGCTACCTAAATACACTTTGCACTCAACTAGGTCCAATACCTCATCGCCCAGGATTGTGCTCAGTCGTTTGAGAGTCAGACTATATGTCCAGAGGTTGCAGGTTGAGCATCAGACTATGCGCCCAGAGGTTGCAGGTTGGCGCCTTGGGCCGCTTTGGCTAGATCCTGTATCGGCCAGCACTTTGAGCAGCTCTGTCCTATTGTCTGCAAATATGCATCCCGAACAGTGCCCTAAATACTTATAGTGAAATGGTTCAGTGTTTGAATGATCTTTCTATTTTATTTTAGAGCATCCTTTAGCAATCATAGTAGATACCGTGCACAGCTCTGTGTGACTGCAGCACTTTGAAATAATGGTTTGTATGTTGCCCTGTTTACTAAGTAGTCTGCTACAGGTTTTCAGGAAATTGATAAGACATTGATGTACTTGTAATCATTCATTCAATTAAACCACCATTCGTTATTGACACAGCCCAAGCACCCATATTAATTTTATGTTACACGAAGTTATGCAAATTAATAGCCGAATCTCTTATGTCGATGTTCGTGCTTGGGCAGTGTAAATAAAAATATCGAAGCTCGAATATCAAATATCAAGGGATGAACTTGTGCGACTTTTAGGTACGAGGCTTTTCAGGTCACTGTTGGTTTTCTCTGGGTACTCTGGTTTCCTCGCTCCCTTCAATAAAAATATTGGATGCAGTCAATCTAAACATTTCAAAATTAAAATTAGATTTCCTTTCCATCTTCTAATAGTGACTTTGCATGTCTGAGTGATGAATGTGCGTTCAGTGCGTATGTAAAGATGTCTGCAAAATGTGCAATTTATTGATTTTTATGTTTTTTAATTAGTGTTGTTGTAGTTTTTTTTCCCACTTTTTTGTTTTTGTTTTTTGTTGTTAAATATGTGCTTTTTTAAATTAAAAAAACCACATTTTTTTGTTACATTTTCTTGTTAGTTGACTGATTATTTTTTTTATTTTTGTGTGTGTTGGAAGTAACACCACCGTGGAGTGGCCGGGGGTTTCTGTATGAATAGCATCCTCACTTTCTGAAAATTTAGTGCTGTAGTTTAAATTCCCACTGTAGCAGTCTTTCTTCTTTGTTGTTTTCGTATTCATACTCTGTTCTATAGCTCTACTATCTTCTTCGCTAGACCAGTCATCTACCTTTTTTCTTGAAAACTCTCCCAAAACTCCTCGTTTGTGTATTGGGTCAGCTTGGGGATATTGGACGCTCTCTGCCAAATGGACACTAGGGCTTTCTATGATATTATTTAGCAATGTAGGCATTTTATATGTATGTGTTTTGTTTTAATATTTTATCATATTTTTATTCCAATTTTGTAAACGGGGGTTCGATAAATTAAGAGTATAGCCTCAGCGTTCAGTTCAGTTCAGTGGGTAGATTACCGTCCCCGGACACAGTAGCGTATAGGGGACTGTCTTTATTGTAATGTGACTGGCCGGTGGAGGGCATTCAATTTTCCCACTGGGGTTGTTTCAGCAGATCTTTTATGCGGATCGGGGGTTGTCCGGTCCTGATTTGGCTCGGAAGAGTCCGCTGGACCTAAAGCAACTATCAATCAATCATTCTGTCCTATCACTCTGCTATACTATCTTCTTCTGCGCTAGATCAATGACCTACCTTTTTTCTTGAAAACTCTTCCTGGACAAGACTCCTTGTTTGTGTATGAGGTCTGTTGGATCAGCTTGGAAGTATTGGACGCTTTCTGCCGGGTGGTCACTGGGGCTTCCTATGATGTTATTATTTAGCACTGTAGGCATTTTATATGTATGTGTTTTGTTGATAATTTATAATGATGTTTGTATTCTATTTTGTTTTTGTAACCGGGGGTTCGAGTAGTTGGGGTAAAGCCTCAGCCGTCCCCTGCGTGGGATGTCTTTATTGTAAAGTGACTGGCCGGTGGAGGGCATTCAGTTTTCTCACTAGGGTTGTTTCAGCAGATCTTTTATGCGGATCGGGGGTTGTCCGGTCCTGATTTGGCTCGGAAGAGTCCGCTGGACCTAAAGCAACAATTAATCAATCAATCAAGCAAGCAAAACCAGTGTGATTTTCTATCTTTGAGATGCCAGCTCACCCATTGCCACTGTCTGCAAACCACACATGTTTATGTCTTGTCCATAGTACTGCACGCTACCAGTTGTTTGAACATTAAAATATAAATTACAGTTTGAATACATTTATACTGAAGCCATTTGACCGATTTGTGTTTTCTTTTTCTCTATCTTTTTCTCATTCTGTTGCTCAGCTCAGTTACGATTACATAAGTTTTTTTAAAGCACATTCTGCATCAAACTTCAAAGCAGTTTTCATAGTGAGTCAAGAAAAGTTTATTCATATTCTCAGCATCATAATACAAATGTCTTTAACATGTTCTACTGCTAGTTAACTAAAATCCACTAAAGATTTACAATAAAGTCTTTTTGAAGATTTCAATTCAATGTATTTGAAATCAGTTTACAAATTATGTGATTTTAGAATGTAACATCTTTATAAGTATGATGGTACACCTGCAGACCGCCTGGTAATAATGCATAAGAGCTTACACAAATTAACTACACAATAATGGTACAGATGAGCTTACCAACAATTACTACATAATGATGGTACATAAGAGTTTACACACCATGACTACTTAATGATGGTACACAATGACCGCATAAAGTTAGTAGAAATGAGCATACACAAAATGATCATATAATGATGGTACACATGAGTTTACACACAATGACCACATAATGTTGATACAGATGAGCTTACACACAATGACCACATAATGTTGATACAGATGAGCTTACACACAATGACCACATAATGTTAGTGCCAAAGAGGTCACACACAATGGCTGTACAATGATGGTAAGAAATCACACTTCCATGTTTGTTGCTTTAGAGAAATAATTTATATACCACAGCTCTTAGAATGCAAAAACGAAGCAAATTCCATAATTTGGAATAATTTGGAGTTCATAGAGCTGTTCGGTAGCCAGATATATACCGGCAGCGTAATGATGGAAAATTGTTAAAGACCGCTTAACGGGGTCAACTCCTGTATGTGTGTATTTTGACGTGCATTGTTTTAAATTTGGGCGTGCAGTGTTTCAAATTTGAGCGTACAGAGTATTAAAAATGTGTGTGCAGACACTGCATACATGCACGCACACGTGCACGCACATGATATCATCGATGCACGGACATGGTAT
This sequence comes from Oncomelania hupensis, assembly GCA_036898135.1. Classification (NCBI taxonomy): domain Eukaryota; kingdom Metazoa; phylum Mollusca; class Gastropoda; order Littorinimorpha; family Pomatiopsidae; genus Oncomelania; species Oncomelania hupensis. The sequence continues at coordinate 62,742,873 of CM072515.1, forward strand.
CATCGATGCACGGGTTGCGTGTTTTGTTTTCAGCGTATTTCATTGTATTTTGACGTGCATTGTTTTAAATTTGGGCGTGCAGAGTTTCAAATTTGCGCGTACAGAATATTAAAAATGTCTGTTCAGACACTGCATACATGCACGCTCACGTGCACGCACATGATATCATCGATGCATGGACATGGTATCATCGATGCACGGGTTGCGTGTTTTGTTTTCAGCGTATTTTATTGTATTTTGGCGTGCACTTTTAAAACTTTGGGCATGCAGAGTTTCAAATTTGCGCGTACAGAGTATTAAAAATGTCTGTTCAGACACTGCATACATGCACGCTCACGTGCACGCACATGATATCATCGATGCATGGACATGGTATCATCGATGCACGGGTTGCGTGTTTTGTTTTTAGCGTATTTTATTGTATTTTGGCGTGCACTTTTAAAACTTTGGGCATGCAGTGTTACAAAATCCGTGTGCGGGGTTACAAAATGTGTGTGCAGATACTGCATACATGCACGCGCACGTGTTCAGACACTGTTTACAATGCATGAACATGGTATCATCGTTGCACGGGGTACGTGTTTTTTTGGTTTTTTTTCAATGCATTTTATTATATTTTGGCATGTAGTTTTAAAAATTTGTGTATACAAGTGTGCGTATGTGTGCGTGTGTAGACACTGCATACATGTACATGCACGTCATCATCCATGTCATCATCGCTGCATGGGGTGTGCGTCCACGCCATCATCACTGTATGGGGTCAGTGTGTTCAAAGTATTTCCTTGTATTTTCACATGTAGTTTTAAAAAAATTTGTGTGGGCAGGTGTGCGTACGTGTGCGTGTGTAGACACTGCATACATGCCCATGCACGTTATCATCCACTTCATCATCGCTGCATGGGGTGCACAATTGCGCACTATCCACACAGTATTTGCCCTTTAAAAAGGTGATAGCTAAATCTATAAGCCGACTAATAAACAAGTGTGATCGTCAAGTTTGAGTTGTCTCTCTTTCTCCCCTTCTGTAAGACATGTGGCTGTTCGATGATGCAATATTATGTGTGACTTGTTAAACATGTTGGTGGGTGTCATCAGGGTTGACATATATGTTTAGATTTTTTTTTCAGGCGTGCTGACAGCATTTGATTGGTATTCAGTTATCTATATTTGTAAAGATTTGTCTATATATTCAACCACTCCACACAACAGATTGTAGTTAGATATTCATTATCCACTCCAAAAGTGACATTTTTTGATATTGTGTGTGTGGAGATCGATAAAAAACGAGAGCGAGAGAGAGAGAGAGAGAGAGAGCGGGAGAGGGAGAGGAGATAGACAGATGGGTTACTTCCCATATCTTATGATTGCGTCAGCCGTTTCCATATCATGTCCAAACATGCCTTTAAGAACAAAAGTGCTATATAATATGGTGTGGTACTTTGTGAGTCCAAACATGCCTTTAAGAACAAAAGTGCTATATAATATGGTGTGGTACTTTGTGATACTGTTTTCTCTGTTACTGTGATTGATAAGAACACATTTTTTTGATAAAGTTTTACTACAATTACTGTGATCACTTGCATTTTAAGTGCTTTAAAAGTTGTAAACATTATAAGATATAACTTTTGTGCATGGAAAAATATAAAAAATGAAATGACTGATTAATTTAAAAAAGCCACTTGTTACTCGCTTCACTACCATGTCTTCAGCTATTCAAAGATCTATTAGTGGTGAACAATTATTTCCTTTGTGAAATAGTCTTTTTGTTTGTGTTACTACATTCAATAAACAGGTGTTTATTCACATACGTGCTTTTGTGCCTGGACTCAAAACTGAACAATCTTCAAAGCAAGCCGAAAAAGAAAAAAAAACTTCAGGTGTGTGTGTGTGTGTGTGTGTGTGTGTGTGTGTGGGTGTGGGTGTGTGTGTGTGTGTGTGTGTGGGTGTGTGTGTATATGCTTGTGTGCGGTCTACATAAGATCTTCAATCAAGGGCCACTAATCATTCTTTCTTCTCTTCATTTTCACATATGTAAAATCATGGACACCATTATTTATAGGGTATGGTCAGGTGAGGTGTGGTATAGAGGGGCTCAATAAAAGATGGTTAAAGCTAGAGAGAGATAGGTCAAAAAACGAGAGAGAGAGAGAGAGAGTAAGAGAGAGAGAGAAAGAGAGTAATAATAAGATGTAGATAGAGAGAGGGAGAGGGAGAGAGAGAGAGAGAGAGAGAGAGAGGGGAGAGAGAGAGAGAGAGTAATAATAAGATGTGGAGAGAGAGGGAGAGAGAGAGAGAGTAATAATAAGATGTGGATAGAGAGATGGAGAGGGAGAGAGAGAGAGAGAGAGAGATAGAGAGAGAGAGAGAGCGGAGAGAGAGAGAGAGAGAGAGAGAGAAAAGGAGAGGGCGAGCGAGTAATAATAAGATGGAGATAGAGCGAGAGAGAGAAAGAGAGAGAAAGAGAGAAAAAGAGAGAGAGCAAAAGGGAGAGGGAAAAAAAAGATCGAGTTACTTCCCATATCAGCCGTTTCCATATCATGTCCAAACATGCCTTTAAAAAAGTGCCGGCGTGGTACTTTGTGGTACTGTTATTGTGATTGATAAAAAAACACATTTTTGATAAAGTTTGTCTATAATTTCTGTGATCACTTGTATTTTAAGTGCTTTAAACGTTGTAAATATTGTAAGATATAACTTTGGTGCATGAAAAAAAATATAAAAAAACACAATGACTGATTAATTGTAAAAGATATTATTAGTGATTTTAAAAGTGTGGCATTTTAAGGTTTCAGTAGCAGGTTTCGTTGACTGTAAAGCTCTCAACAACTTATGCAAACAGCATCAATTTTAATGCATTAGCTTGTTCAAATATCTTCTACAAAAGTTAAGATACTTAAGCATTGATAGTATTGTTAGAGGATTTTTCATGGATATTTTACAAGTTTGGCAGAGGACAGACACATAAGTTCTGGTAAGATCATTTATTGCATGCGTTCACATACAGCTCACACTGTGTTTTTCTTTTCATTTTAAATTGCACGACTTTCTCTCTCTCTCCTCGCTTTCCTGCTTACACATTATTCTATTAGTATACATAGATAAATGTATATTTTAATAACAATTGTATACATTTATATGCTGAAAAAGAGAGAGAGATAGAGAGAGAGAGACAGCGAGAGAGAGAGAGAGAGAGAGAGAGAGAGAGAAGGAGAGAGAGAAGGAGAGAGAGAGCGCGAGAGAGAGAGAGTGAGAGAGAGAGAAAAAGAGAAAGAGAGAGAAAAAGAGAAAGAGAGAGATTAAAAATGCATATTTAAACTTATTTTGTATGAGATATGCTAACCTCAGATGATGTAATGTTGATAAAATATCATAGATGATGTGGTCATATAGTATTCATCTTACAAATGCAGCATTTTAAATTAATGTATGGTGGCCGAGTGGTTCAGACATTGGACTTAAGATCCAATAGATTGATATCAGCGTGGGTTCAAACCCCACCCGTGCCAATTTTTTTTTTCAGATAAAATAAGTTTTCAAACAAATGTTTATCATTCAATTAAGGTATACTAATCAGATACAATTAACCCCATATTGTGTATGTGTATGTAAGCAGCTGTTTCCCATTCTCGCGGCCGGCATCACGCGTCTTTAGTCTATCACACGCCTATCAAGTCTAAACCTGATTTTACTGACATCATCGTCTCTAGTGTCCAGATGTGGCTAATTTGCTTCACAAACATACACTCTAATTCCCGTTCACACTTGAATCGTATCCTAATCATTCCATTTAGTGTCCACTTACATATTTTCTCGGTCTTCTAAAACCGGCTCTCTCCAAAAATAATATTGGCTTTCTCTCTTTGATCATACTACAGATGTGTGATGCATCCATTTGTATAGTATTCATCTCACAAAAACACTGTGTGTGCATGTGTGCGCGCGTGTGGGGGTGTGGGTGCGTGCATGTGTGTGTGTGTGTATAAATTATTGTTAAAAGATGTATATTTGTACGCATGTGCGCGTGCGTGCGTGTGGGGGGTGTGGGTGCGTGCATGTGTGCGCGCGTGTGGGGGTGTGGGTGCGTGCATGTGTGTGTGTGTGTGTGTGTGTATAAATTATTGTTAAAAGATGTTTATTTGTACGCATGTGCGCGTGCGTGCGTGTGGGGGGTGTGGGTGCGTGCATGTGTGTGTGTGTGTGTGTGTTGGGGTGTGCGTGTACGTGTGTGCGTGTATAAATTCGTCATAAAATATTGTTAAAGATGTATATTTGTGTGCGTGTGTGCGTGCATGTGTGCGTGCATGTGTGCGTGCGTGTGTTTGTGTGTGTGTGTGCGTGCATGTGTGCGTGCATGTGTGCGTGCGTGTGGGTCTGTGTGTGTGT
>CM072515.1:62752255-62792255 GCA_036898135.1 Oncomelania hupensis
CTATCTATCTATCTATCTATCTATCTATCTATCTATCTATCTATCTATCTATCTATCTATCTATCTATCTATCTATCTATCTATCTATCTATCTATCTATCTATCTATCTATCTATCTATCTATCTATCTATCTATCTATCTATCTATCTATCTATCTATCTATCTATCTATCTATCTATCTATCTATCTATCTATCTATCTATCTATCTATCTATCTATCTATCTATCTATCTATCTATCTATCTATCTATCTATCTATCTATCTATCTATCTATCTATCTATCTATCTATCTATCTATCTATCTATCTATCTATCTATCTATCTATCTATCTATCTATCTATCTATCTATCTATCTATCTATCTATCTATCTATCTATCTATCTATCTATCTATCTATCTATCTATCTATCTATCTATCTATCTATCTATCTATCTATCTATCTATCTATCTATCTATCTATCTATCTATCTATCTATCTATCTATCTATCTATCTATCTATCTATCTATCTATCTATCTATCTATCTATCTATCTATCTATCTATCTATCTATCTATCTATCTATCTATCTATCTATCTATCTATCTATCTATCTATCTATCTATCTATCTATCTATCTATCTATCTATCTATCTATCTATCTATCTATCTATCTATCTATCTATCTATCTATCTATCTATCTATCTATCTATCTATCTATCTACCTACCTACCTACCTACCTACCTACCTACCTACCTACCTACCTACCTACCTACCTACCTACCTCCCTCCCTCCCTCCCTCCCTCCCTCCCTCCCTCCCTCCCTCCCTCTCTCTCTCTCTCTCTATCTATCTATCTATCTATCTATCTATCTAAACACACACACACACACACACACACACACAGAGATATCTGTACCTGCGAAGCATTCTGTTGACAGCAGAAACACTGCCTCGTCTGCAAGCCAAAGCAAGGTCGTCAATCATATGACTGCTATTCAGCAGCCATTGCACTACCTCCTCCTTTTGTTCCTGAGCTGCCAAGTAAGCACCCGAACTGTCAACAACACAATCACAACTTTGAACAAAGGGGAACCTGAGCAAACAACCCAACGAACAAGCAAACGTTAATCTGAAGTCACACGAAGTACAACACGTACAACACGAACAACACGAACAACAATTCTGCTACAATGTTTTTATACAACATTATTTAGAAACTTAGTTTCAAATACAAGTGTTTGAGCAACGCATGTAGTCACGTGGTAAAGTAAATATTTGCAACCTCAGCGCGAAAACTACGCGCTCCGCAACTTTCCCACAGTGGCGTTCTCTTTTTGGGCGGCTATTTTTAGTTTACAAAAAAACATGGCCGGTTCAACCGACAGCGATGATGAGATTATTTTCATTGCTCAGTGTAAAGTAGGTCAAGATACAAACCGATAGAAAAAGAGGCAGCGTTGAGTGAAGCATTGGCTGACTTCTACTGTTCGACTGCATTCTTTGGTAGATTGAAAGTCCCAGGACACATACGCATATAGGGGACTGGTGTTCGACTGCACCTCACCCAATGCGTACTGAGTGTAGCGCATGGCAAAATGTGTGCATTCTGATTGGCTACGACAATGTGGTTGCAACACGAATTTAGAGCAGGTTCTACATCAACAAACTTTTTTTTTTTAAAACAGTTGCAAACAACAGATGTTTTTAGACAGGATTGCACGTGAAACACAATCCAAACATTAAAATAGTTTACAAATGCTTTGTGGTTTGTGTTGCTAGCGTGACTTCAACTTTACAGAAGATGAGAACTTGAAACAGAGCAGATACTTTACAACCAAATCAGAGAAACGGCTTGAAACCTTTTTTTTTTTTTTACAAATAGCAACTGTATTCTTCGCAGGCAAACCATGTCATACGACAGATAATCAATATATGAAGGCACACAAAATAGCGAGTCACGATATGTAAGAAATCATTGACTAAAAACACAAATTGTTGTTTTTTTCTTGAACCAACTTGGAACACAACAATGACCTGACGTGACCTTGACTTTGCCATAACTTTGATATAACCTTGATATAATCCTGACCTTGGCGATCAAACAAGGTTAAAACGCGCTTAGAGCTAGATTAATAGGTAAGCGCTATATAAAAAGGCCTGTAATAATAATAAAATTAAAAAAAAACTGATCTCAAGGCAATAAAGTTGCAGGAATACTGAACCAGACCTATTGCCACTTTTTTTTTTATCAGCGTAAAATGACCTTGACTTTTATGACAGATACGTTTAAGTGGCATGCTATATACAAGATCAGTCGTCGCCATCTTTCGTTAATGGCGCAACACAATGTAATGATTGGTTGAACCACGGTTCGCGAGGTCAGTCGAATCTCTAATGTAACAGTGATGCAAAGGAGGAAAGTTTAACGACGATGCACGAAAAAGATGATATGGGCCGATACGTGCAATCAGACCTTTAAACGGCTTTCAATGCCTTATCGTGGAAACCTACCCGCAGGGACCGCCGGCATTAACCTAGTAAAGTGGACACTCGATAGCACACAGGTAGATGTCATTGGTATTATAACACTATTTTTCCTCCTATTATAAGTTTATTTACTGCTCATTGAACTCATGATTCTTACTGTCCGTCGTTGTCTCGGAGATGAATATCGGCTCCAGCACTGAGCAGAGGTTCCAAAAGAGACAGGTGTCCTTTCAGACAAGCAATATGGAATGGCGTCCGTTTAAAATTCGTCCGCGCGTTGACTTCCGTTCCATGTGACAACAGACTCTGCAAACAAACAAGATTGGCAACCCACTCCAACGTGTCCAGCTTCACGCTTCTACGGCACGTCGTAATCGCGAGTTATAAAATTAATTTAAAATACTGCTCGAAAGAATTAGTTTGGTGCACTAAATCGCACGTAAAAATTTACCACTCACTATTCAGGTTTTCAACAATAGTATTAATACGTGCGACCTGACAATTTGAACGTGCGATCAACTCCTGCAGTTTGTACACACTGCTCACGTGTTTCATTCAATATTTGTACTATTGTGCGTTGTTGTATTTCTCTGTGTGTGCGTGTCAAAAATTGAATTTTTACATTCTCATAGAAAACACGCTGAAACACATCTTCAGTGCCAGATCCAGACAAGTAAGTCATCAACAGACAAAGTAACAAAATGTGGTTTTTGACAAAAGTAAGGGAACTTTATGTTGCAACCACAAGACAGACGTTTTGCCTATACCCGCCAACAAACCTGCACAATGTGGTCATTGCCCTTTTGAGCCGCATAATGCAACGCAGTCCACTCCTTGTTGTCCCTTGCGTGAACACTGGCTCCATGCTTCAGCAAGGTCAAGGTCATCTGCTCGTGTCCATGGTGGCAAGCGGTAAGCAAAGGTGTCCATTCGTTCTTGTCTTTAGCGTCTACTGCAATACCTGCAGTACGGAGAAGAAAAGTGCAGTCTAATTACATGCAGGCGTTGGTGGGGACAATGTTCAAACATGTTCCAGAGTTCATCGAAATGGAAAAAAGCGGAAAACTGCTTATTATTGGAATCGCTCAGTGTATTCCAAACTGAACAGATCCGTGGAGTAGCCCGTGTCAAGAAAGTAGGCTGCATGCAACTTCAAATATTTATTTCCATACATTTTGCACATCATAGAACGCTTATAATTACCTCTTCGTGAGTAATAACGTTTTTTATTTATACATTTTCCGTGACAATTTGAAAACGTTTGAATGTTTGACGTTCTTTTTTTTATTTTTTCTCTTTCTTTGATTATTTTTCTTTTACATTTTTACATTTTTATTTTTAGACTTAAATGGAAATACTTTGAAATTTGGAATCAGATCGAGTCAAATGTTTGTCGATATGTCAAATCTGTCCGTGGGTACGTTGTAAGCCATATCTAAGTAACCACTGAACGGATTTTGATAAAACTACATAGGAACATTACCAAGGTTGGTGGCCTGCCTCCTGTGCCGTCAAATTTGTTCTACTACAAAGATCAAACAATGGACTCCTTTTGTTGCTTAATACCTGTTGCTCAATATCTCAAGATTCAAGATTCAAGATTTAATCCCATTACTCGCCCCTTTTGGGGTGTGGAGGATACAAAAACAAAAGCATAACAATCATAAAGCGGTTGTTAAAAAAAATAAAATAAAATAAAATAAAATAAAAATAACAGCAACATTACTAACATTCCACTTTAACATTTACAACAATAACATTTTGCTAATATTGTTAATATTATTAGTATACACCCTTTCCTAATTTTATAAATTTACTCAAGTTTAGTAACACATGTTTTCTTTCCCGAAACAAATGACACAAGTTAAACATTGACTTGCACGATAAATATTTACTACATATAAACATTTGTCGAATATGCTTGTGTTTTGGACACTCAAAAATAAAGTGAAATTCATCCCCAATTGAACCCATATTGCAGTCCTTACAAAATCTTTCTTTCCTTGTTACACCTTCCCGCCTTCCTCAAAAACAGCGATTGGGTTGAGTTTTGGTACACAGGAACCTCAGACCATGGGCCATACTTTAGTCGCAGTCCTGTTGACGGTCAGTTGGTCGGTCCGTCACTCTTAATTTCACATTGCTTTTGTTTAAAGCACACATTTTTTTTTGTTTGCCTTATCTCAAGGATAACTGAATCAAGCTTTATCATTTTTACTTTGCGGATACTATTGCTAAGCGTGTTAGACCATTAGTGTTTGTACTTTCTCAAAGGTCAAGGCCACTGTGCTCTGCCATGTTCTAAACACGTTTTGCGCTGTATTTAAAAAATAGGCTGATACGATTTGGGCTTTTAAAAAAAATTCTTGCAGATATTTCCGATCGTGGCCTAACCTTTAATTGCCCGGGTGGGGATGCCGGGGGTTTCAGTATAAATAGTATCCCCACTTTCTGGAAATGTAGTGTTTTAAATTCTCACTGTCGCTGTCTTTCTTTTTTGTTCTTTCTCATTCCTACTCTGTTCTATCAATCTACTATATTATCTTCTTCTTCGCTAGACCAGCCACCTACCTTTTTTCTTGAAAACTCTTCCGGGACAAAACTCCTCATTTGTGTGTGAGGTCTGTTGGATCAGCTTGGGAGTATTGGACGCTTTCTGCCAAATGGTCACTGGGGCTTCCTATGATGTTATTATTTGACAGTGTAGGCATTTTATATGTATGTGTTTTGTTGATATTATATAATGATGTTTCTATTCTATTTTGTTATTGTAAACGGGGTTCAATAAATTAGAGTACAGCCTCAGCGTCCCCTGTGTGGGATGTCTTTATTGTAAAGTGACCGGCTGGTGGAGAGCTTTCAGTGTTACCACTAGGGTTGTTTCGGCAGATCTGTTATGCAGATCAGGGGCGAGTCCTCTTTCAGCGAAGTTGTGGTCTTGATTTTGTTGTTCTGATTCGACTCTTTGCAGTCCGCCGGACCCAATAAGCAATGAATAACTAACCAACAAACTAACCTTTAATTTAATGTTTTCATTCTGTTTCGTTAGGATGAAGCCGGCCCACAACACTGGCAAGAAAATTAACACTTTTGAAAATGTTTATTTTACGGCTATGCGTGCGAGATTCTAAAAATACATTTGAATGGCTTGCCATCTTTTTTTGTGTGTGTCTTTATTACCTTTGTTGATCAACCAGTCAGCTGCAGTATGTTTCCCTGCTGCTGCGGCGCAGTGTAGAGCTGTTTGTTCAAAATCATCCTTCACGAAGGGATCTGCTCCCGCTTGCAGCAATTTATCAAGTAGGTCGGTGTTGCCACTGATGCAGGCGAACAGGAATGGGGTCCAGCACGTGTGCGTTCGAGCCTCAAGATCGGCTCCAGCAGTTCTTAAGAGGGTGGTCACCACACCAACATCACCGTGCTGACAAGCATGGTGCAATGCCGTCCTGCAACAGGAACATCAATATTATTGTCTTCATAATCATCATCATCATCATCATCAGCAGCAGCAGCAGCAGCAACAGCAGCAGCATTATCTTCAGCATCATAACCATCATCATTGTGCCAAAATAAGCCCTTTGGGTGGAATCATCAATAAAACTTCCCTTCCTTTGTCGCCGTCGTCAACGTCGTCATCACCATCACCACCACCACCACCACCATCATTATCATCATCTTCTTCCTCTTATCCGTCGTCACCAACCTGCCAACTCCATCCTGAGCACCGATGTCCGCACCCTTGTGGAGAAGCAGTTCCACGATGGCTAGCTTCCCCTTGCTACAGGCAAAGTGCAGAGAGGTCATGTCCTGGTACTTGTCTCGTATGTCCACTGGAACTCCAGCTTCATCCAGTAAGTAAATCACCAGCTGTGCACACACAGACAGAGAGCGTAGACATACACTGCAAGGGCGGATCTTGGGGGGGGGGGGGGGGGTGCAACGGTTGCACGTGCACCCCCCCCCTCTCCCCACGGACGACAAAAAAAAATTAAAATAAAAGGAAGAAGAAAAAGAAGAAGAAAGAAGAGGAAGGAGAAAAAGAAGAGGAAGAAGAATATTCAGAATATCCATAATATTCATAATAGTCAACATGCTAATAATCATCCTAATCATCATCAGCAGCAGCAGCATAATGATGATGATGATGATGATGATGATGATGATGATGATGATGATGATGATGATGATGATGATGATGATGATGATGATGATGATGATAATAATAATAATAATAATAATAATAATAATAATAATAATAATAATAATAATAATAATAAAAAGAAGAAGAATAGAGGACAATAATAATAATAATAATAATAATAATAATAATAATAATAATAATAATAATAATAATAGTAATAATAATAATAATAATAATAAAGGACAAGAAGAAGAAGAAGAAGAAGAAGAAGAAGAAGAAGAAGAAGAAGAAGAAGAAGAAGAAGAAGAAGTTGTTTAATGTATTTAAAGTCTTTCTACCAAAGTGATACAATAATAATTTATTTAAAGTCTTTCCACCAAAGTGATACAATAATAATAATAATAATAATAATAATAATAATAATAATAATAATAATAATAATAATAATAATAATCGTCATTTACCTCAAAGATGCATTCTCTCCTATTTTCTTTCCCATATCAATCCCTGCCCTCTTCACGCCTCAATCTCCTGTTACCCCCACCCCCTCCCTCCTTTCTTCTTTCGTTTACTCACACTCACCAATCGGCCTACACATGTTAGACATAACAGCTCAACTTCAAAGAACGCCGGCCAATTATGACGTGTAACATCCGCTAAAACGTCATATGTCGCTTGCAATGCGTTTACACGTCACAAACGTTTTGACTTTGAGCTCAGGTTCACAACCGTCGCATTTTCGTCTACAAGTTCTTTTCAGGTAAAAGCTTTGTGTCAGCTTTGTGTCATTCTCTTAAAATGTATATTTACAGCAGTTATAGCAACAGCTTGATCTAAGGCACGGTGGCCTAATGGTAGAGCTTTGGCTTGTGGATCTGAAGGTCCCGGGTTCGAGCCCAGGCCGGGGCATTGTATTGTGTTCTTGGGAAAGACACTTTACTCCCGTTTCCTACTCCTCCGGATGAGAGTATAAACCGAGGTCTAGTCTGTGTCGCATACATTCCATCATAACGGACTTTAAAGATCCTGACGCTCATGTCCTAGACGGGTGAGTGCCGGTGACAAGAACACACCCACCAATGTGACCATGCACTTAGGTCCTTCTCCCCCATCCCTGGCTGCCCAGGATTGTGCTCAGTTGTACGGACGTCAGACCATGCGCCCAAAGGCTGCGGGTGGGCGTCTCGGGCAACTTGAGTTAGATCCTGTATCGGCCAGCGCCTTGAGCAGCTCTTGAGCTGGTAAAGCGCTATATAAGAACGATTAAATAAATAATAAATAAATAAAATAAATAATAAGTACAATTAGGTAGCAATTCAACAACAAAAGAAAGTGTAACACATGTATGTCAGGGCGTTTTGCCCATAAACTGTTGTTTTGAAAGAATGACTAGACCTCGGTTTATACTCGGTGAAAGGGGGCGTGCATCAGGGTCACGTTATTTCTTTAAATTATTTGTTCGGCATTCCGGTCCGTCAGCCAACCACCTTTTAACTCTTGTCTGAATGGTTATCTCTCTTCATCACCCATCCAAGTAGTGGCTCTACCAAACCTGCCCCACGTTGCTTAACATGAAACAAGAAGGAAATGACTTGCCCTTAGACAGTATTAGAGGACGTGGGCCAACCGACTCGCAAAATCAGATACATTTTCATAATAGGGTTGAGCATGCGCTGACATCTTGTGAAGAAGTGTATTTGCCGTATGATAGTATGATAACTAGAAAAGCATGTTATCATGATAAGCAAATAAGTCCAACGTTTTTAGTTGTTGTTGTTTTTTTTTTTAAATACGAGCATGCACAAACTTTCTTTGAAAGAGCTGTTTTGTTTGCAAGATCTCCCAATAAACTAACATTACTAGAAACTGTCTCACGCAATCAGAAAAGTAAAGAAAAACTTAACAAGACACAGCTGAGTTTGCACAGACTTCCAGTTGAAAAATGCATCGACTGTAAGGTCAGGTCATCCAGGAAACTCACTGGAAACCCAACTTTTTGCTTGTGAGTCCATCTTAGATTTGTTGTTGTTGTTGTTGCAAATCTCACCTCTTTATTGTCAGCCGCACATGCGCAGTGTAAGGCGGTATACCCCTCGTGGTTCCATGCACACGGATCATTGCAGTCCTTGGACCAATTATTGGAAAGGAATATAGTTAGCCCCTGCAAAAAGGACCGCGCCATTTAATGAAATGAGTTAATATCTGACCAACAGAAAAAGGCGACATTACGAAAATGACTGCATTGACGTTACAAAAAAAGTCGGGGCGAAAGGAAATCTCTCTCTCTCTCTTTTCTCTCTCTCTCTCTCTCTCTCCCTCTCTTTTTTTCTCTCTCTCTCAAGGTCTTGTTGCCCTCGTCGGGACAAGGATGTTAAAAAGTCTGTAGTGGGAGGACTGTGACTGCCATCTATTGAGTAGGATAGGTGTAGAGTTCAGTTCTAAAGCTGTGTGGCCCTCGTTTGGGCACCTGCCAATGCTCAAGTACTTCGTAGGTATTGAGATGTCCCAGGAATTAGCTAAGCATTAGCCAGAAACGGATTTGAACTCTCAGACTAACCAGTGTGCTGTACTGTGTGTGTTTTAGTGTTGTGTTGTGCAGTGTACTGTTCTGTGTGCCACAAGCCGAGGACCTAAAAGGTGAGTGTAAATCCTGCAATTCTTTTCCTTAGTGGCTGTGCTCGGAGTCTGCGTACGTGAATGAATGATGGTGAATGAGGGGGAAAGGGATGTATTTTAATAAATATTAGTATGTTGATTTTTATACGATTTTCATATGATTTTCTTGGGTTAAACGTTTGTATAAATAATGTCGTTGCTGTTGTTGCCAAGTGGGTCAAAGGGCGACAATGAAGTATGCATGTTGGAGACAGAGAGAGAGGGGTGATGAATGGGAAGGAAGGGAGACAATGTACTGCGTTGGAGAGGGGTGATGAAGGTGATGAAGGTGATGAATATGAGGAAAGCGCGGTTGTATTATAGTGTGATAGTGATAATTATGAATGGAAAGAGATAATGTATTATAACGTGGAGAGGGATGATGAAGATGGAGATGTGGTTGAGATGAATCGCTATGGTGTGAATGAGAGTGGAGTGCAGTTGTAACAATTATGTATATTTTTATAGACAACCATGTGTCATGAAAGAGATAAATTATAGAATTAAGAAATGCATTGTGTTTTGAGATGCATGTATAGACAGGTCAAGATGGCGGACGCCGAAAGGCGTATTCTGTTATGAAGTGTTTAAGTTTTTGTGGACAAGCTAGTGAGACTCTTTATTTGTCCACAGATTGGGCTTCGATTTTCCACTTCGATTTTCCACCTTTGCCAGCACTATAATCTTCTGTTTATCTACTGCTACCACTACTGTTATGTCCCCACTACTGGTATAACTCTGCGACTCCTAGTGTCTCTGCGGTACGACTGTGACGGGTGACGTCAGCTTTGGGACCTCTACCCTTGCCGCTGGGGAGTGTGGATGTTGACTGGGCTCACCGCCACCACCGTTACGTCCCCCTTTTGCTATCGGCGCCGCTGCTGGGAGTGACCCTCCATCACCACCTAGACCCGCCGTTGCTTCGGACGAGGCTGTCCATCGGCTACAGGACCCCAGCTACACCGCATCCACACACATACAGACTCGCATTCACACACCTAAAAACATATCTAGTATAAATTACTTCTTTTCTGAGTAATTAGCAGCATAGTACTTTGAGCTCAATTTATCGATAGCTAGGTTTCTAACGTTGACTTTGAACTATAAAGATAGCTATTGATTGAATTTCAAGATTCTTTTCTGATTGTGGATTTAACTTTGAATTGTGTATTTTGGAAATTTAACTGATTGTCACTATTGTTCTAACCTATAAAGGGAAAAGTGAAAGCCCCAGTTGAAAACCTGTCTTGCCTTTGTAGGCATGACTGATTCACTGCGGCAACAGTACCCCCGTTGGAGTGCCGGTGGTTTCAGTATAAATAGTATCCCCACTTTCTGGAAATTTAGTGCTTTAAATTCCCACTGTCGCTGTCTTCCTCATTTGCTCTTTCCCATTCCTGATCTGTCCTATCACTCTGCTATACTATCTTCTTCTTCGCTATACCAGTCATCTACCTTTTTTCTTGAAAACTCTTCCTGGACAAGACTCCTTGTTTGTGTATGAGGTCTGTTGGATCAGCTTGGGAGTGTTGGACGCTTTCTGCCGGGTGGTCACTAGGGCTTCCTATCTGCCGTGAACTGACAAAACCGAGCAAGTCCACAAAACCTACTTTCGAGAAAATCGACGTTTTGTGTTGCGCTATATTACGCGATCGTTTCTGGAAGTTTAAGGGCATATTATAATGCAATTCCTCGATTTAAGAGTGCATACCTTGAATGTTAAAGAAATGTTTGATAGATTTGATGTTTTAAGACTATTTGTGGACTTGCTTTGTTTTGTCAGATTATTCTTGAGATAGGTCTTTGTTGAGAACATGACAAAACCAAGCAAGTCACCCACTT
Organism: Oncomelania hupensis; assembly: GCA_036898135.1. Taxonomy (NCBI): domain Eukaryota; kingdom Metazoa; phylum Mollusca; class Gastropoda; order Littorinimorpha; family Pomatiopsidae; genus Oncomelania; species Oncomelania hupensis. Next base: position 62,763,367 of record CM072515.1, read on the forward strand.
GGTTTTGTCAGTTTATTATTGAATTAAATCCTTGTTAAAAAAATTCACAAAAACAAGTAAGTCAAATCCGCTTGGTTTTGTCAGTTTATTATTAAGTAAATCCTTGTTTTCAAAATTCACCAAACCAAGTAAGTCCCATAGGCCGTTTCTTTGTTAAAAAGTCTGACGAGATGAGTCACATAAGTTCGGTTTTGTAAAATGTGGGTGCGGCAGTTAAAGTGTATGTATGTGTGTGCGTGTTTGTTATTGTTTTTAGCCATTCTTCACTTAATATTCCTCGGTTGGTATGCAAGAGTCATGGTTATGGGGTAGCCCGTAGCGCAGTGGGTAGGCGCCGGTGTTCAATGCCGATGGTCGCGGGTTCGAGCTCCGCACGGGGCAAAACTTTAGGATTCTTATGAGACTTTACGGGTCACCGAGGGTTCTCTCCGGGTACTCCGGTTTCCTCCCTCCCTTCAAAATAATATTAGATGCAGCCAATTTAATTTTAAAAATACAAAACTATTTTCCTTTCAGTTTTCTATTGTAGCGATCTTCCTGCCTTTACACCACGTGTATGTCTTGTATTTTGTTGCCCTTGTTGTGTGTCTGTAATATATTTGTTGCTGTTTGTTTGTGGGTTCGAGCACAGAATAGAATAGACCCAACGTTTCCCGGCGAGTCGAAAGAGGCGACTAACAGGGTAATGTTAACACGGCATCACTGGGCGAAAGTCTTCTACACAGAAGTCACCTGCCAGGGCGAGGAACCTCACGTTACTACAGGTTCAACGACCACGTGCTCAAGGCCAAGGCGAGCCACACTGTATTCGTGGATTTCGGCTGTGGCCAACAGCCTGGAGAGGAATGGGCACCGTCAAGTCTTTTTTTGCCCAAGACACACTACATGATGACACTATCCACTAATTCCATACCGGATCGGTCGTCGCACGGCTCAAGGACCGCGCCTTCCGTTGGCCACCAGGACGGAGGTGTTAAGTATGCTACTGATGGACAATTTAGCAAGATCCGCACGAGAAACAACATCGTCATAGAAACCTGGAATGTCAGGACCCTAACTGCGGAAGGAAAATTAGAAGAACTGGTCCACGAGTTGGACCACTATCGATGGAACGTTCTAGGCATCAGCGAACTGCGCTGGAAAGGCCTATGTGAAACAACGACCGACAAAGGCCACAAGCTCTATTTCAGCGTTAGAAATTAAAGGAACGAACACGGCGTTGGATTCTTGGTCCACAAGAACATTCTAGCCACTGTCATGGGTTGCCGCCCAGTCTCCAGTAGACTCATTACCATCCCCCTGAGAGCAGCCCTTTTCAACATCACCATCATCCAGGCATATGCCACAACATCGGACTATGACGACAGCGAAGTGGAGGATTTTATGAAAATCTACAGGCGGTCCTTGACCAAGTGCCGAAGAAGGATATAGTCATAGTGCAAGGCGACTGGAATGCCAAGGTTGGCCAAGATGCGCACCACAACTGGGGAGACACATGTGCACCCCACTGTAACAACGAGACAAATGACAGGGATCTGAGATTCTTGGAGCTTGCCAGACACAACAATTTGGTACTGGCAAACAAGCTTGGTCTCCACAAAAACTCCATACGATGGACATGGCACATTCCCGGCGGGGAGCATCACAACCAAATAGACTACATCATGGTCAAGAAACGCTTCAGATTAAGCATCAACATTGGCAGGACACGCACTTTTCCAGGAGCAGACATCGGAAGTGACCACGATCTCTTGATGATGTCTTTCCGGCTCCACTTGAAGAGAGTAAATACAGCAAAGTGCACTAGACTGAAGTTCGACCTGGACAAACTGCAAGACCCGGAGGTGGCAGAACTATTTCAGGCCACAATTGGAGGGAAATTTGCACCACTGCTCATTTTGGGGACTGGTGAAATAGATGTCAACACCATGACCACCACCTTCAACTCAGCCGTGATGGATGCCGCCACTGAGATCCTTGGCAAGCACCGACCAAAGAAAAAGCCGTGGATCACACCTGAACTTTTGGATGTGTGTGATAAACGAAGAGAGATTAAAAAAAAAAGAAAAAAGAACACCTCACAGTGAGCTGATGTCTACCGAAAAATCAACAATGATACCCGAAAAGGCATGCGCACAGCAAAGGAGAACTGGATAGAAGATCAATGCCATGAAATAGAGAACAGTCTGAACAAAAACAACAGCAAGAAGGCCTACCAGACTGTAAAGCGGCTGACAAATGTCAAACAGCCCTAAGTCTCCACGATCCAAAGCAAGTCTGGCATATGCCTTACAGAAGAACAAGAAGTCTTGGACAGATGGACAGAGTACTGCTCTGACCTTTACAACCATACACCAAATGGAGTTCTAGCATGTCCCGAGAACAGAGAAGAACAAATCCTCCCATTTCTCCGGGAAGAAGTTGAGGCAGCAGTGCTATCGCTAAAGAAAAGTAAGTCAGCGGGAGTGGACAACATACCCGCGGAACTGCTACAAGCAGGAGGAGAAGCGATGATTGATGCCCTCACTATTATCTGTAACAAGATCTGGCAGAGTGGAGAGTGGCCTATACCATGGGCCCAGTCGCTTGTCATCGCTCTTCCCAAAAAAAGGTAACCTTCAGGAGTGTGAAAATTACCGCACCATCAGCCTCATCAGCCATCACAGCAAGGTCCTCCTGAAAATAATACTCAACAGGTTGAAACCCCAAGCTGAACAAATCATAGCTGAAGAACAAGCAGGATTCAGGGCAGGGCGAAGTACCACTGAACAGATTTTCAACCTCAGAATAATCTGTGAGAAATACCTACAGCACCAACAACATCTATATCAAGTGTTCATAGACTTCAAGAAAACGTTTGACTGAGTCTGGCATGTAGCTCTATGGGCAACAATGAAAGTATACAATATTAGCCCTAAAATTATTGAAGCCATCAAACGCCTGTATGACAAGGCTACAAGTGCAGTCCTCCACAACAGCGCCATCGGAAACTGGTTCAGAACAACAATCGGTGTGCGTCAAGGATGCCTACTCTCTCCAACACCCTTCAACATCTTCCTAGAGCGCATCATGTCAGATGCTCTTGCAGATCACGAAGGCACAGTCAGCATAGGGGGTAGAGCAATCTCCAATCTTCGTTTTGCGGATGACATTGATGGATTGGCTGGAGAGGAACAAGAACTTTAACAGCTGGTACAGAGGCATGACACCACCTCCAAAGCCTATGGAATGGAAATAAGTGCACAGAAGACCAAAATGATGACCAACAACACCAATGGCATCAACACGGACATCAAAGTCCAAGGTCAATCCATCAACACAGTGCATAGCTTCAAATATTTAGGAGCCATTGTATCAGACAATGGGCCCGACAGAAAGTCCTCTCCAGGTTTGCACGAACAACTGCTGCACTGACAAGGTTTAAGCCATTTGGAAAGACAGGACCATCAGTCCATTCCAAAGTAAGACTGCTGCGCTCCCTTGTCATCTCCATCTTCCTATATGCTTGCGAAGCATTGACCCTCACAGCAGATCTCCAACCAAGAATACAAAGCATGGAGATGAGGTGATACAGAAGACTTCTGGGCTTTTCCTATACCCAACACATCACCAACGACGAAGTCCGAGAGACCATCACACAAGCTATTGGACAACACGATGACCTGCTCACAGTGGTGAAGAAACGGAAACTCCGATGGTATGGCCACGTCACCAGATCATCAGACCTTGCAAAGACTATTCTGCAAGGCACAGTGCAAGGAGGTAGAAGAAGAGAGAGACCGAAAAAGAGGTGGGAGGACAACATTCGAGAATGGACTGGTTTGACACTGAGCGAAGCCATCAGGGCTGCTGAGGACAGGGAAAGATGGAGTATGTTGGTTAAACGATCATCTGTGGTGCCCCTACGACCTCAGGGTTACGGGACAGGGTAGGGTAGGATAGGATAGTTTGTTTGTTTCCACACCTCGTGGAAGTTGCCGCATAGGCGGAAGAGCCACAGGATCCTTCATGGTGGGCAGGAAAGTAAATGAAGAAAACTCTTTTTCAAAAAGCCGAACACGTCATTTGCTGACTGAAATTTCGTCATCTTTTTCACAGGAAAATAATACTGCACAGCAGCAATAACATGGATTCTCACTGGTCCACTTCATCGTAAGGCACTTTCTCATTGGTCGGGAGGACTTACTTTTTTTTGTCAGTTTATTATTGAAGATGACGTCATCATGCCAACTCGAGCATCAGCCAGAGGATCGCCGAAACAAAATCGCAGTGGACTTGCTTGGTTTTGTTAGTTTATTCCCCCACTTAAATGTTTTTTAACAAGGACTTACTCTATGATATCTCCAAATCTAAACATAGTTCGGATTTGATTTTTACAGGTAAGATGCGTCATTCTCTTGCAAGTTTGATGGCGCAAAAAACTCATTTTCGACCTTAGGTGGACTTACTCGGTTTTGTCAAATCACGGCAGCTATGATGTTATTATTTAGCACTATAGGCATTTTATATGTATGTGTTTTGTTGATGATTTATATTGATGTTTGTATTCTATTTTGTTTTTGTAACCGGGGGTTCGAGTAGTTGGGGTAAAGCCTCAGCCGTCCCCTGCGTGGGATGTCTTTATTGTAAAGTGACTGGCCGGTGGAGGGCATTCAATTTTCCCACTAGGGTTGTTTCGGCAGATCTTTTATGCGGATTGGGGGTTGTCCGGTCCTGATTTGGCTCGGAAGAGTCCGCTGGACCTAAAGCAACAATCAATCAATCAATAAAAAAAAAACTATTGTTGCATGTTGTTGTGGGTATTCTGTTGTGTATAGTTCTGGGGTTTTCAGTTAGACAAGGGAGGTAATCGTTTAGTAAATACTGGGTTGGGGGTCCTGATAGGGGTTGAGGGTGGTTTAGTATCCCATATCCTGTGAGTGTGTGTGACATTGTTGAATAAAAGTGTGTGATTGTTCAACTGGCATTTTTGTGTTAGTTTTTTTTTTGTTTGAGTTTCTATTCCTTCCACTCGTTGTTTGGGCTGAACGTCGCGGAACCCGCTCGGGTGACGCGACACTAGGGCTTCATATGATATTATTTAGCAATGTAGGCATCTTATATGTATGTGTTTTGTTGATATTTTATAATGATGTTTGTATTTTATTTTGTTTTTGTAAACGGGGGTTCGATAAATTTGAGTATAGCCTCAGCGTCCCCTGCGTGGGATGTCTTTATTGTAAAGTGACTGCATGGCTGGTGGAGTGCCTTCAGTTTTACCATTAGGGTTGTTTCAGCAGATCTTCTATGCAGATCGGGGGTTGTCCGGTCCTGATTTGGCTCGGAAGAGTCCGCTGGACCTAAAGCAATAATCATGTAATATAATGTAAACAACTTGTGTACGCGTGCGTGTATGTGCAAATTCCAGTGAAAATATATAAATGAGGGCGTCCGTAGGTACATTAACGCATAAATTATGCAAGCTCAAGGGCGCTTTGACCCGTCGGTTGCTGTGAAACAAATTGTCTATTGTTACCTGTCCGATCTCAAGATCGCTTGAAAACAGATTTGACGTTGGTATGTAGACGCCGTGGCGCGCTCTAGATCGAGACGTCACTACGTTGGTTGGCGTCATTCTCTCCCGTTTAACTGAACTGTTTATCTGGTCGATCTCAAGATCACCTGAAGGCAAGCTAGGGGATGCAAAGGGCAGATTACCCTGCTCAGCAGGGCTAGCGTTGGGAGACGGCAATATGTTTGATGACTTCATTCTCTTCCGTTCATCACCAGAAGGCCCAGAAGCTGCAGCTTCGATAGCACTATCCTGCTTGGCGCTAGGACCCAAACTAGGTTTTACGACATTTGTTTCTTCTCCAAAACGCTCGAAGACTGTCGCAACAAGTGTGGGCCTTTGTTGCTGATCATCGAAAAACGGCTCTGGCTGAGGGAATGCAGGCGTCGGTTGGTTTTCAAATGATTCCTCCAAATTCTCTTGGCTCGGTGCAGGGATTATTGTCTCAAAGCGCTGTCGACTTAAAGGTCTTGAAACTCTCTTTTCTTCGTTAATGATGCTTGGCCTTTGACTGGTACACAGCGAAGAAGGAGTAGGTGACTGCAACAACTCTCGCTGTTGTTTGGTATTTATATTTACTTTGGATGGTATCGATGGTTCTTTTGTTTCCACATCTTGTTGATCACCTCGAGTAGTGTTTTGAGCAATCGTTTTTCTTCTATGAACCGTTTGGCGGGCAAGAGTTGGAGACAGCACCGAACCATTCACGGTTGACCTATAGCTGTGTACATTCTGTTGCCTGCCTTGTACGGCATCGATCTCACTAGAACAATGCACGCCATGCTGGTGACGGACAACATCATCTGCATCGCCATTGTCGTCGTCATCGATGTCTGAGCACGGCATCGCCTGACGCGCGAATTTCGCCCATGTCAGTTCCTGTCTCCTGTGACGTGGCACAAACTCTGCCAGAACTTCCTGCACCTGGGGTTCCAGACGAAGCAGTTTTTCCACATCATCGCTGTTCACCTCCATCAACACTTCCAGTCTCTTTGTCACACCTGCGAACAAAGACACAAAAATGAAAGGGTGGACAGTGCAGACGTGTGGATATTTACCCAAAGACAAAGGGAAAAGGACGAAGATGACGGAGACGACTTTAATTAACTGTTTGGTTTGAAGAAAGAATGGAGGGAGGGATACATTGAACATTTAATTAATGAATAAGCTGTGACGAAATGAATGAAATAAATGAAATAAATGACAAGTAGGATTACCCAAAAGTCGCAGTCTGAAGCGCTGAAAAAGTTCCATAACCATTCTCTGGGGCAACTCTTCTTTTCGTATCTCATCTAGGACTTCAACAAACAGGTTTTCCGTGTACTGATCTATGATCCGCGTCACTATCAGCTCTCGAAGCCCTGAATGTTTACGCCTGTCTGCAACACCGGTCGGTCGCTTCAATTCAGTCTCGCGACTGTCAGAGGAAGAGAGTTCTATGCCTGGGAGCTCATCTGCAGAGCGCAAGTCAGTGGATGGATTGAGTTCGCCAAAAGCTGTTCCCTCAGCTTCTACGGGTTGTTTTACTTGAGTTTGACCACTGAGGTCTTCCTGATGCGTTGTTAGGTCCGCTCCTTCGTTGTGAGGTGAGCTGGTGCAGCTGTTTGGAAAGTTGCTCCAGTCGGTCTTCATGATGAACACTCCGTCCGAAGCTGTTAGAACAGATAAGAACGTGATTTCAAAAGAATTGAAATCCCAAAAGTTGTTGTTGAAGCAATAACTAGATATTGACCACCGCGGTTCAAAAATCCTATCGGGCGGGCAGTTACCACGCCGCTCCTAACCATTGCTCTGTTAAAAAGCAATTCTGTAAAGATGTCTCAATGGTGATTCTCTCTCTCCCTCACTTTCTCTCTCCCTTTCTCACCCCCCCCCCCCCACACACACGCACACACACACACCCACACCCACACACACACACACACGCGATCACTATAAATACCAAAGTGAGAGGTAAACTGCTTACCAGCTTGCAGCTGCTTCACGCTGGTAGCAACGTCAACGCCGACGCGGCCGCCATCTTTGTGGTCGCTGATGTTGATGGTGGTGTGCCTCTGAGCCAAAGTCAAGTGCTCCACGACCTGGATTCGAACCTTACCCGTTGGCGATCTTGTCAGCATGGTGGCGCATTGATTGGTCACTGTCATTCAAATGCCAACTTGTCATAACAAACAGCCTACATAGTTAATACATGATTGTTACAAGATGAATATATGAGTATATAACTTGTGTTCATTTATTGAGTTGGGGGAGGGGGTAGAGGGTGGGGGAGAGGTGCTTGCTGGGACGGAGTATTTTGTATATCTGGCACTCACGCGGCTAAGACATGAACATCTGGATCTATAACGTCTATGCGAACAAATGCATGCGAGCACCGACTAGACCTAGGTTTAATTACACTAATCTCCGAAGCGTGCGTGAATAAACTGCTAGTGTATTATAAGTAGACAGCAAACTACTCCGCTCACATCTCCATACGGGCGCCTGTGGTTTTGTCTTACCTGGAGGGTCTCCCACATTGACTTGGACCACGCTTTCGGACATGGCAACATGGCCAGCCTTTTCCACGGTCACCTAAAACAAAAGACAGGAAATGTAAGTAAATGACTGAACGAACGGATTAATGATTTATAACGCGCCTAACTATCTCCACGCCACAGGCGCTTGTATCTGGACACGCGAGCGCCTATGCCTGTGACGCATCTCTCTTTGGTTATCTACATGCATGTACAATAATCTATAATATACATAACCAAAGCGAGACGCGTCACGGGCATAGGGCCTCGCTTGTCCAGATACAAGCGCCTGTGCGAGCGTCTATGCCTGTGACGCGTCTCCCTTTGGTTATCTATAATATATATATAACCAAAGGGAGACGCGTCACAGATAGATAACCAAAGGGAGACGCGTCACAGGCACAGGCACAGGCATAGGCGCTCGCGTGTCCAGATACAAACGCCTGTGCTCCACGCATATCGCAGGGTTGGTGGGAGGGAGGTGGACACACAGACACAGACACAGACACACACACACAAACAGACACACACATACACACACACACACAAAGAAAGAGAGAGATGGAGAGAGAGAGGCGAGAATGGGCCTTAAATCTTAATTTACAACAATTACCACCCTAAACGTTGTTTGCAAAGAAAAAAGATCCTGACGCTCATGTCCTAGACGATTGAGTGCCGGCTACACAAATACACCCAGCACGCACTAGACACGTTCTGCCCATTCCCGGTCTCCTATGATGGTGCTCAGTCGTCTGGGCCAGAGGGCGCCTCGGGCAGCTTGAGTTAGATCCTGTATCGGCCAGCGCCTTGAGCAGCTCTTGAGCTGAAAAAGCGCTATATAAAAACGATTAATTAAAATGAAAGGAAATGAACTGACCAGCCAGTTTTCTATTTAAAAACAACAACTAAGGAGTGTTTTGACCTCAGCGACTTTGACCATTGAGAAAGAACAACTGGAAATGGCATAAAAAGCTGAGAATCGGAACTAACAGTTATAACAATAATTGGTCAAGAAATTCTTGCCAAAAAAGCACAAAACGCATATAGGCACATCAACGAAGGAGAATGGATCATCGATAGCACATGGGTAGCGGAGAAGAATTGGTGGATTCTCGATAGCGTAGGGGTACCGTATATAGATACAAACTACCCTTATTGCTACTCTTATGCTATCGAGGATCTCTCTCTCTCTCTCTCTCTCTCTCTCTCTCTCTCTCTCTCTCTCTCTCTAACATAAGAGTATGTGTATTAAAATGCATTAATTTGCTTATTGATTTGTTACCGTAGTTACGGAATATGTTTGTTTCAAATTCTGTTATGTTAATTATTTTGTTTGTTTTGCATTGTTTATTAAGGACTAGCTGTAAGACAGGTCCAAAGGACCTAATGCTATTATCCTATTAAAGGTTTCGACTTCGACTTCGACTTCGACTTCTCTCTCTCTCTCTCTCTCTCTCTCTCTCTCTCTCTCTCTCTCTCTCTCTCTCTCTCTCTCTCTCTATATATATATATATATATATATATATATATATATATATATATATATATATATATATATATACATATATATATATATATATCCACAAAAAATGTCAGTCTAGAATTTACTGCCTTCAAAAACTTCGAAATCTCCAAGTCAATAGCCGAATCCTTCAGACTTTTTACTCTTCTTTTATTGAGTCCGTTCTTACCTTTTCTTTTATTTGCTGGTATGGAAGTTTGTGTGTTAAAAACAAAGGTGTGCTGGATCGAGTGGTGAAAGTTTGTGGGAGTGAAACAAGAGAGTCTGCAGGTGTTGTATGAAAGGCGTGTTGTGCGGAAAGCCAGTTGCATTGTGCTGGATTAGGGATAGCACTCATGTGCTTGCGCACCGCTTCCAGCTCCTGCCTTCTGGAAGGCGCTACCAAACACCAAGGGTCAGAACTCTCAGAACGAAAAACAGTTTTATCCCAAAGGCTGTCTCATTACTTAATTAATAAATGATGTGTGTGTGTGTGTGTGTGTGTGTGTGTGTGTGTGTGTGTGTGTGTGGAGTGTGTGTGTGTGTGTGTGTGTGTAAATGTGTATGTTTGCACAAAATAATTTCATGTAACATTTGCTGTCGTTTATTGTTAGCATGCATAAGTGTAATTATATTCATGTGTGACTGTGCAGTTTTATCCTCATTGTCATTATGATTGTTGTTATTGTTATTGTGATGTTTATTCCTTGTTGATTGTAATTGTACACCACAATGTAATGTCTTGTAAAAGATAATAAAGTTGTCTTATCTTATCTTATTTTATCTTATCTTATATATATACCTTTAAAATTACTCACATTATGGTTATACAGTTTTGGCTGACGCATGCCGCAATTGTCACAGATGACGTCAATATGATGACTACATGACATACAGTTAACACCCGACAACATCCTTTCTTCGGCCTCTTCCTCTGGTTCTGGTTCCATTGCCGCAATTGGTGAGCTGTGTTCACTGCAGAAAAAAACTGGTGTACACAAGGGCTAATGATGAGTGATAACTTCCTTCAGTTGGAAAACGGTCAAATGAACATGAACTATTTCTATGGTTATCGTTGTTATTGTCATTGTCCTCGTCATCATTGTCGTCGTCAGCTTCAATATTATCATCATCATCATCATCATCATAATCGTCGTCGTCGTCGTCGTAGTCGCCGTCGTTTTCATCATCATCATCATCATCATCGTCGTCGTCGTCGTCGTAATAATCATAATTGTGTTTCTACCCCCCGTGAGGGTGTCGGGGGTTTCAGTATAAATAGTATCCCCACTTTCTGGAAATTTAGTGCTTTAAATTCCCACTGTCGTTGTCTTTCTCCCTTGTTCTTTCTTATCCCTACTCTGTTCTATCAATCTACTATACTATCTTCTTCTTCGCTAGACCAGTCACCTACCTTTTTTTTTCTTGAAAAATCTTCCGGGACAAAACTCTTCATTTGTGTGTGAGGTCTGTTGGATCAGATTGGGAATATTGGACGCTTTCTGCCAAATGGTCACTGGGGCTTCCGATGATGTTAATATTTGGCAATGTAGGTATTTCATATGTATGTGTTTTGTTGATATTTTATAATGATGTTTGTATTCTATTTTGCTTTTGTAGACGGGGGTTCGATAAATTAGAGTATAGCCTCAGCGTCCCCTGCGTGGGATGTCTTTATTGTAAAGTGACCGGCTGGTGGATTGCCTTTCAGTGTTGCCACTAGGGTTGTTTCGGCAGATCTTTTATGCAGATTAGGGGTGAGTCTTCTTTCAGCGAAGTTGTGGTCTTGATTTTGTGGTCCTGATTCGCCTCTTTGCAGTCCTCTGGACCCTGTAAGCAATGAATAACTAATTGTATTTCTATAACTGCCGTACAGATATCAGAGATTACCATATATGATTAACAGGTGTGTTTGTGTGTGTATGTGTGTGTGCGTGCGTGCCGTGTGTTTGTGTGTATATGTGTTTAGGTTAAGTGGTGGTTAGTTTTTCATTGCTTACAGGGTCCAGCGGACTGCAAAGAGCCGAATCAGGATGACAAAATCAAGACCACAACTTCGCTGAAAGAGGGCTCACCCTTGATCCGCATAAAAGACCTGCCGAAACAACCCTAGTGGTACAATTGCCCACTTTCCCCCCTTTCCCAGTCCCCTATTCGCTATATGTGACGTGGGACTTTAATCTATCTACCACCACCCTAGTGGTAACACTGAAGGCATTCCACCAGCCAGTCATTTTACAATAAAGACATCCCACGCAGGGGACGCTGAGGCTGAGGCTATATTCAAATGTATCGAACCCCCGTTTACAAAAAACCCACAGAATACAAACATCAGAGGAGTTTTGTCCCGGAAGATTTTTCAAGAAAAATGGTAGGTGACTTGTCTAGCGAAGAAGAAGATAGTATAGTAGATTGATAGAACAGAGTAGGAATGAGAAAGAACAAATGAGAAAAACAGCGACAGTGGGAATTTAAAGCATTAAATTTCCAGAAAGTGTGGATACTTTTTACACTGAAATCCCCGGCACCCCTACGGGTGCGTGTTAAGTGGTGGGAATTTTTTACACAAGTGTTTTTATATTACTCTCTCTCTCTCTCTCTCTCTCTCTCTCTCTCTCTCTCTCTCTCTCTCTCTCTCTCTCTCTCTCTCTCTCTCTCTCTCTCTTTCTCTCTGCACAAGCAAAAGTTGCACAACGGAGTTTTCACACTATTAAGAAGAAGAAGAAGAACAACAACAACAACAACAACAACAACAACAACAACGATTATGCAGAATATAAATATGCGAAGAGAAGAAGAAGAAGAAGAAGAAGAAGAAGAAGAAGAAGAAGAAGAAGAAGAAGAAGAAGAAGAAGGAGAAGAAGAAGAAGAAGAAGAAGACCAAGAAAAAGTACCTGTTGGTTCCTTCAGTGGTTTAGATAGTCGAAGGATTATGGTCATAGTGGGAATTAAGGACCGATCAGCATGTCCCCGTCATTATAAAAAAAAATTATTTGGCTGTAGGCTTTGGAGTATAATTATACGGCTGACAAGTCGTTCAACGGGTTTTGTGTATATTTTGTGTCTTTACCTCGACAGTGCAGGCATGGACTCTATATCTATTATATAGGGTCCATGGTGCAGGCGACTTTTCCTGATTTGCCACGCACAGGACTGTGCCCGCACAGCGCATATCAAATCAAAATCACAATATCCCCCCCCCCCCCTCTCTCTCTCTCTCTCTCTCTCTCTCTCTCTCTGCTTACTTGTATCCACAGGCGCTCGCACAGCACATGTCAAAATCACAACCCTCTCTCTCTCTCTCTCTCTCTCTCTCTCTCTCTCTCTCTCTCTCTCTCTGCTATCACAGGCGCTCGTATCGGGATAGGTACTTCTATATCAAGCTCTCAAACTCCTCTCAGCGAAATATATACAAACGAACTAGACTAGAAGATTTCTCCTTATGCTGTGTGTGTGTGTGTTTGTGTGTGTGTGTGTGTGTGTGTGTGTGTGTGTGTGTGTTCTGAGTTGGTATTTCATGTTTTGCTTTCGCTTTTAATGGGGTCTTTTAAAAAAAATAAGTGCTACCCTTTGACAAATAATAACAATGAAACGTCTCTATAGCGAATAGGAACATGTACAACATTTTTATTTATTTAAACCTAATTAACATTCTCAAAAGATTACATACACAATATATTACAAGATACATACATACATTCATTGCGGACTTCCTATTCATTCTAGGAGAGAAGGGGAGGGGGGGGTAGAGCGGGTGCAATAGGGGAAGGGAATTGTAAATAAATTAATGATACACACTAGTTCTCTGTGTAATGGGGGAGGGGGAGGTGGTATATAGCCTGATTAAAAAAACAAAACATTGTAGTCTGAATGGGTTTAATGTACATGAGTTAAATACTTTTAAAACCACACCTATCGATGATAGACTTCTACGGGAAGGAAGACGTATAAACACTTACCCTTATAACCAATCCTTCATTACAGCAACCACCTTGAATAAGCCTTAATCCTAAATGAAGGACACATTCTTACCGTCGTCCTCTTTACGTCGCCGTGCATGAATCAAAAATAGGAGGGGAATTTAGTTGTGGTGGTTGTTGTAAGGAGAGGTCTACGCATGTTTCGTCGTCCTTTGAACATTTGCCAAAGTTTGTTTGTATAATATTATATATTAAAGTTTTAAAAAAAAAAACACACATTCGTGGTGGTAAATAAGGATAGCCTATAATTATAAGAATGTAAGCAAAATTGTCACGGCCTCCGACACTTCAGACTAGACTAAACAAACATTAATGATGGAGTTATTTCGGAGTTTCCACAGTATCCTGAAGAAGAAGAACAACAACAACAACCAGAACAACCAGAAGAAGAACTAGAAGAACAAGAACAATAAGAACAAGAGCAACAAAAACAAGAAGAACAAGAACAACAAGAAGAACTAGAACATCAAAACAAGAAGAAGAACCAGAATAAGAACAAGCCTTTCCTCAGAGGTAGAACAGTCAGTCAGCCTCAAACAGTCCATGTTCCATTTCGACTCATTTCGAGTAGACGAAAGTCTTCAATTGTTACAACATTTGGGGCTAGAAGTGGCCATATAAAATATAACTTCAAACGCTTAAATTTCTAGTATAAAAAGGGGTAGGCCCGAACCTTTTCTCGGCGAACCAAAGGTCAAAAATGCGGTTTCATTCTTAATTGGGTCTTCCCGAGACCAGCCAAGACGAGACAGGAGATCGGGTGTCACGGCGAGCTCTTTCGTTTCTGAACTGGGTCTATTTTTAGCTGCGTCGAAACTGACATACCTGACAAAGTTACGTTAGCAACAATGGCGGCCTTCGATCGTGAATTGAAAACTGCAGAAGATTTTGGCGTTGTTCTAGCGCTGTATGTCCTAAGCGAGAACGAAGGGGCAGCCGAAAGAGAAAGAAAGCAAAAGGCAACACTTCCCTATGTGTTGCAAAGGCACCAGCAAGGTGCATTTCATGCACTGGTGCAAGAGTTGGCTGAACAGCTCAGTGGCTATTCAATGATTTATTATTTTTACTGATTCAGTATTTTCACTGTTCTCTAGCCTAAATTAAGTTTGGATTTGGTGCACCTACTTATTTTAAGTGTTGCAGTATTTATTTAGATCAGTTGTCATTGACATTGATAGATTTTTCAGCAAATCAAAATAGTGTCTCGGGCAGGTTTGCTGCGCACGAACGGCTTTTTTGATTGATTAATTGTTGCTTTAGGTCCAGCGGACTCTTCCAAGCCAAATCAGGACCGGACAACCCCCGATCCGCATAAAAGATCTGCTGAAACAACCCTAGTGGGAAAACTGAATGCCCTCCACCGGCCAGTCACTTTACAATAAAGACATCCCACGCAGGGGACGGCTGAGGATTTACCCCAACTACTCGAACCCCCGGTTACAAAAACAAAATAGAATACAATCATCATTATAAATTATCAACAAAACACATACATATAAAATGCCTATATTGCTAACTAATAACATCATAGGAAGCCCTAGTGACCACCCGGCAGAAAGCGTCCAATACTCCCAAGCTGATCCAACAGACCTCATACACAAACAAGGAGTCTTGTCCAGGGAGAGTTTTCAAGAAAAAAGGTAGGTCATTGATCTAGTGAAGAAGAAGATAGTATAGCAGAGTGATAGGACAGAGCAGGAATGGGAAAGAGCAAATGAGGAAGACAGCGACAGTGGGAATTTAAAGCACTAAATTTCCATAAAGTGGGGATACTATATACTGAAACCCCCCGGCACGAACGGCAAGACGAAAGGCCGGCCCGCGACACGGCAAGACACGTCTCGATGTTCTCGCCGATCCTGTCTCGGATTGCTCGCCGAGCCTAGTTAAGGCCAAGGATGGTTCGGGTGTCTCGCCGAGACTGTCTCGGGTGTCTCGCCGAGACAAGGTTCGGGTTTGTCTCGCGCAGTTAAGCTAGTTAGCACTAGGAATCTGTCCCCTATACGCCATGTGTCCGGGGACTTTAATCTAAACAAGTAAAGTAAGTAAAGCTCTAGGAACGCAATTAGCGCTTGAGCTGACAATGCGCTGTATAAGAACGATTAAATAAAAATTAAATAAATGATCACCTCCTAGCAGTGTGTGTCAAATGTCTGTCTCTCTGCCGCTCGCTACGATGCACGCAATATCATGAACCACGTCTTCACACATTGAACAAACTTCATAGGACCATTCCC
The DNA here is from genome assembly GCA_036898135.1 of Oncomelania hupensis. Lineage (NCBI taxonomy): Eukaryota > Metazoa > Mollusca > Gastropoda > Littorinimorpha > Pomatiopsidae > Oncomelania > Oncomelania hupensis. The sequence continues at coordinate 62,779,152 of CM072515.1, forward strand.
AGGTTTCGAGGCCAGCTTTCCCGTGCCACCGTATTTGCCCTGCCTCAAAGATCAAGGTCCTGGTGTAATTTCTTTGCTAAAAAAAATCTTCTCTTAATCTCAAAAACGGCTGAACCGATTTTGAAGTGGTTTTTTGTTGTTGCTGTTGTCGTCGTCGTTGTTGTAATTGTCGTTGTTGCTGTTGTTGTCGTATACAGGCACTTCAACTCATGGCAAGTCATTGTGTGGCAGTCTGTTAGTCGGTCAGTATTGATATATCACTTTTCTGTTCAATTCAAAATACTCTTTTTGCTTTTTCTTAAAAGATGACTTCACCCATTTGGATATTCTTTTAAACTCTGCAAATATACTACTCAAAAATAATTAAAGGGCCACTCTCATATTTCATTTAGTTTAATTATTTTTTGCTGCTATCAAAAATATCGCTTATATTGCTTATTTCAAAACTTATCCTGTACAGTAACATTCAAGACAATCTTATTCTGACAAGTAATCACATGTGTGAGTTTTGAACTTTCTGCACCGAGTTGAAACACAAACCCAATTTTTATTTAAAAAAATGACCCTAATTTACTGTTGTCTTGCTAATAAACAAAATTTTCAACATTAAACAAATGCACGCGAAAAGCTTGCATTTTCTGAGTTCAGTTCAACAATCTGCGCTTTTTTCTGTGTATAAATGGCAGCGCTTTTGCTGCTTTTCTAACCATGCCCCCAAGGCGACGATTGACTGGTGCGGATAGAGGCAGAGCTATTGCATGGCTTCAGGAAGGGATGGGGGTGAGAGAAGTTGGCAGGCGGCTGGGAGTGTCCCACTCCGTTGTCCAAAGGCTTCGGGAGCGCTTTAACAACACTGGAAGCATCCAAGAACCAAGAAGGTCCGGACACCCCCGCGTTACCACTGCAAGACAAGACCATTTCATCACCCTGTCAGCTCTGAGGATGAGGTCCGCTACAGCAAACACCATCAGAAGACAGCTTCACGCAGCCAGCAATGTTAACGTCAGCGACCAGACAATTCGCAACCGTCTACACGAGGCAAACCTGCGACAGGGATGACGTCCTACAACCTAGGGTTCTCCCAGCTCTGCGGGCTATTGGGGAAGGTGCCATACTACAGGACGATAATGCCAGATCCCACCGAGCGCGTATCGTCAATGACTTCCTGCAGCAACAGCACGTCATAAGGATGGATTGGCCGGCTCGATCACCCTATTTGAACCCCATAGAACATCTGTGGGATGTCTTGGGTCGACAGACACGGGCAAACCTCCCTCCAGGAGCTAACCTTGAAGTTCTGGCCCAAGTTCTCCAGCAATAGTGGTTGGCCATCCCAGGAAACATCCTCCATAACCTGATACGGTCCATGAGACAACGATGCCAAGACTGCATTGATGCAAACGGTGGCCACACCCGATACTGACTCTATAGATTTTTGGTTTCTAAAGTTTTGATTTTGTAAATGAGGGGTATGTCCAGTTAAATTGAATTTACTTGCTTGTTTTTTGGTTTCTAAAGTTTTGATTTTGTAAATGAGGGGTATGTCCAGTTAAATTGAATTTACTCGAATTTTAAGCGACTGATGTCTAAAATATTTTTTGTTATTGATGCAGAAATGATTGCAATAAAATATGATGAACTAATGCAGTGCATTCCTCCATAACAGCGCCATCGGAAACTGGTTCAGAACAACAATCGGTGTGCGTCAAGGATGCCTACTCTCTCCAACACTTTTCAACATCTTCCTAGAGCACATCATGTCAGATGCTCTTGCAGATCACGAAGGCACAGTCAGCATAGGGGGTAGAGCAATCTCCAATCTTCGTTTTGCGGATGACATTGATAGATTGGCTGGAGAGGAACAAGAACTTTAACAGCTGGTGCAGAGGCTTGACACCACCTCCAGAGCTTATGGAATGGAAATAAGTGCAGAGAAGACCAAAATGATGACCAACAACACCAATGGCATCAACACGGACATCAAAGTCCAAGGCCAATCCCTCAACACAGTGCATAGCTTCAAATATTTAGGAGCCATTGTATCAGACAATGGGTCCCGACAGGAAGTTCTCTCCAGGATCGTGTCACAAGAGGCTAGTTTGGACACTGCAGTAAGGCTTGCCTCTAAAAGTTAATCCTTCTTTGGCCTTTATAACTTAAATTCAAGGCCTAGCAGATGACAAAATTTAGGATTGTTCTAAGTATATGTAGGGAAAATTTTTGCTAGGTAGGCCTGACATAATCCATCTGACCTACATCCAGCAGCCCCCGCAAGGGCGCTAAGGCTTAATACGAATACGAATACGAAAACTTTATTATCTCAACAGGGAGAAATTCGCATGTGATGCCAACATTTAGAAACATGACAAATAAAACATTGATATACATGTGTTATAAGTTATCTGAAACATTTGCATTAAGAGTGTATTAGTCTAAAATTTATCAAGGGGTATGACCAAGTAAGCACATAATTAATAAATCACACACAATTTGTGCACTGTTGCACCAGAACTTATCACAGACATGCCCATATACACATGCATAATTAAAACATAATTTGGAATATTCATAAAATAGCATACACACAAAATCAAATAAAACTTAAAAATTTACTCTAAATAATCCTTGTTAAGAGACTAGCACGCACACATGCACACACACAGAGGGAGACACACACACACGCCCACACACACACACACACACACACACTCACTAACACTCACACACATTCAGTACATGTTTGCATTTTGTTGCATTTTAACACACATACATCAGTGCAGGTTAAAGCAATTCTACAACAGGTCCAAACTTCATCTGTTTATTGAGTAACAAGATTGACCTGGGGATAAAAGTTTTCTTGCAGCGTTCTGTTTTGAGAATGGGGACGCAGTAGCGTTTACCCAGTGGCAGAATGTGGTACTGACGAGTCAAAATGTGGCTGCTGTCATTCAAAATGCTTTCTGCCTTCTTCACCACACGACATTCATACAGCTCATTCAAACTTCTCTGTGTTCTACCAACAACCTTGCTACACACATTCACCACACGATCAAGCACACTCCTGTTACCCACACTCAAACCTCCGTACCAGCAAATAAAAGAAAAGGTAAGAAGGGGCTCAATAAAAGAACCGTAAAACAGTTGGAGGATGTCCGGAGCGACGTTCAGCTTACGAAGCCTCTGAAGGCAGTAGATGCGTGATTGACACTTGCGGTGGATTGATTCAGTATTAGCATTGAAGTTAAGGTTCGAATCCACTATGGTACCGAGGTACTTGTACTCAGCCACCCGCCCAACCTGGGTACCACGGATCGAAAGAGAGGGAATAGGGGTGGAATTTCTCCTGAAGTCGATAATCATCTCCTTAGTTTTGCTGACATTAAGATGAAGATTGTTTGCATCACACCAGGCGCTGAAACGCTCAACTTGAGCGAAGTATTCAGAATCAGAGTTTGAAAGGTCCTGGATAGCCGAGTCATCAGAATATTTAATGATAGGGATTGAGGGAGTTCCTTGACAGTCAGTAGTATAGAGTGTGAAGAGAACGGGAGAGAAAACAGTTCCTTGAGGTGCGCCGGTGTACATGGTTTTAGGCAGAGAGAGAGAGCAGACTGAAAGCGGACAGATTGAGTTCTCTGGACAAGAAAGTCCACGACCCACAAAACGAGTCGTGGAGTAACATTGAAGGAAAGTAGTTTTTGAGCCATGAGGTGAGGTTGTATAGTGTTGAAGGCAGATGAGAAATCGACAAAGAGAATACGGACAAAAGAGCCAGGTTTTTCAAGATGATAGAGAGCGTTGTGGAGAAGAGTCAGGACTGCATCGTTAGTGCTTCTATTTCTTTGATAGGCAAACTGGAGAGGATCGTGAAAAGGCTGTGTGAAAGAGAGAAGCCGAGATAGGATGATGCGCACAAAACATTTCATGAGAATGGACGTCAGAGCGACAGGGCGGTAGTCATTGAGAATTTTAGGTTTGTTGTTCTTAGGGACAGGACAGATGGTAGAGTTTTTCCAAGAGTCAGGCACGATGCAGTCCCTGAGAGACCAGGTGAACAGGTGGCCGAACACAAGGCTCAGCTGGGCCGCACATGCCTTCAGGAGACGTCCACCGATGCCGTCCGGACCCGCGGCTTTTCTCGTGTTCAACCGACGAAATGTGGTTTCGACGAGAGAACTGTCGATCGCGATCTGCTCTCCGTCGTCCGAATCGGCATCGGCAACCTGCCCCCTGAGTTGCGAGACAACGGCGTCGAGATCGCTACGCGTGTCCTCCCTCTCGAATCGGCAGTAAAACTCGTTGAGCTCTTCCGCGAAACGCGCTTGCTCGTCGAGAGGGAGACAACCGCTACTCGCCTTAGCTTTCCCTTGACTCGTCAGCGTCTTTAGGCCTCGCCACGCGTCGCTAAGGTTACCTCTGACAAACTGCGCTTCGACCTTGTCTTTGTATCGCCGTTTTGCCTCTTTAATCTCCGTTCGCAGTTTGGTCTGCACGCGGTGGCGTTCGGCACGGTCCCCGGTCTGAAACGCGACTTTCTTTTCGTTGAGAATTGCCTTCAGAGACCTCGTAATCCATGGCTTATTGTTGGGAAACACTTTTACGCACTTAGTGGGAACAATCATTTCTTCACAAAACTTCACATAGTCACCACATCCACAGCTTCACCCACACTCTCACACGCACCCGTCAACACGTCCCACTCTGTGCACTCAAAACACCCTTGCAGCTCCTCCACACTCTCACTCGTCCACACACGCACGCTCTTCTTCACAACAGGGTCAGATTTTATTTTGGGCAAATATGCAGGCACTATGGGGCGCCATGTGTCCATTTATTCTATGTGACTATTCTATACATAGAATAAATTCTATGCACATAGAAAGCATTCTATGCACACAAAAAGCATTCATTAGTTGAAATTCCATTTATAAAAAAGAAACCAATATTGTAAGTCATAGAATAAAATTCTGTGTATAGAATAACATTCTATAATATAGTGTAAAATTCTATGTCCATATATATATATATATATATATATATATATATATATATATATATATATATATATATATATATATATATATATATATATATATATATATATATATATATATATATATATATATATATATATAGTGGACCACGGACGTAGAAGATTGTTCGTCTCTTATCTGTATAAGTGGAGGCGATCTTGCTGAGGGCTGTTTCTCCCATCAGTGAGACGCTCTGCACTCTCTTTGTAAACAAGGCATTGCAGAAACTCGTCTTATGTTTTGCAGACGAGCAGGCTTGGTCCACTGCAGGACATAGACCCCATTGAGAGTCAACCCTGACACGCGGCCTGCACTTGAGCAGCGAGCACTGAGCTCCGATAACTCAGTAGTCAACAAACGAGACGAGGAGAAAGCAGCACCGCATCTCGACGTCCCAGTTAAGTGCCATAGAACATGTGCGCGAACACTGATTTATAGGGACTGTGAGATAGTCCACTCTTCCTGAAAAAGATCATTAGGCAAACCAAGAACAAAGCCCAGGGATGACACAGTAGCAAGAATCGAGAACAATAGCAGAATAGATCCATCCTAGATCCACTCATTCTCCGAACCACTCGAAGTGACTTTTGGACTGTTAAGTTAATCCTAGTTATATTACGTTTTGGACATTTAAGTTAATTGTACTTCTTAGATAATTAGGTATAGAGTAGAGGAAATAAATGTGTGATATTTACTGTTAACAAGTGGCTGGACTACCTATGATTCATAGCCGTGCGAGAGCTAGTGTGTCAGTGAATCTTTTACACTTTTCTCCCTATCTCTGTAACTCCATCCTCACACAGACTGGACCAAAATATAAATGTATTAAGATTAGTCATAGGGCGATCTAACAAGCCGATACCCGCCGACGAAAGGCGAGTGGGTAATAGCATTCCATTGTGCAGAGCCCAGCAACAATAGAACCCACCGTCACAGATCGCACAAACAACTGCTGCCCTGGCAAGGTTGAAGCCCATTTGGAAAGACAGGACATTCCAAGGTAAGACTGGTGCGATCCCTTGTCATCTCCATCTTCCTATACGCTTGCGAAACATGGACCCTCACAGCAGATCTACAACGAAGGATGCAAAGCATTGAGATAAGGTGCTACATATTATGTATAGGAAATTAGAATGGAGATTCCTGTGGACCACGGACTTAGCAGAATGTTCGTCGCTAATATATAGAGATGTGGAGCTAATCACTGAGGGCTACTTCGGCCTTCAGTGAGACGCTCTGCACACACCTAGTATACAGGGTTGTGCAGAATTTCGTCTCATATGTTACAGACGAGCAGGCATCGTATCGTGAGCCCAACTAGGCGAAAGACAAGAACAAGTCGTTGCTGAACGTTGGCCTGCCGAGGTATCGCTAGCAATGAGCAACGCGAGCCCACCAGTCTAGCAACAAGGAGAAGATTCCACAACAACACAGCTCATCAAGGAATCACCCACAACACAGCTCTTCGAATTTACAGTTAAGTGCCTATTGAAGAAGTACACCCAACCTGTATTACAGGACCACAGTAGTCCACTCTTCCATAACTCTGACCCTTAAGGCAGAAGTCATCCAGTGCCCGATGATGATAAAGTAGCTGACTAGAACTCTCAAAGAGCGTACCAGTCAAAGAAACAATTGAACTTTTAAGTTAGTATCGTACTTCGCAGATCGTGTATAGAGTAGAGGAAATAAATGTGTGATATTTACTGTTATCAAGTGGCTGGACTACCTATGTTTCATAGCTCCAAGTTAGCAAAGACCTTGATATATAAAGACATGCCATGAGGCCCACTTCCGGGAGTTCGCTACTTTCGATATTAGAGAAGCGCCACCTAGCGAAATAACTGTCGCTAAGAAGAAAGTACGACAAGGTGGCACACATTGTGGGGTGGTGCTCATAGAAAAACAAACACACACACACACCTACACACAAAAAAAAATAGAACTGCTCAGGTCTTGATGTCTCAAGCCAGTAATCTTTGAGTACAGATTTGCGATACTTGACAAGCTGTTTCCATCAGATACAGATAAACTTCGAAACCAGCAAATAAAAGAAAATTTATATAAATGACTGATAAAATCGACTAAGTATATCTGAGCTAACAGAAAAACTATCGAGATGGCGGAGTAGATGCACTCTCTCTGTCCACGTTTTACAGGACATTCTGTGTTTACATTACATTTCAGTTTGTTATAAAATACAGTAACCAAAGAGTTAAAACTCTAGAATTTCTACAGGCTTATTTAAACATTTATAGCAAGTAAAGATAATGAGTTGAATATAGATTAACGTCCCCGGACACATAAGCGTATAGGGGTATACCAGATAAAATAATATGACAGCAGGGGCATGCTGAACTTATCAAAGTAGGAAAGTAGCATGCAAACTTATTTCTTTTGTTTATCAGCATGAGATCAGCTTGACTGTTTTAAAGTAGTATATATTTTAATATAACAAACTACTTTTATTTATTTATTTATTTATTTATTTATTTAAATTACGCAAAACAAAGAAAAGTTTAAAATAAAAGAGCTTTTGCATCGACTGTAGACCTTGCCGACACAGTTGTTTATTGAACGCGTATTACCTCCCTTGACATAGAAACAGGACTACCGCTAGGATCGCTGTTTTACATGTAAACTCTGTTGAAGTGGGCCTCATGGCATGTCTTTATATATCAAGGTCTTTGAAGTTAGTAACTACGCGAAAGCAAACATGGCGTGCGTTCTTTGGTGTAGGCAGCAAAATCCTAGACTGCTTCAAAGAAATCGAGTATTTAGAGACATAACACATCCATTTGAGGTGTGGAACAATAGTTAAATTCTAAAAAGATTCCGATTGCCGAGGCACATGATTTTAGAGCTAGCCATTGTGCTAGAAGACAGCATCGAATTTCCCCCTTGCAAGAAAGAGGTCACTCAGCCCCTTGTTGCAGTTGTTGTGTCTTGTACTCCGGTAATACGCCTCTGGCTGTAGCCTGACACATGCTTTCAAGAATATTGCTTGCATTTGCAAAAATAATACAACTATAAAACATATCATTCATGACTGCAGTGCAACAGTATATTCCACAGAACATTCATACTGTTCAAAGTAAAACATATTGACTATTGGATAATCATAGCAAAATCTTTAATTCATAGTGCTGTTTGACATTTTGTTTTCGGATGTTAATATGTCATTATTTATTTATTTATTTTTAATGTTATTTGCTCTTCTCCTTATTTTTTCTTAATTAGTTTACTAACTCAAATCAATTTTTGTTGATATGTAGTTAATTTGTTTTCTCCTCTCCCACTAGCAATGTATCACTTCTTTCTTTCACCTCCTTCCCACCCCCTCAAACACCTCCCTCCTTATTAGTCCACAAGTAGTCTACTTCAGTGAATAGACGTTAAAAGAAATAAACAAACCTTTTTACAAACATCGCCTGTCTTCGCCGAATTGCTGATAGCAGTGTAATTTGGCCCAATCGTAGTAGCCTAGTAAGAGTAACAATCTCTCTTTCGCAAAAATCGACTTTCGCTTGGTAGACTCCATATAACTCGCTTCATCATGCTGGGGGATTCCCCTGCCTGAAAAAAATATCAGTTCAGAACTTCTTAGTCAACAGATGGGTTGCATAGGTGCATAGCGCTCTACCGTAGTTCGCAACTACATGAAAGTTTATATTTATAACTTGGAAGATTGTAACTTCCCGCAATAGAAGTCTGCGGCTACGCATCGGACCCCCAAAGTCGTCTGCTTCTGGTCCGGTCAAGGACAATATCGCTTTCTGCTTAAATGCGTTACCTCTCGTAAGCGTACCAGCCACTGGATGAAACAAACAAAACAAGGTACGCTTCTGTTCTTCTTCAGTCTCCTTCTTCGGCTTCTTTGGTCTGCTGCTTCTTATTCGGCGCTTAATTAATTCGTTGACTTCTTGATTATTGTGAAAACTGCAAAGCTCGTTCGTTAACCCGTTGGCCTAGTTTTGATGGTGCAGGTAAAGGGGGTGCACAATACGGAGGACTGCTACAGTAGCGACTTAAATTCTAGCTCGTGCAAGCAATATTCAATGCCTATAAAAACCAGGTTAGTGCAGGACTTCTTTCGTTCTGCCTCTTCTTCTTCTATACGGTAATCCAATCTAGCTACTCCTTCGGAAGAGAGAGAGAGAGAGAGAGAGAGAGAGAGAGAGAGAGAGAGAGAGAGAGAGAGAGAGAGAGAGAGAGAGAGAGAGATTTCTTTCTTTCTTTCTTTCTTTCTTTATATCAGTTTATAGTCCCCTCTCTTCCCGATAAGGATTTTCAGAGAGGAGACTTGAGAGAGAGAGAGAATGAAGCGAGGTCTTGTCTGAGAGCGCAATCATTCCATCGCACGGATTTTAAAGATCTTGACTCTCGTGTTATAGACAATAGGGGAGTGGAGGATGCAGTTCATACCATTCCCCATTACTCTCACTCACATATAAAGAACAAGGTGGATCTTACGTTAGAACTACCATCTTAATCGATGATCTTCATGCCAATGTCAGATACTTAACCGAATACATAGACGCTTGCTTGTTGTGTTTCAGTGAAACCACTGTCCTGGCCTCATACTGATCGGTGACAGACAGTGAAGTGTGTTTTTTTTTGTTTTTTTTTACTACAGTTTATTATCCCTTTTTATCGGGAAACTCTGGGAAGTAACAGGTCATTGCGACCCACATACCTTCCGGGAGAAATAGGCAAAGCAGTGTTTCTTGCTGTGTGTGTCCGTCCCAAAGCCAACAACGCTCGTGCTGCTGCTACTATCGCAGAGTGTGTACATAGGCTTCGCACTGTGAAACGCGATGCCCCTATTTTCATCATGGCATTGGGGGAAATCTCTGTGATTGTGACCTACATGCAACTATGCCTGCTGTGCACCAGTATGTCGCTTGCACAACCAGAATTAACAATATCTTAGACAAATGTTATGGTACCATTGCTAATGTCTACAGATCCATCACAATAGCAACCCCCGTTGGGGTGCCGGGGGTTTCAGTATAAATAGTATCCCCACTTTCTGGAAATTTAATGCTTTAAATTCCCACTGTGGCTGTCTTTCTCATTCGCTCTTTCTCATTCCTGCTCTTTTCTATCAATCTGCTATACTATCGTCTTCTTCGCTAGACCAGTCTCCTACCTTTTTTTTGAAAACTCTTCCGGGACAAGACTCCTTGTTTGTGTATGGGGTCTGTTGGATCAGCTTGGGAATATTGGACGCTTTCTGCCAGGTGGTCACTAGGGCTTCCTATAATGTTATTATTTAGCAATGTAGGCATTTTATATGTATGTGTTTTGTTGATAATTTATAATGATATTTGTATTCTATTTTGTTTTTGTAAACGGGGGTTCGATAAGTTGGGGTGAAGCCTCAGCCGTCCCCTGCGTGGGATGTCTTTATTGTAAAGTGACTGGCTGGTGGAGGGCATTCAGTTTTCCCACTAGGGTTGTTTCGGCAGATCTTTTATGCGGATTGGGGGTTGTCCGGTCCTGATTTGGCTCGGAAGAGTCCGCTGGACCTAAAGCAACAATTATGTAATGTAATGTAATCACAATAGCATCCATAGGCCTGTCTGATCATGATACTGTTGTTGCCTAGCTTTATATGCAAAAATTAAGAAGAGAACAAGTGCAAACCAAACGGACAATGATTCTGTTGAGGAATTGAGAGGTTGTGTTGCATGTACTGATTGGAAATTCTTGACGCATGATACCTGTGATGTAAGGGAAGCTACTGTTATTGTATCTGATTATATTCATTTTTGTGAAGAGGTGCGTATTCACAAAAAGGTGATAAAATATATCCAAATAACAAACCTTTGGTCACAAAAAGACTGAAATGTAAAACCATTGGATAAAAAATAGTTTTGCAGTAAAGAAGTATACAGAAACTTCAAAGTAAAGTCTTGCACAGAGAGAGAGAGAGAGAGAGAGAGAGAGAGAGAGAGAGAGAGAGAGAGAGAGAGAGAGAGGGAGAGAGAGAGAGAGAGAGAGAAGAGAGAGAGAGAGAGAGAGAGAGAGAGAGAGAGAGAGAAACTGATTAAAGATAAGAAGTTGAAATACAAGGAAAATGTTGAAGGGAAGCATTTCTGGTGATATTAGGGATGCTTGGAGGGGATTGAAAATATTAGCAAGGAATGGGGAGGTTGTAGAAAAAGATGATGGCATGACACGATGAAAGGATCGACTGACTTTGCCGAAAAACTCAACACTTTCTGTTATAGATTTGATTGTTAGGATTTCTCACAAGAAAAGAATGATATTTGTGACTCTGAAAACCAAACTAAGCCAAATGTGTGTACCAGGAATTGATAAAGAGGCAGTACAGTGGAGAGGGACATCAGCAGAGTCAATCCAAACAAGCCCAGGGGCCTGATGCCATTAGTGGCCGTTTGCTCAAGTTATGCCACACAGATCTGGCACCAGTGCTTTGTAAGATTTGTAATCTCTCTTTACAACCTCACACAGTGCCATCAGTCCCCTATTCGCTATTGTGATGTGGGACTTTAATTTATCTAAACGAAACCACAAAGTTGGAAGGCTGCCAAGCCTGCCATTAGTGGCCGTTTGCTCAAGCTATGCCACACAGAGCTGGCACCAGTGCTTTGTAAGATGTGTAATCTCTCTTTACAAACTCACACAGTGTCACAAAGTTGGAAGGCTGCCATTAGTGGCCGTTTGCTCAAGTTATGCCACACAGAGTTGGCACAAGTGCTTTGTGAGATGTGTAATCTCTCTTTACAAACTCACAAAGTGCCACTAAGTTGGAAGGCTGCCGCTATTTGCCCAGTACCAAAAAGTCAAACCCCTCGAGTCTGAATGACTACTGTCCCCCATAGCCCTGACATCAGTTGTTATGAAGAGCTTAGTGCACATTGTACTTTCAATGCTGACAAGAGAAACATATCCATCACTGTACCCCCACCCCCACCAGTTTGGCTACAGACAAAATAGGGCAGTTATTTCCCTTCTGCATTACTCTCTCTCTCTCTCTCTCTCTCACACACACACACACACACACACACACACACACACACACACACACACACATTTAGAACAAGGTGGATCTTACGTTAGAATTCTGTTTGTTAATTTTCCTTCAGCTTTCAACACTGTACAAACTCATCTTGTGGTGAATGCTATGAACATCCAACCCCCCCCCCCCCCCGCCTCTCTCTGTGGGTGGCAGACTTCCTCAGTGATCGCACACTGTGACTCTGCACTAACGATTGCGAGCATGTATCAAATTTTCTTATGTCACTGCACTCGTTGACATATCAGACTCTGTCTCTAGCAATGAGAAAAGTGTAGAAGCTTTTGCTCAGTGGTGTGATGCTAATTTTCTAGAAATGAACGTATGAAAAACTAAAGAAATGATCATAGACTATAAAAGAAACAGATTAGATGTGGTAGCTCCCCACAGTCTCGATCCTATATGCTATGTGTTGGGGACTTTAAATTTATCGACTGACTGACTGACTTGTAGCTCTCCAGTCAGACTGTGGAAAAAGTTGAGAAATACAGACAGTGTAACAGACGACAAACTGACTTTTTCACAAAAATGCTGAAGTGATTTTCAAAAAGTGCCAACAAAGAATGTACGTACTGTACCAGTTAAGGTCCTTGATGGTGTCTAGTAACACTATAGAACTTTGCTACCATGTTTTGTAGAATCAATCCTAACATTTTCATGTATCTGTTGATACAGGACACTCAGTGTGAAGAGCAGAAACTCTCTGTCTGGCATTGTCAATGTGTGCATTAAGGCAAGAAGCAGATGCCTCTGGAATAGCTGTCCAATAACAGAGCCGTCAGCAAGGCAGTTAGCATTCAGTGTGACCCAACCCACCCCTTCTCCTGTCTGCTTGTACTTCTTCCTTCTAAACGAAGAATCCGCTGTGCTTGCTCCAGAACACAGAGGTACAAAAACGCTTTCATTCCTACCGCCATCTCCTTGCTGAATGAAAACTATGCCAGAATTTGTTCCTAGTACTATCTTGGTGCTTGTGTTTTCAACTGTCTTGCTGCGCATTTCATTTCATACATCCCATCTGACCAT
>CM072515.1:62794755-62837255 GCA_036898135.1 Oncomelania hupensis
GTATCTTGGTATCAAGTTAAACATAAGTAATATCTTCAGTAGTTTGGTAGTTATATTACCATTTTGCAGGAATGCTTAAACAGTATGTCTGATCAAACTGAAAGAACACACATTTATGTTTGTTTGTTTATTTCATTTAACGTCTATTCACCGAAGTGATTTAAGACAATAAAATAAAAGGAAGGAGGGGGAAAAAGGATATGCGCTACATGGATGGGGGAAAGGAAATAACATTTAAACAAAATGGTAAAGTAACATAACATGAAATAAAATTAAATAAACATTAAGTATTCAAACAATATTTTAAAACTCTTTAAAAAAATAAAATAAAATAAAATAAACTTACTATGGAACAAGTCCAACTTGCGAAATGTGCATTGACAGAAAAGTCAATTTTGTGAGATTGTCATATACGAAGTAATCAGAATAAACTTGCAATTTTTTTATAACAAATGTCCTACAGGACTATAAATTATAGATTTAGCGATGGTTATCCAATATTTACTATTTTTATTTTGAACATTATGAATGTTCTGTGGAATATATTGTGTTATTACACTGCAGTCATGAATGATATGATTTATAGTTAAATTTTCATTGCAAATGCAAACAATATCCTTGCAATATTTTGTCCTCCAAGAATTTAAAGCAAGACGATGTGCTAAAGAGGTTATTGTTCGAGGATACTGTGAATTATCACTATATATTATTTTTAAAGGAAATTTATTTTTTATTTTCTTTTCAATTATACTATAAATTTTTTTTGTTGATAAGGGGATGTCAATATGGCTAACGTTGTGTTGATTTTTCGCTCCTTCTTTTGCTTTCCTGTCAGCCCAATCATTATTATCTAAACCACAATGAGATGGTATCCAACAAAATTGAACATTTGTGCCATTGATAATTAAGCAATGTATAAGATATTTTATTTCATATATAATATCACCTCTGCTCTTATAAATATTAGAGTCCAGACTCTGAAGAACAGATTTGGAGTCTACACATAATAAGATATTAAAAAAGGTCTTTTGTTGACTCAAGATTTTATGTAATGCCATAAGAATTGCGGTAAGTTCTGCAGTATAAATTGAGCGATCTTTACCTAAATACAAGGATTCACAAATTTTTAAAGCAGGTATAACATAACCAGCCCCAGTTTGGCCTGTATCTAAAACAGAACCATCAGTATAAATTTGCAAATAAGAATAATATTTTTTATCTATATGTTCATAAGCTTCTGTTGCTAACAATAATCCATTTTCTTTTTTCCGTAGAGCAGTATATTCAAAATCAAAGTTTGCTCGCTTAAATTCCCAGATTGGTATAGGCATTTGTGGTATTTTTTTAGAGATTGATTTAGGAAATAATTTTAATTTAATAAATGATTTAGGAACACACATTTAGTCGACAAAAGTAGGTGTCCTTGGATTTCGACAGTTTTTGCATAGGCATGCTTTTGTGCAACCCAGATTATTGGATGCACGCTTGCAACGTTTTGTTGCACAAGATGCACAGCCACATGTTGTTAGCTCCAGACAAAGCATTCGTGATGGCTCCTGGGTCAGCAACATGGGCTCAAGAACTTCTGTTCCAGTCTCTGTCATCACACACTTCCAGCCACTGTCAACAACTGAAGGTAGATGAGGATGAGACTCAAGTGCTCTACGCCACACAAGTGTTTGGTAGTGGGATCGCTTGATGTGCAATTGCAGTGCCTCCCGAGTGGGAGGCAGGTTTTCGATTGTTTTCTTTACACTGTGAAAGAGATCGCACCTCAGCTGCTGAGTAGAGGTGCAGTTCGTGTTTGGACAGTAGAGTTTACAGACGAATAATTCAACATCTGTCAGCACCTTGTCGTCAGGGAAATCTTCAGTTCCGAGGTTCTCGAGAAGTTGTGGATTGCTGAGAAAGACGTTCCAGGCAGACTTTTTTTCAATGCCAGCAAACTGGCTGGTACTGTCGGACCCTGTGATGGCATGAAACGCCAAAAGAGAGTTTCTCTGTTGGTCAGTGATGTTGATGAGATGAACAGGTACGAAGTGGTTCTTCCTCGGTGTTCCTGTTTGCATCCACATGAAGAGACTAAGTTGGGGCTGATGAGCAGTAAGCAGTACAAGGACATCAGTATCACGACTGACAACAACTGTCTGAATGTAGCCTTGCTCGCTGGCTTCTCTTGCGTGAAGCAGCATCCTTGAATCTGCTTCTTCGTGTTCACGAGAGGACAGCTGTGTGACGTCTCTCCCTGTTGATGTCGAGACCTTGGCTGCATCTGCGAATCCACCACTGAGAACTAGTTCTCTTCCTGGTTCGTTCTCGAACTTGCTTGCCAGGTCTGTACAGAGAAAGTCGGTCAAACTGGCTTTGTTTTCATCCAGAGAGATGAATCTGTCCCATTTTCCAATTGCTTGACTTCTTGACTGCACGTTTCTCTTGATGGCCTCCTCCCTTCATTTCTTTTTGTCCGTGCTGTTGATTTGATAGTCAACTTGTTGTACCGGTCAAAGACCAGGTCAACCCTTGTGCAGGAATTGGAGAAGAGCTTGGTAACTTGCTCTGCAAAATTGTCACTCCATTCCCCGAGTGTTTTTGCCCCCATCCGATTTCCCAAGGTTTGTATCATCGCCATCCCATCGACTATGGTGCACGTTGGGTGAGGAGGTGGAGCAGCATTCTGTGGTAAGCCTTGCTGGAGGATTTTGCCGAGATCAGCTTTGTTTCTTGGCAGTCGCAGTCGGCAATCAGCAGTTGCTAGTGAAAGAGGCACTGGGCAAAGTTCTTTCTCCAACAACTTGTTGATGTCAACATCTCTTCCAGCTGCCATAGCCGTAATGACTCGCCTGAACAAGGTCCTGTCTGCTTTCAAGGCAACCGTTTTCTCCTTTCCAATGTTGATTGCTAGAGTGTACATTGACTCAAAGGTTTTAAGATGTTTGGTTTTCAGCCGGTCATGAAACTTTGTTGTCTTTTCCACAAGTCTGTCGTGACGAACGCCCCAATGACATTCTTTCCATTTTCTTCGGCTGTGAGCAGATCGTGTGTCACCACATCACTGGCAACATCACCAGTTGTGAAAGAAGTCAAGTCAGATGATGTTTGGGAAAATGGGTTGAATTTTTCCAACAAGCTGACGAGTTTTTGCTCGTGCTCTTGGTCTTGTTTCATTTTCATTTTCCCACAGTCTTTGTGTGCTTCATGTTCGTCTTCATCTGACAAATTGAACATTGTCTTAGTGTCTTTGGCCAACTGAGCCCGTTCATTGAAGTTTAGGCACCATCTGTCCCTGGCTGTGTCAGTTCGTGTGATGCCAACAAGGCCGCCAGCTACTTTCCCTGATTTGTTGACGTGTTCTATTGCCTGATCATCAGGTATCTGGTTGAATTTCTGCTTGGTTTCCTTTGTGACGAAATCTCCAATACAATAGCCTACAATAAACAGCTATGTGACATGATGAATATTACCATTGTAAGAAATCAGCCACCTCGTTGTTGGACTTGCGCTGGCAGTTATTTGTTGTTGTCTTTTTGTTGTTGTTGTTTTTTTAAATATCACTTTTATATAACGATTTTCCAGCTCAAGAGCTGCTCAAGGCGCTGGTAGTTGTTTTAATTTTAGTACATGATTGATTGATCGATTGATTGATTTATTTCGGGCGAGAATATGAACCGAGGCCTCATCTGTGCACGCATACATCCATCCATACACTGGAGGGACTTCAAAGATAGTGATATGCTCGTCCTAAACGGACGACTGCCACTTACTAAATACACATCCGGTAGGCCCTATATAGGGTCTCATTCGGTCGTTCAGCAAACCTGATTTGTTTGGGGTGTTAGATGGCGTGCACCATGCAGCAAGTTGTCGCTAGGACGCCTGGTGTTCGATCCTGTTTCAAAATAGCGACTTGAGTAACTGTTTTAGCTGGTAAAAGCGCTAACTATGTAAGAACTGTTCCATTGTAGCGTACCTTTATATGCCACTTCGTCATTTTCCTCGCAGTGAACAATCAATGTGCCGCCATGCTAACAAGATCGCCGACGGGCACGGTTCGAATCCAGACCGTGGACAACTTGACTTTGGCTCAGAGACACACCACCATCAACATCAGCCACAACAAAAAAGATGGCGGCCGCGTCGGCGTTGACGTTGCTCACAGTGTGAAACAGCTCCAAGCTGGTAAGCAGTTTGGTTTTCGCTTTTGATATTGTGTGTGTGCGTGTTTGGGTGTGTGTGTGTGTGGGTGTGTGTGTGTGTGTGAATGTTTGTGTATCGGTGAGTAGTTCGATTTGAAACGAAGTTTTAGTTTTTGTTAGTGGTTTCAACAACATCGTCACTTAATTTTTGTTTGTTATCTGTTTGGTAAACAACAATTTTCAAACCTGTTTCACACATTTCATATAGCGGCGGACGGGGTGTTCATTTTGAGGACCGACTGGAGCAACATGTACAACATCAGCAGCAGCAGCCGACCACCTCATAACGAAGAAGCAATCCTCAGAACTCCTCACCGAGTTCTCGATCATCAAACTCAAGTAAACCAACCTACAGAAGCTGGGGAAGAAGGCGGTTTGGCTGAGCTGACTCCTTCCACTCACATGGGCTCAATGGATGAGCTCCCAGGAATAGAACAACGCTCTTCCTGTTACAGGCCTGAGACTGAACTGAAACGATCGACCGGTGTTACAGAGCCGCACAACGCTGGACCTGAACATTCAGGACTCAGACACGACACAGAGCGGCAGCAGCCAGCGCTTGAGCACCAAAGGGATGACACTTTGATCAAAGAGCTTCGAGAAAGTGGACAAAGTCGAGACAGCTCAGAAATTCCTGGGCAGCAAAATGAGAGAAGCTTACCTCCAAATGCAATCGCCTCCCACGCCAACCCAAGTGATACCCCACAAAATGATACCGCACAAAGTGATACTAGACAAAGAACATTGTTGAACAGAGAGCTGATGGTGACTCGGATCATAGATCATTGCACAGAAAATTTGTTTGTTGAAGTCTTGGCCGAAATCCGGAGAGAGGAGTTGTCCCAGAAAGTGGTTATGGAACTTTTTCAGCGCTTCAGACTGCGTCTTTTGGGTAAGTTCTTGTTTAATTTGGCCCTTCTTTTATACAATCATTCATTCATTTCTTAACCCAGTACACAAACCATCTATTACGAATCCTAACCATCCAACATTCATTAATTCATTATTGCCAACTTGGTCATCCTCCTCCACTTGGGTACATAACTATATTAGGCTATATAATCCCTGTACTCCAGCAAGGCCAACTAACCATTCATCATGTCTTTGCTTCTATCGTTCCCTTCTTCTGTCATTCCTTCCTTCTGACTTCGGTTATCATGCAGCGTCGGGAACAGCTACAGATTGAAAAATATTTTTTTGTAATCCGTATTTATTTGTTGTTGTTGTTGTTATTTTTGTTGTTGTTGTTGTTGCTGCTGTTGCTCTTCTTCTTGTTCTTCTTCTTCTTCTTCCTCTTCTTCTTCGCCATCGTCGTCGAAGTCTTCGCAGTCTTTGTCAGAGCAATTCGTAATTACAGTAATAACACAATAATGTATGATGACTATATTACTTCTTTCCATGTCACAGGTGTGACGAAAAGACTAGAGGTGTTGATGGAGGTAAACAGCGATGATGTTGAGGAACTTCTTCGTCTGGAACCTCAGGTGCAGCAAGTTCTAGCAGAGTTCGTGCCACGTCACAGGAGGCAAGAAGTGACATGGGCGAAATTCGCGCGTCATCCGATCCAGTGCTCAGACATCGATGACGACGACAATGACGATGCAGATGACATTGTCAGTCACCAGTATTGCGGGCAGTGCTCCAGTGAGACCGAAGAATGTGCCCAACAAGACAGGCAACAGAATCTACAACACTATAAGTCAAACATGGGTGGTTTGGTGGTATCGCCAACACCTGACAGTCGAGCTATTCAAACCAGCGAAAAGAATGATCTAAAGACTACACCGGGTGAACAAGAAGATGTGAATACAAAAAACCAGCGTGGGATGTCGCAGTCGTCTAAAACTTCTTCACTTTATCGCAGTCAACGGTCCAGCATCAACAACATCGGCGATTCTTACGTCGACGAAGAGGGAGTTTTAAGATCTTTCCGTCAACAACGCTTTGCGACAGCAAGCTCTTCGCCGAGCCAAGAGAATTTGGAGGAATCATTTGAAAATCCACCGACGTCTGCATTCCCTCAGCCAGTGCCGTGTTCCGATGATCAAGAACAACATCCCACGTCTGTTGCGACTGTCGTCGAGCGTTTTGAAGAAGCGAATGTTGTAAAACCTGCTGTGCATCCTAGCGTCAAGGAGAACAGCGATGCAGACGAAGCTTCAGCATCCGGGCCTTCTGGGAATAAACAGGAGAGAGTGATGTCATCCAGCACACTTACGTCATCCAACACCGTGACGTCTCCCAATGCGCGCACTGGTGAGCAGGGTAATCTGCCCTTTGGGGTTCTGGTTGCCGCCCCTACCAGCTTGCCGTCGGATGACCTGGAGATCGACCAGGTAAGACAGCACGTTTTATTGCTACAGACAGACAGAAACATCAACCTAGGTGTGTTACTATGATTTATGTATAACATCCCCGCTCTCTTGCGTATAAACTACTTACGCTCACATAGCGCCACAGGCACTCGTATCGGGGTGCATCTCTCTTGGGCATAGGCCTACTAGTAATAATAGAACAGAAAAGAGAGGCGCGCTCTTACCCTCTCGCATTCAGATACGGGCGCCTGTGAATAGGGTTTAAGCTTACTCTCACACGCAAACGCATATGGCCCACGTGCACACAGTGTAAACTTATGCGTAATACATCAGTGGACTACTAGAGGTGAAAACGGATTCAAAGAATGTGCACTTGTAGTTTTATTAGGCTACTGCATGTGATACAGGTTAGTGTCTGAACCTATTCATGTTTTTCAGCATGCCAGCACACATTCAATCCTCGAATATTTCCAATAATAAACTATTTTATGCTCTAAATCTGGAGCGGGTGAGCGACAAAGAGATTCCGAGTCCGATTCCGAATTAATATTTTATTACGAAAAGGAAATCAAATTAGCATTTACTTTGCTAATGTTTCAATCAGAGAGAGAGAGAGGGAGAGAGAGAGGGAGTGAGAGAGAGAGAGAGAGAGAGCGAGAGAGAGAGAGAGAGAGAGAGAAGTCGAAGTCGAAACCTTTAATAGGATAATAGCATTAGGTCCTTTGGACCTGTCTTACAGCTAGTCCTTAATAAACAATGCAAAACAAACAAAATAATTAACATAAAAGAATTAGAATCAAACATATTCCTTAACTACGGTAACAAATCAATAAGCAAATTAATGCATTTTAATACACATACTCTTACCCTTCTTCCCCTCCCCTACCATCTCCTCCTCCCTCCGCACACACAAGCACAACCACACACGCACACGCACACACACACACACACACACACACACACACACACACACATGTAAATTCACATCTTCTTAGTAACTTAAATTGTGGCAGGGTAGGGAAGAATAAAGAGGTATACAATCATCTTAAATATTAAGAGCAAAGGGAGCTTAAATATTTATGGAGCCTTGTTTTAAAAGATGGTAATGATTTACTTTTCTTGACCTCTTCTGGTAGAGGATTCCACACGCTTGGACCAGAATAGGACAGAGATGTTTTAAATATGTCTAAGCGTGGTCTTAGAAATGTTAAATTATGTCGTGAAGATGAATAACGAGATGATGACTTGCTAAAAAGTGCTTTCAAATAAGCAGGAGCTCTATTGTTAATTATTTTATACATTAAAACGGCTTTATTGTAATTTAGATGTTTGTTAAGGGAGAGCATGCCAGCTATTTTTAGTTTTGAATCAGTTGTGATGGAAGCGTTGGGGATAACTAATTTTGCAGCTCTGCGGTGAATAGAATTAATTTTTTTGAACAAGGCTTCACTGCAGCCGTCCCATATTGTTGATGCATAATCAATGTGAGGTTTGATATAAGCATTATAAAAAAGTTTTTTAGCATCTGCAGTTATGATAGATTGAAGCTTAGGCAACATAAATAATTTTGTTGAGAGAGTTTTACAAAGATGTTCAATTTGTGAATGCCAACTGAGTTTGTTATCTATGATTACGCCTAAAAGTTTATGACTTTCAACCTGTTTGATATTTTTTCCATTCACTACTAAATCAAGAGAAAGCGGAGCCCGCTGATGCTTTTGTCTAGTTGTTATTAAGAGAGAGAGAGAGAGAGAGAGAGAGAGAGAGAGAGAGAGAGAGAGAGAGAGAGAGAGAGAGAGAGAGATTAAATATTTTATTACCAGAAGAAAATTATTTTAGCATTAATTTGCTCACCTTCCAATCAATTCGTTAATTATTCATTTAGTTTACATTTACATGTAATTTATTGTAATAGCCATTAGTGTTCACCATCAAAAGGACTCGCCAGCTCGAAGAAGAAAGCCCCCAAAGGTAGTGGAGCTGCCTCCCCCTGACAGCGTGTTGCCACCGCCACCGACTTTTTCCACCCACAGTTGCTGTCCTTGGCGCACGTGCAAGATGACCTGTACTGACGACCTGTCAGTGTTGTCGTCATCATTCGTTTCCGTTTCGGCCACAAGATTGCCATCCTGCTTCAAACCGAAAGTGATGTAGTGTCCAACATCGTTATCAGCTGTCGCGCTCACCTGTTTGATAATAATAATAATAATAATAATAATAATAATAATAATAATAATAATAATAATAATAATAATAATAATAATAATATTAATAATAATAATAATAATAATAATAATAATAATAACAATAACAACAACAACAACAACAACAACAACAACAACAACAACAACAACAAACAACAACAACAACAACAACAACAATTCAGATTCTAAAATGGTATTCAGTGCATTCTAAAATGTGTATATATCATGGACTACTTTCACTCGTAACGGACAAGTTTGGTATTGAATTTCAGTGCACAATGGCGATGTGGTCTGAAGGCGCCGCCACACATATCAGTTTTGAGATCGATTCTAGAGCAGTTTCTTAATCGGAGTGTGATCGGGCCGGACTGCAAAACCGTGAGCACTGCCACACGATCCCGATCAAGCTGACCCATTTGAACCGGAATGCTACGGGCACTCACATCGTCCTGTTCAAAATGCTTCCAGTTTTGACAGTGATGAAGATTTGCTTGCATTAGTAGTAATTTTGCATCGTATTCGGAAGAGAAAATTCAAACATCGGCAACGTCATTGAGACGAAGAGTCGTTTCTGCCGCCATGTTGAGTCTGAAATCGGCACTCGAAAGGCGCATTCTGATTGGTTGAAGCTTAGAATCGGGGGAGAATCTCGCAGCAGTATAGAGTAGGCTCTAATCACAAGATTCCGGGCCAATCGGACGGATAGGAATGACGTCATCCGATAGCAATCGGGTTGGAATCGGCAAAACGATCGGTGCACAATCGGCATGTGTGACGGCGCCGTGAGTGAGTTCTAATGCCCAGCGTTAGAATTTGGCATGCGCCCGATCGCCCGGGGAACCTTAATTCAAGTTTGGGCACTCAGATCTTAGTTGATAATGCGCCCAACGGGCGCGTGTAAAATCCTAAAAGAAAGTTAACTCATTGAAGCTCCCGTCGAATAGTCATCACCGTAATTAAAGATAGGAGTAAAACTTCAGAGTGACAGCAACAGAAATATCCCGTTGCACATCGCATTCTTATTTTCTCCATTCGCTCTTTATTTTCGATGGATCGGGAATAGCCTACATTTATGCATGAAAGACGAGCTTTCCCATTGACCATTAACTTATTTAATTACCAATCCAGGAGTCAGATGCTATCTCGCGCATGCACAAAAAAAAACTGAAGTTGCTGTGAAATAAGAATTTCGAGTAAAGTGTTTGATATCATCTAAAAACGTTCTTTCAACCCAAAAATGTGAGTTCTTCTCAGATATTGAGCATTGAGCCTTTGTTATTGTTTGTATTGTTCTGATGTTTTTTAATACTTTTGTCTGTTTCAAGTGTCAAAAATAATAAAGTTTTTTGTAGTGCAACCAAAAACACATTCATGTTGTTGTTGTTTTTTTTGTTTGTTGTTTTTTAATCATTTTGTAACTGTTCGGTTAACTTTAAATGGAAGGAGTCTCATAGAAAGTTACTCGTGTATTTCAAGTTATTTGTTTTAGGGGACTCACAAATTTAGGCACCCAAAGGGCACCCTTGTAAAAATAAATTAATTTCTAACCCTGAAGGCCCCAAGCAGTCATTGCTTTCCAGAGGATCGCAGCAATCGTCAAGGTTTAACTTAGGATAGATTGTTTCAAAGATAAGGTAGAAAGTGTGCCTTCAAAGAAACGCAAAGCCATAACAGTGATATTGTACTTAATGCTATATGCAGTCGGTAACCAGTGCAGTGTTAACCATTTTTGTGCTTGCGTTCCTCTCTATCTTCCCACAATAATTTCATAAACACCGATTTAATACCATTTTGTGCGTAATCTACTTTTCCGAGGATTGTTTTATATATTTGAATTGTTTCAGTACGATTTTAAATTTTGTTTAACAAGCAATCCCCATTTTTTGAGCAACTTGTCCAAAATGGTGGCTTCCATCATGCAACCAAAAAGGTAAGTTGCAACTACATATTAATTCTGCTTTAGAAGGCTAAAATGTATTATATTATTTTAAATAAGACCCTTAACAATTATTTTATTGACAAGAAGGTGGCATATTTCAGTGTGAGACGAAGTGAGAGGATTGAAATGGAGTGTTCCACAAGTGGAACTCTAGAAGAAAATGCCACCATGCTGCTTTACATTACTTCATTTGAATTTATTTCTAAAATATATTATTCTATCATACTTAAGAATCAAATTTAGTGTTTTAGAGAGTATTATACTCTTCATTCCGTTCGGAAACTCCGATAGTATGGCCACGTCATGTAACATCAGGCCTTGCAAAGACCATCCTGCAAGGAGCAGTGCAAGGAGGCAGAAAAAGAGGGTGATATAAAAAGAGGTAGGAGGACAACATTCGAGAATGGACTGGATTGACACTGAGCGAAGCCATGAGGTTGCCGAGTACAGAGAAAGATGGAGTACACTAGTTAAACGGTCATCTGTGGCGCCGCAACGACTTCCGAGTTACGGGATATGATAGAATAGATTCTCTTCATATTAAAAAAAAAGAAAAATAATATAAAGCACATTTTCTTTGTGATATCTTTCAGGTATTTTTCATTGAATCAAGTGCTGTCAATCATTAAGAATGACTTGAACACTGTTGCCAAAGTAGCTGTCTACATCAGCCCGGGTGATAGACGAACTCAGGGGCGGACAGCGGAAACAACCTATCTCCTCAGCAGCTCAGGAGTGAAGCTGAAGCTGAACTGCAGGGTTTTGATGGGACTATTCGGCATATTGGATAATTGCCTGAAGCTGAACCTGAAACTAGGGCTGAACAGTCATCTGGAGATCAACGCCCAACAACTTCAAGGAGGCAAAAAGGCGCAGACTGAAGACAGACAGTGGAAGAAGGTCGACCTCAAGAAAGACTGGCTGATCCCCAAACCAGACGTTCTGAATAACGACTTGACACCCACTCTGCAGTTTGAGCGGTTTTTTCGACAACGAAGTGATCGAGTACACAAAGATGTACGCTCTCAGTCAAGGTCAACATGACATCAGCACTTCCACAGAGGAGCTCAAAGCCTTCCTTTCCATCATCCTAGTGTCTGGGTACGCGCCTCTGCCACGACGTTCCCTGTACTGGGATTAAAAAGAAGACGTATACTGTGCTGCCGTTGCAAATTGTATGCTGAGAAACAGGTTCGATCAGATGATGAAGTTTCTTCACCTGGCTGACAACACCAACATTCATATGAGCAACAAAATCGTCAGATCACTTTATGATCATCTCAACCATCGTTTTCTCAAGTATTTTCCCATAACACGTGAAGTTTCCATCGATGAGTGCATGATCCCTTAAACATTCAGTGAAGCAGTGCATCCGCGGAAAACCTATTTGGTTTGGCTACAAGCAGTGGGTGGTGGCGAACCCCCTAGGATACGCTTTGTGCTTGTCTCCGTACTAAGGAGCTTCAGCTGGCTTTGATCAGAGTCTGAGTCTTGTTCACTCAGATGTACTTGGCCTCTCAGATTTTCTACCGTTTCACATCTTCTTCGACAATTTTTTCACGGGGATTCCACTGCTGGAAGTTCTGGCATCAAGAGGACTGATGGCCACAGGAACAATCCGGAGCAACAGAGTGGAAAAGTGTCCTGTGAAAATTCAAGAACTGTCCAAGAAGAAAAAAGGCACTTTTGACTTTCGGACAGACATAATTCCAACATATGCGTTTGCTTCTGGAATGACAACTCAATCAAACAACGACGGCATGTACATTATGTTCAAGGTGAGCAGGTGGTCGGCCAAGGAGAAAAAGAAGATCCAGCTGGAGCAGCCATATGGAATGGAAACAAAAATTGCTGATTTTCAAAATACACGTATTTTCATTAAAAAAAAAAAACAAAATACATTATGTGCTCTTTTGGAACACACAGCATAACTTATCCCAATAATTTAATTCAAGCTAAAAATTAAACTTAAATTGGCGCTCGCTGGATTTGAACTATCTGTTCATTTGTGATTTGAAACCGATAGACGATCATGATGTAGACGTGTTATTGCTGACTAAGACCTGGCTTCGTGAGTCTGGCGACGAAGCAAAGTGCCGTGATCTAACACCTCCAGGCTACAAGCTGTATTCCTTCCCAAGACTTCACAATGCTACGATTAAGCGTGGGGGTGGCATCGCCATTCTCATCAAGGATTACTTTGCCGAACATTGTAAAATCATTACTGATTTTTCTTTCCCCCACGTGACCTTTGAACTGGCTCAGCTGACTTTGACAATACTCCAAAGACGGATATCTTTCTTCCTCGTCTACAGAACTCCTCCAAACTGGAAAAACAAACTGTCTGCTCAAATGTTTTTTGATGAATTTCCCGATTTGCTTGATTTCTGTGTTGAATGTCAATGTAGTTTTGTTTTAGCTGGAGATTTTAATTTTCATGTCAATGATTTTTCTGATTCAAATGCCAAGACATTCTGTGAACAGCTGGACATGCATAGTCTTAGAATTACGCAGTCTGTTAGTGAACCAACTCAAAAGAAAGGAAATTGTCTTGATCTAGTCATTTGCAGGACTGGTGATAACATTGTTCACTCCACTCATGTTTGTCATGATCTTTCATCTGATCATTTTGCTGTTGTGTCCCGCCTTGCAGTAGAAAAACTAAAACGTCCCCTTAAGTTTGTGTCAACTCGGTCCATTAGCAAAGTTGACCACACAAAGTTTGCAGAAGATTTGGCTCAATCTGTGACGCACGATATGTCGGTTTCTGGTCTGAATGGTGCCCTCATTGCCGTTTTCGACAAGCATGCGCCTGTGCGACGACTAAAAGTTCGCGATGGTAAGCCAACGCCATGGTACAGTGCTGTCTCTGATCAGCTACGTCAGCTGAAGAGAGAGCGCAGGCGTGCTGAAGCTCTTGGAAAGCCTCACAGCTAACAGTACATAAACAGATCTATGACGCTGCAAGGCAGAAGGTTACGGATTTAGTAAACAGCGCAAAGACAGCTTTTTATTCCTCTCTTGTTTCGAGCTCTTCAACGTGCAGACAGCTGTTTTACAACATGTCCTCACTTT
This sequence comes from Oncomelania hupensis, assembly GCA_036898135.1. Classification (NCBI taxonomy): domain Eukaryota; kingdom Metazoa; phylum Mollusca; class Gastropoda; order Littorinimorpha; family Pomatiopsidae; genus Oncomelania; species Oncomelania hupensis. The sequence goes on from CM072515.1 coordinate 62,808,482, forward strand.
TGTTTAAAGTAAAACCGGTGTCTCTCCCTGTTGTGTCTGATATAAAACTGCTCCCAGAAATTTTTGCTGATTTCTTCTGCCAAAAAATTCTCACAATTCGCCAAAGTTTTCCTTCTCCAGACCAGTCGTTGTTTTGCATTCTTCAACTTTTTCTGGCACTCCATTGGTTAAATTCAGTCCTGTTTCAGAAGATTTCATCAAAAAAAACTATCCTTCAAACTCCTCCCAAGTCATGTGAACTTGACCCCATGCCCACCAAATTTCTCTTTGAGCACCTTGACATTTTACTTCCCACTATTAAAAACATTATGAACGAGTCTATTACATCTGGTATTGTTCCCCCTGAGTTCAAGACTGCTATCGTCAAGCCTTTATTGAAGAAATCCAACCTCGATGGTAATGATCTGAAGAATTACCGACCTATATCCAATCTTTCTTTTCTCTCTAAACTACTTGAACGTCTCATCCTTCAGCAACTTCTCTCCCATATATCTGCTCACAGTCTTCTTACTTCTCATCAGTCTGCTTACCGTCCTGGGCACAGCACAGAGACCGTTCTTCTTCGCGTTCTAAATGATCTTCTGATTTCTTTAGACAAAGACAAAATTTCAGTTCTTCTTCTCTTGGATCTTTCGGCCGCTTTTGATACTATCGATCATGAAATTCTGTTATCACGTCTCAATAATGATTTTGGAATCCAAAACAGTGCTCTTAACTGGTTTCGATCTTATCTCTCAGAAAGAAAACAAGCTGTTCTCGTAAACGGTATTAAATCTACCGCACAACCGCTTGATTTTGGCGTTCCTCAAGGCTCTGTGCTTGGCCCTATTCTGTTCATTCTGTACACTTCTCCTCTCTCACGTCTCATTAACTCACATTCTGTCCGCCACGAAATGTATGCTGATGACACCCAACTTAATCACTCTGACTCTCCTTCTAACTACAATCATTTAGTTCAGACCCTTCAAGATTGTGTTACTGAGGTAAAATCTTGGATGTCAAACAACCGTCTCAAGCTAAATGATAACAAAACTGAGGCCCTCCGTGTTTCTCCGTCATCTGCAGACCCCTCTTCTCTTCCCTCAACTATCACTGTTGAAACTACTTCTATTTCTTTTTCTGACACTGTTCGCGATCTTGGGTTTTTTCTCGATCAGGATCTCTCCATGCAGCAACACATTGCAAAAACTTGTCAGATTGCATACATTGAACTTAGACGCATAAGCTCCATTCGACAGTATCTCACACAAGAAGCAACAAAAACACTAGTTAGCGCATGCATTCTGTCTAGATTGGATTATTGTAATTCACTCCTTGTAGGTTGCACACAGAAAGTCCTTAGACCTCTTCAGCAAGTCCAAAACTCTGCAGCTAAACTCATCTTCAAAGCACGGAAATCACAGCATTGCACGCCTCTCTTTCAAGAGCTACACTGGCTCCCAATTGAACAACGAATTAAATATAAAACCTCATGTCTCTGCTACCACATCATCTCTGGAACTGCTCCTAGCTATCTTTCCGAACTTTTGACTGGCTATGTTCCTTCTCGGTCTCTCCGCTCCTCTGCAGATGAAAGGATGTTCCGTGTACCAGAATACCACAGGGTGAGACACGGTGGTAGAGCTTTCAGTTTCTTCTCCGTTCAGACCTGGAACTCGCTACCTCGGTCCGTCCGTCACAGTCCTTCACTAGCGTCTTTTAAAACGAACTTGAAGACGCATCTTTTTAGAGAGGCCTTTTCTTAGGCGCCATGAGTGAGTGTTGTTAGTTATTTTTGGTGTTGAGATGTATATGTGGTTGCGTGTTATTGACCAATGTACGCATGTTGTGTTTACATTTGTTTGTGTAAAGCACTTTGTGATTTTGGAAAGCGCTGTATAAATTGCCTGTTATTATTATTATTATTATTATTATTATTATTATTATTATTATTATTATTATTATTATTATTATTATTATTATAGACTGTCACAAAGCATGGAGAGCGCTATGTAAAAACATCTAAAGGCCTGCACGTGTGGCTACAGTAGAAAGAGCGTTAGTTTCAGGCGCTACCTTAACAAAGAAGACATAGAGGCCTGACACAGGGGCGACGAAGTTGTCGGTGTTGGTGTTGAAACCGTGGCCAACGTTCAGGTCAGGGCTGCCGAAGTTGATGCGGGGCTGATGGGTGAGGTCTTGGTCGCTGGGTACGCTCACCATGAAAGCTACTAGCTGTTGAACTGTGTCTGAAAATAGATGGATCGTTGACAGCTCCAGTGAACGCTATATTTTGCATGTGGTAAGCCTAGTGATAATGATGATGATGATGATGATGATGATGATGATGATGATGATGATGATGATGATGATGATGATGATGATGATGATGAGTGTCAGGGATCTATAATATCAAGAATAGGCTGTGTGTAGGCGTTTGCCTTCAACAGCCTCTGACACTGAATTTGGGGGTCAGTGTCCCTATCGGGCCACCTGCCTGTATGAACTTAGTAGCAGTCCCACAGCGTCCAAAGGTCTAGGTTCTTACACAGTTTGGCCTGTAGAGCGCTCAACCTGGCCTGCATCTGAGCGATCGCCTCTGCATGCTGGGATACCACCGCCTGCAGCGGGGTTACGTCATCGCTACGTATGATGACGTCATGGACGACGTCAGCACAGCCAGTCAATGTCAGCAGTTGGACGGCAGTTACAAGTGTTACCCAGACAATGGGAGTCATGGTGCACCGTAAAATCACAAGAGCTTACCAGAGATTCGTAAACCTAAAATCTTTAATATGGTGTCCACTAAAGTACACTTGAGTACACAAACAAAAATCGTACTGAGTACGGTCTTCTGTCTTTGACTGGAATGAACAGTTTTTAAGGTCTCGTTTGCAGTCTTCAGATCAGATAATTTAAGTCATGTTCCTTGGCACGTTAGTTCGGTCTAGGTCATATCTTCTTATCTGATTTCAAAAAGTGGGCGAGACTATTTTATTCGTAAACTTACTAAAAAAAACAAAGTAGATTTATGCTAAGTTTCAGTTTTTACTTATTTAAATAATTATTTGACCCATTTGACACAAAATATCGTTTTGTTGAAATAATCAACTAACACGCACGCACGCCGCACAGTATCCCCATTTTGTGAAAATTTAGTGCTATAATTTACCACAGTTTCTGTCATTCTCATTTGTTCTTTTTCGTTCCTAATCTGTTCTACCAGTCTACTATCTTCTTCGCCTACCTTTTTTTTTTCTTGAAAACTCTCCCAAAACTCCCCATTTGTGTATGGGGTCAGCTTGGGGATATTGGACGCTTTCTGCCAAATGGTCACTAGGGCTTTCTATCCTATTCTATTATATCCTATCCCGTAACTAGAAAGTCGTTGGGGCACCTCGGATGATCGTTTAACCATCGTACTTTATCTTTCTCTGTCCTCAGCAACCCTGATGGTTTCGCTCAGTGTCAAGCCAGTCCATTCTGTCTTCCTCTTCTTCTGCCTACTTTCTATGATATTATTATTTAGCAATGTAGGCATTTTATCTCTATGTATTTTGTTAATATTTTATAATGATGTTTATATCCCATAGTGTTTTTGTAAACGGGGGTTCGATAAATTAGAGTATAGCCTCGGCGTCCCCTGCGTGGGATGCCTTTATTGTAAAGTGACCGGCTGCATGGTAGAGTGCCTTCAGTGTTACCATTAAAGCTGTTTCAGCAGATCTTTAATACGGATCAGAGTGAGCCCTCTTTCAACCAAGTTGTGGTCCTGATTCGGTTCTTTGCAGTCCCCTAGACCCTGAAAGCAATGACTAACTAACTGCACACACACACATACATACACACACACACACACACACACACACGTACACACTTGTCCATTTGTCAAAAATGTTTTCGTATCGTTTATAGGCTATTCCTACAATAAAGGGGCTTGACATGCAAATTGAACTCTTTGATAAAACTGTTGTACCTATTATTATTGTATGGTTCGGAAGTATGGTGTCCTCAGATGACTGACCTGGTAAACAAATTGCAATTACATTTTTATAAGTTTATCTTAAAGCTTGGTAAAAGTACACCGACATGTCTGGTTTTAGGAGAAGTAGGTCAATTCCCTATAGATATCTTAGCAAAATGCCGTATGTTAAATTTTTGGTATAAGCTTGCTTTTGACAGAAATAGTACTAAATTATCTTGTGTGGTTTACAGGTTTCTGCTTAAGCTGTACGAACTAAACTTGTACAAACATGATTATTTAGACTGTGTCAGGAATTCTCTGGAAAAACTAGGGTTAGGAAATGTTTGGTATGATCAGTCTTAAGGCTCGAATTTTTCTGCCGAAGGGTTTAAAGAAGAGATAAAGAAAAGGCTGCAGGATCAACATGTACAAAACTGGCACTCAGAAATTAACACAAATGATTTATATTGTAATTATAGAATGTTTAAAGAAAATTTTGAATTTGAAGAATATTTGACAGTTTTGCCCGCCAGCCTAGCTGCTGTTGTCATAAAATTTAGAACCTTAAACCATAAGCTACCAGTGCAAAGGGGACGGTTTCTTGGAATCCAGAGATGTGACAGAATCTGTAATAAATGTACTTTTAATGAGTTAGGAGATGAATTTCATTTTATTTTTATATGTCCACATTTCGACGATGATAGAAAAGAGCTGCTTAAAAGGTTTTTCTATGTGCGACCCAATGCTATTAAATTTTCTAATTTATTTTCAACGAAAAATAAGACTATTCTGCTGAAACTTGATAGGTTTATGAAAATAATAATGGATTGCTTTAGAACGTAATATAATGATTTGTAATATTAATGATAGTAATAATAGGGATTTTTTTTCTCAATAATGACAATATAAATACTCAATACCAGTGTGTACCCCCTCCCCCTTCTCCCCTTCTTTATCACCCTATCTTGCGAGAGAGTGCGTGCGATTTGTGATCAGCTTGTGTGGACATAAGTTTTATGTAGTATGCTTGTGTTGTGTGATAATAATGAATGTGCATTTTGTAAATGTTTATTATGTCTCTTAGAACGCGAGTGTGAAAGATAACTTTTATTTTTGTAATATATGTACATATGTTTTTTATATTGCATTTTATGATTTTTATGGTTATTCTACATGTATGTTTATTTTTATTAATTTTCGTTGTATCCACGTGCCCCAAGGGGTTTTATGGAATAAAGCGCTTTTGACTTGACTTGACTTGACTTGACTTGACTTGGTAGCATAGAAGGGTTTGTGCACACGCTAGATATGTTTCGTTAAGCAACGTCGAGCGTAGTTAGTACTTGGATGGGTGACCGTGCTTGGAATGCAACCACCAAACGACACAAAGAATGAGACAAACGCATATACTTCGGTCATCCTAGCAGACCTAGCTGTGACTGAGTCTGGCTCTGCTTAGAACCGAGGAAGGTAGGGCAAGGAGGCAGAGAAGGTTAGCACTGCCCTCATTAAGCTAGTACCGAGAAAAAAAAAAGATATCCCTAATCCCCCCCCCCTCCCTCCCAACACCCCCACTCGCTTTCTCTCTCTCTCTCTCTCTCTCTCTCTCTCTCTCTCTCTCTCTCGCCGTTTTAATGTACTAAATACTAAACAATAGAGCTCCTGATTATTTAAAAGTACTTTTTTAGCAAACCTTCATCTCGTTATTCAATTTTCAGACATAATTTAACCTTGCCACAGCCACGCTTAGACATATTTAAAACATCTCTGTCATATTCTGGTCCAAGTATGTGGAATTCTCTCCCACAAGAGATCAAGGAAAGTAAATCATTATCATTGTTTAAAATTAGACTCCACAAATTTCTATTTTCCCTTGCTCCTAATATTTAAGATGATTGTATACATTTTGTTCTTTCCTATCTTGCGACAGTTTAATTTGTTCATGTGTGAAATAGCTTGTGTATGTGTGTGGTTGTGGTGGAGGGGGTGGGGGAGAGTGGGAGTAGGAAAGGGGTATTGGAGGGAGGTGGGGAGAGGGAGTATGTGTATTTCGGTACATTAATTTTCTTAATAATTTTTTACATTCTTACCATTGTTAAGGTTTGTGTTAGTTTGCAATCAATTTTATGTTAATTATTTTGTTTGTTCTGAATTTTTTTGTTTTTGTTTCTATTACAATTTTATTAAGGACTATCTGTAAGACAGGTCCGTAGGACCTAATGCTATTATCCTATTAAAGGTTTCGACTTCGACTTCGACTTCTCTCTCTCCAGCGAGCAAAAGGTTGCGGGAACACCCTTACCACAGGCGACTGTATCTGGACACGCGAGCACCTATGCCTGTGATGCTTCTCCCTTTGGTTATCTATAGTATTATTATAGATAACCAAATGGAGAAGCGTCAACAGCATAGGCGCTCGCGTGTCCAGCCTAATGCCTGTGACGCTTGTCCCTTTGGTTATCTATAGTATTATTATAGATAACGAAAGGGAGACGCGTCACAGGCATAGGCGCTCGCGTGTCCAGATACACGCGCCCGTGACCCTTACCTTTTTATCGGAGCTGATTATTTTAGCTTTAGAACCAGATCATATGGTATTTCTTATCAACGTAATTTAAAATCATTTTTTCCACACCATATAGTCTGGAAAAGAGTGTAATGACAATTGATTATTAGTTCCCGAACTGTAAAGCTCATCGCAGCTCTGGAACTATTGTTTTTGGTTTTGTTCATCCGGCGTCCGTCCGGAGGGGACATTATTTTGCGCACTTTTGTCTTAAACTAATGGACGGATTTCTTTCAAACTTAGTACGTAGTTAGAAAATAGTGAACTCTACCACAAGACCAAAAAAAATTCATAGTGTGACGTCATCCTAGTAACGTCATAACTTTTGTTTTCTATTTTTATTTTTTCCCCAAACTACTGGAGGGATTTGGTTCAATTTTGCTATGCACTTTGACTTTACGTGTGCTTCCAAGGTAAAACCAAACTTATGGAAATGGAGTGACGAAAGCATTGTGACCTATGCTCAGATTTATTGTATAATTGTTATCAAAACTCAAAATACAACTTAGCTTGTATACTGTTAGGGAGGAGAGAAGAAAAAAAAAAGAGAGAGAGAGAGAGAGAGAGAGAAGGGGGGAGGGGGATGGGGGGTGGGGGTGGAGGGAGACAAGGAATGAGAATTCACTAGATTTATTGCTCTGTTTATTTCCGCACCGGCAACCAAATGGTAATGTTACCGCATTCTTTCCTGATGCTTCTATTTTCTGTTTGTCTGACATAACGTGACAAGCTTTAACTCATTCATTCCAGGAGTGGTCATTTATTTCTCTAGTTATTTATTTATTTTTCATCGTTCTTATATAGCGCTTTTCCAGCTCAAGAGCTGCTCAAGGTGCTGTTTGATACAGGATGTAACTCAAGCCACCCTTGGCTACCACTTGCAGCCTTTGGGCGCATAGTCTGACGCCCAGACAACTGAGCACCATCCTGGGCAACCGAGTATAGGGGGTGGCGAGGGGGGGAGGGGGGAGGGGGGAGGGGAGGGAGGAGAAAGGGAATGGAACTAGTACGTGCTGGGTGTATTTGTGTAGCCGGCATTCAACCTTCTAGGACATGAGCGTCAGGATCTTTAAAGACCGTGCGGTGGAATGCGCGCGTGCACAGAGTAGATCTCTGTTTGTACTGTCATCGGAAGGGGTGAGATTAGCAACTGGAAGACAGCGCATTGTTTTTTTTCCTGATGTTGCCAATTTGGTGTGGTGATTTTGCAGGCGTTGGCTAGCCTACCCAACTGGCCCAAGGACCTCAGCGACCCGTGTGCAACTAACAAGAAGGGGTATACAGCATTACACTGCGCTTGTGTTGCTGGTGATCAAAAGGTGAGATTTGGTAAACCCATGAAGCCTATTTTATTTTCTTTCTTTTCTTCTTCTTCTTCTTCTTTTTTTTTAAAGCGCAAAAACCGTTGGTTTTTGTTAAACACGTTAAAATGACCAAAGCTGCGACCGTTGTTTTTTTTCTCTTTAACAACGTTAGGTTCATTCCCGACCAACTTGTAGATTTTGTTTCTGCTTGGAAATGTTCTTTCATCCCGAGGACTTCAGGCGGGCACATTTTCAGGCTGTTGGAAATCAGTCACTCGATTTGTGAAAGACTTAACGTTTGATTCCTGTGTCTGTCTACCTCCTTGTGATCGACTCGCCATATTATATTGGTTTCGTTGTCTACCTAATCCATGTCTCTGTGTGTGAACAGCTGGTCAGTTGGCTACTAAACGTGGCTGGAGTTCCAGTGGACATACGAGACAGGGACCAGGGATTAACTCCTCTACACTACGCCTGCAGTAAGGGGATGCTAGCCATCGTGACATTGCTTCTTGACAACGGCGCCGACATCGCAGCTCAAGATGATGCGGGCAGGTTGGTGATGATAATGATGACGATAAGAACGAGGAAGATAACGACGAGGAAGATGATGGTGGTGGTGGAAGAAGAAGAAGAAGGATGATGATGATGATGATGATGATGATGATGATGATGATGATGATGATGATGATGATGATTGTGATGCTGATGAAGAGGAGGAGGAGAAGGAGAAGGATTGTGATGGTAGTGGGGATGATAATGATGATGAACATGATTGATTGGAAGATGGGACGAAGAGGAGTTCTACGACAAAAAGGCTATGATGATGATGATGATGATGACGATGATGACGACGACGACGATGTTAATTTTCCTGTTGCAGGACGGCGTTGCACCACGCTTGTCAGAACGGTTATATTGGTGTGGTGACCACTCTCTTAAGGGATGCCGGAGCCGATCTTGAGGCTCGAACGCGCATGTGCTGGACCCCATTCCTGTTTGCCTGCATCAGTGGCAACACCGACCTACTTGATAGGTTGCTGCAAGCTGGAGCAGATCCCTTCGTGAAGGATGACTTTGAGCAAACAGCTCTACACTGCGCCGCAGCAGCAGGGAAACATGCTGCAGTTGACTGGTTGATCAACAAAGGTGAGGTTGGAAAACGATGCAATGTTGGATAGGGTGGCGTGTGTATACGTTGTTGCGGAGGTAATACACAGTGCTGCGATCGGTAGAAAGTATCGCCAAAACTCCCGCTAGTAGCAGGTGAAAGTATTCCCTCCATCCCTTCAAATTATACTTTGGGCTCGCTGCTAGCCGCGGATGCGAACCGCAGTGCTGTTTAAAAGTGACTGAAAGAGCGGAATATTGCTACAAGGGTTCGGGTAAGGGTTAGTTGTAGATCTATCCCTAGCCCTTGCCCTAACCCTTTTCTCCACAAAAATGCTATTTTTCCGTCCCAAAAACCCATTTGTCTTCTTGGATTCTTAAATTGTATGAAACCAAGTGAGGACACTATCCGGCGTCAATAAACGGTTCGAAAAGATTCTCAAACGGTTCGTAAAAGACAGTTGACCTAGAAACAAATACAGCGTGACCTAATTCGTCGCCTAGAGGAGACGAAACTTACTTTTTCCGTTTCTAGTCTTTCACCGACGCTCTAACTGAGCAGGCTGCTAACCTCGCCAAAGTATTCCTTCAAGAAACAAGGGACATACTTTGGCCTGCTGCGCAGCGTGTGCCTGGAGTATACTTTCTTTCGATCGTAGCTATGTCATTGTGCAATCGATGCGTTGCGATGGCGAAGTGAGAGAGACTATGTCAGTGTGTGTTGGGAGGGGTGGTGGGGAGTGAAGAGATAGTAGCGAACTAGAGAGAATTGTGTGCGCTTATGGTATATGATTGTGTTTTGTACCAAGGTGATTAATTATTGGTGCAGGTTAGGTTTGGTCTCCCTTATTATCTGGTGTGGGTGGATGGGTAAATGAATCGATAGAGGCTAGAACTGATTGTGTATGCAAAGGAGAAAGAAAGGAGATGAAGGGAGAGAGGGAGGGACAGAGAGAGAGAGAGAGAGAGAGAGAGAGAGAGAGAGAGAGAGAGAGAGAGAGAGAGAGAGAGATTGGGTTGGTTGGGTGAATGGGTGTGTTAGGGTTAGAGGCAGGAAAACGATTACAGTTTAGTTAGTGGATTTAGTATTGTCTTTTACGCCGAAATTATCAGACAAAACACACACACATACACACACACTCACAAACACACGCACGCACGCACGCACTCACACAAAAAGATGAAGCTGGCAAGATGAGGAGGAAGAGGAATTTTAGCCTCTATCGATCCATTTACCAAGGGCGGATAATATGTGCGGGTCCTAGAGCACAGAAACCCACCCTGGGACAAAAAATAAATTAACTAATTTAAAATAAAATAAAATAAAATAAATACACACACACTCACAAACACACGCACGCACTCACACAAAAAGATAAATTAATTAATGAATTTAAAAAATAATAAAATAAAATAAAATAAATACACACACAGACACTTTTCTAGTCCACAGGCCAGAAACCAATGGCGCCTGACAGGCGTGGGTTCGATCCTGCATCGGGGCGTTATGTTTCTCCGAACATTATTTACTTTCGACTCAGGCAACGTCTCGGGGGTTTTCTCCGGGTACTCCGGTTTGCTCCCCCAGCAAAATTTCAAAAAATTTAAAGAATTTCTAAATTTCAAAAATCACAACTAATGTTAGGTAGGTTGGGTTTGGGCGCGCCACAGGCTGCGACTACGCCTTCCACAGGGGAGGCGGCCCAGAATTTCCCGATAAAAAGGGACAATAAAGCATTAAAATCTTTTTTTTAAAAATCTTTCAAAAAAATCTAAAAAAAAATCTTACAAAAGACACACATAGGTACACAAATCATTACCACATGTACTGATTGTGGTGCTGATGCGCATTTGTATGTATGTTTGTATCTGTGGAGTGTGAATGCTAGAATGAAAGGGGGTTGATGGCGTGCAGTCTAAGAGGTCAACCCAAACTACTAAACGCAAAACTGACCACCTCCCCTGTTTCCTTCTAAAGTGTACTATAGTTTTCCACCATCGTGCAGGCATTGCAGTAAACGCTAGAAACAAAGACAAGTGGACACCATTGCTTCTGGCTTGTCATTATGGGCACGAAGAGACGACCTCGACCTTGATAAGCCATGGGGCCAGTGTTCATAAAAGGGACAACATGAAATGGACAGCACTGCATCATGCGGCCCGAAATGGCAATGAACACATTGTGCAGGTTGGTGTGAGGAAGAGGTAACTGATATTGACGGTTACAACAAAGCAAAATGATGTAGCTTTAAATAGGAGCGCCTATCTACACTTGAGACGGTGATTATGATGAGATGGAGTGGTGGTGGTGGTGGTGGTGGTGGTAATAATGATGATGATGATGATGATGATGATGATGATGATGATGATGATGATGATGATGATGATGATGATGATGATGATGATGATAGAAGCTATGATGGTCCTCCTATCCTATCCTATCCTATCCTATCCTATTCCGTAACTCGAAAGTCGTTGGATCACCACAGATGATTCTTTAACCAGCGTACTCCTTCTTTCTCTGTCCTCAGCAGCCCTCAATGCTTCGCTCAGTGTCAAGCCAGTCCATTCTCGAATGTTGTCTTCCCACCTGTTTTCTGTCTTCCTCTTCTTTTTGTCTTCTTGCACCGTGCCTTGCAGGATGGTCTTTACAAGGTCTGATGCTCTGGTGATGTGGCCATACCATCGGATTTTCCGTTCCTTCACCACTGTGAGCCTGTCATCAGTTTGTCTAATGGCTTTTGTGATGGTCTGTCGGACTTCGTCGTTGGTGATTTGCAGTGTATAGCAAATGCCCAGAAGTCTTCTGTATCACCTCATCTCCATGATTTGTATTCTTCTGTGTAGATCTGCTGTGAGGGTCCATGTTTCTCAAGAGCATAGGAAGATGGAAATGACAAGGGATCACAGCAACCTTACATTGGAGTGTAGAGGTATAGAGTGATGGTTCTTTCTTTCCAAATGGAATGCCCTGAATGCTTGGGGTTTCAACCTGTTGAGCATTATTTTCATGAAGGACTTTGCTGGGATGGCGGAGGAGGCTGATGGTGCGGTAGTTTTGACACTATGCGTCTCCGTTTGATGGTCCTCCAATCCTACCTTTATTCATCTATTTCGAAAATCACAATGAACTTCGGCCACATTGATGAGGAAGGCTAGTCTTGTTTGTTTCAGAGTCTGTTGTCACATGGAGCGGAAGTGGACGCATTGACGGTGACGGCATTGACGCCATTTCATCTTGCTTGCATCCATGGGTGCCTGTCTCTTTTGGACCCTCTGCTTCAGGCTGGAGCCAATATTTATCGGAAAGACATTTCTGGAAAGTAAGAATCATGAATAATAATTATAATAACAATAAGAAGTATAGTAGTATAATATTTTATAGTTAGCATCGTATGCTGTCAACCTTTCGCCCTCTAGTTGGTGTGCTTTATCAAATTACTCGTCCCCGAGTAAGGCCTTCAGGAATCGAAAGACTGAATTTGCCTACCAGGGAGAAGAAGAAAAAGATTTGTTTTGTTCGAAACACTTTTTGCATTATCTCAAGAACTGAACCAAACTTCATCATTTTAGCTTAGTATATATTTTAAATACTGCTAGGCATGTTAGATCATTCCAAATTTGTACTTTTTCAAAGGTCAAGGTCATTGTTCTTTGCCATTTTGTAAGCTCGTCTAACGCTATATCTAAAAATTGGCTGATTTTGCTTTTGCTTCTTACTTGAAGTTCTAGCTAATTTTCTTCTTGTTCAAAGTTCTGTTGTTTGTTGACAGTTCTGCCATTGATTGGGCCGCTAAGCTATGGAAAACGGACGTGTTAGAGTGGCTGCTGGAGGACGGGCTCGACGTCCATTGGATGGCCGTAGTCAACTTTCTGCTTCAAAGGTATTAGATGAGATGTTTGACAGGAGCTTAAGTACCAAATTCCTGAACATATTTTGTAAAGTTGTCATTGTTAGACTTTACAGCGGACAGTGCGGTCAATCAGTGTGCGCCTTTCAGACACATATACTCATGCTAGTCTGAGGTCCTAACTGTTTGTAACCTTGGCAATAGACCAATGGATGACGTGACCTTGTTTTCTTAATAACTTTTTAAAAACTTTAATTGATCATGAAATTTATTTTTTGGACTCTCTTCCACTTATAAGTTGTTTCCCTTCTTTGAGCCCGATTATAATGCTTCCCAGTGAGCACTTGCTCGATTGAACCGCTGGCACAAATGCCAGACTCGTTCAGGATCTCTTCGAATCCACTGCCCCTCACACTCTTTCCAATAGCACCCATGTATGCACAGGTAAGGTGGAACACGCCAATCCTGATGATGATGTTGCCAAACTCAGCTGGGTTTTGTCAAGCTACAGCGTAGGCCTTTTTGGCTGCAGCGAGATCAAAGGTGATGATAGTAAATGTCTGTCCCACTTCTTTGGACACCTGCATGCTGAGTCGCAAGATGTGCTGGATAGTGTCATTGTCAGTAATAGGGGCAAACACAGGAGGCATGTACTCTACTGTTGACTGTTCATCATTGTCAGTATTTCCACCTGTTCGGGACACCCAGCCTGCCCAAGATGGGACTGTCTGCTCTTTTTCAACCGCTAGAGCCCTACAGCAAATCCAAAGCGAATCCGATGATCTGGCAGCATCGACCACAGTCGGAGAAGGTTCAGATGTTGTGACGACTAGGTTAGGCTCTGCATGGCTTTTGACGAAGAGGAACATGCTCCACATGTTGGCTTTTCACTGCCCTCTCTCCTGTTCTCTGGCCTGTCGAAGAACACTGAACAGGAGGTTCATCTTCCTGTGATGTAGCCTCATGGATTATTATTCCATGGGCAGTGTGCGTGCTCCCTTCCCCAGAAGGTGTTTCTTCGCGCAGGTCGAAGTTATCAAAGCATAGATGTGTTACGATATCAGCAATAAGGAAACTAAAATCATTTAATGTCAGCACAAAAACACTAGGCACAGCTTACCGGAGCCTCATTGAGAGCATACTGACATACAACATAGTATGCTGGTTTGGAAGCCTAGGAGTTAAAGATCATTCTAAACTTGCCCGTGTGGTCTGCTTAGCAGGGAAGATCATAGGCAGTGTTCAACAACCCCTAGAAGAGCTATATCATAGAGCAGTGCGCAGGAAAACAAGTCGCATTCTTTCAGACAAATCTCACCCTTTGTTTTCAGAGTTTCAATCTCTCCCCTCAGGTCGCCGGTATGTTGTACCAATGGCTAAGAAAAACAAGTTTAAAAGATCCTTCATCCCCCAAGCAGTTTCACTTTTGAATTCCAAAGCCCAATTATCCAGCATCTAAATTAATGTACAACTTTTAGTTGTGAGTGTGGGTATGGATTGGTGGTGGGTGGAAAGAATAGGGTGTGCCATTGTAAAATGTGGGGGTGGGAGTGGGGGATTAGTGAGGGGGGTGGATCATCATAATTGTTATGATTGCTTGGATGTAATTTGCTGAGTTATGATATTCTTAATTAGTAGATTGAACTTGTTCTAGTCACATAATATATAATTTGTCATTTTAATGATCCTAACCATTGTTATGGTACTCTTTATGTAATCTGGTTATGAGATAGGTAACCTTGTCAGTTGTGTCTTTGCTGTGTTTCTTTTTTATTTCAAAAATTATAATGTTCTAAGCATGTTTTTACTGCATTGTATTATGCAATTGATTGTTGACTATGTTTAGGTAAATGTAGAATGTTCTAGTCATGCCTCTACCTTTTAAGCACTGCCATTATAATCATGTTTAGGCCGTGATATGTATAGTTTAAGACAACACTTAACTTGTGCTGTCATTGGGTTACTTTGTGTGTGGATGTGTGCGTGTGGGTGTGTGTGTGTGTGTGCTTTTTTTTTTTTTTTTTGCATGAATGTAAAATTATTAGTTATTAGTGATGTGGAATTTGGGTGGTGAATGTCTGTATTTGATTGGAATTTAAGGTTGCTGTTGTGTCATTCGAAATGAATGTGTCTCTGCTAGTTGTGTATATACAATGGATATATTGCATGCTTCTTGCGGACGACGAGCCAAAGACAAATTTCTGTATGTGATGAACATCAGACAATAAAGTTATATTGTATTGTATTGTATTGTATTGTATATTTCTTTCTGGGTGGATGATTGCTGGCAGTATGGAACGTCTCTCTTCAATGTTCCTGCACATCGCAGTTTCGAGTTGCAGGATGGTATCATACCATGCGCAGTTACCCCAGCGATTGACCAGGGTTATGATGTCTGCCTTCCCAGTCAGATGCCTCAGCGTCATACATAGAACCAGGTGTTTTGGCATCAGCCACTTTCCCTTTGAAGCAGCGACGGAAATGTCCTGCGCAATGGATTTGACCAGTCGTGCTTTCCGTGCTGATGCATCTTTCAGCTTCTTTCCAGTGAGAACATATCCAATGAACTCCTGCAGAATCTGAGGTGGAGTGATGGTGTCACTGAGCAGGAAATTTGCTGATGGAGGCCATGGCATTGGAGCAGACTCACGCATGGCAGTCTGAACCAGGCGTCGCATTATCATTACAGCCTCCTCTATGCGTCTTGTCTCCGAAGCTGCTGCTTCAAATGCAGATTCTACTGCCTTGCCAGTTTTGATTCCTGATGCATACACCAGCTCACTCCTGCCGTTTGGCTGCCAAAAGTTAAGCTTTTGTCCAAAGTGCTTTTCTAGCTTTGCTTTGAGTTTCTGGACTTTATCATTCTTGTTGTAGAATTCTGGAGGGTTTTCTAGCATGAACTGTTGGTACTTCTCAGCCAGCATTGTTGTGCGTTCCACATTGCATTGTTCAATTATGTGCAGTGGCACATACTGTATATGTACTGAAATGCAGAACATACTGTATAATGTACTGAAATGCAGAATCATGGGCTCTTCCACAGCGTCTTTGTCAGTGCACTCTTTTTGGTTTCGTTCCCAAGCACGGGTGTAAGCCCGTCTACAAGAATTGTGGTAATGCGCTTCTCTCGCCACAAGGTCGAAGTCCTGTATCTTGCAGAACAGTTTGCCTTGCCTCTGTTGTCCTGATTTCTTGACGGCATCTTCTGCAGACTTTGTCTGACATTTGACAAGGTTCTCTTGTCTTCGCTGATACTTTTTTCGTCCTTTTCCACAAAAAAGACATTCATCACAAGGAAGTAAGATGCTTGAACTTGTTTGTGGTTTGCGACGTTTCCTTGGCGAGTTTGGGTCATTATCATCATCCTCAGGCTGCTTTCGCTTTGCTATCCAAGAATTGTTAGTGAACTTTTGGTAACACGATCTGTGGTAACCATCCAAGAAGGGAGAATACACACCAGGCACGTGAGCAAATGTCACTTAGTGATAGTCTGTACTTTTCATCACTTAGTGTCTGCCGTTGTTCAACTCCCAGTCGTATTGTCTGAAAACTAGTTTCTGACAAAGGTGTTACTTTCTCACGATTATCCTGGCAACAATGAACGACACATATAGGTCCTCCTAATGTCCTTTTCTTACTGACTTTGGCATTGATTTGTGCTGACTTCAAATTTAAGGGCTTTTCGTCGGATTGCCTCTTTGACATTGCAAACTTCTTGCCCACTCTTCAGATTTCTACTTCTTTACACGACACCTGCAAAAAATGAAATAATGGATTTTACATGTGATTGTATTTTCTTTAAAATGAAAAACCAAGAAAATTGCCACAAGTGAGCAGAAGTGCCAAAACATGACACTTACAGAGTATGTGAACAGCTGCTTTTAGGGGGTACCCTTGCATCTGTAAATGCTACAGCCACAATTTGGGGCTATCAAAACTAGACAGCCTGAAATCAGTTGCTTGATAACAAAGGCATTAGACTGTATTTGCCTTGTTTGGTCCACAAGGGGAAGTGTTCAGTTGTTTAAGATAGAGACCGCACAGAAGGGTAATTCTCGGAGGGTATTCTTACCCAAATCAGGGCACCAGGTCCACAGTAAGTCGAGTACCTTCACCAGGCACTTGGAATCAACTGCTAGATTTCATAAGTCGTGTAGCTATGTGTTTAAGATAGGCCAAATGAAAACAAAACGGAACTGTATAGGTCGCAGATTGTGAAAACGGGTTTTTACCCTTACGCCAAGAGGCGTACCCCAGCCATGCCCTTAATGAACATGATATTATCACAAAACACATACTAAAACAAACAACAATCAATTATCTTCCAAAAACTGTAAACTGATTAGAACTATGTTGATAAACCTTAACACAACAGCTCTCCAATGAACCATACCGCCCAATTGCAAATGTAGGGCCCAAAGAAGGAAAAATGGGCCCTTCTGGGCTGTCTGGTACCCAAACCCACCCGTTTATCAAAACCAAACAACCGGCAATCAGTAACTTGATGACCAGGGTACCTGCGGATATATGTCTCATAAATTCCCTAGGGGGGTAAGGGGGGTCATAGGCCACCTAACGGACTATATATATATATACGGCACAGTGGAGAAGTCACAGGGGGAAAGTGTGCTGTAAATAAGCAGAACTAACGTGACAGATCATGTAAGCATGGTTTTATGAAAGAAACGAGAGACACAATGGAAGTGACCGCCTTAGCCATGGGACTGTGGCAAATGGCAGCCCTATCCAATATTCTGAATAAGCCTATTCAGTCGGTCTATCCAGAGCTTGGGTGGGGCATTTACCATTGCACAAACAACCGCCTCATCACCCCTACCCCATACATGAACTTGGAGGTGTGTCCTCTTTACATTCTGTGGAGCACAAACAGAGGATGTTACAGAAGAACACTGAGTAGTGTCGTGTCTACGGAAACTATCAATTTAGTGAGGTCACTTTCATAATAAATATTGGAATGACGTAGGTTACCGTCATTTCCGGAAGGAGTTGAGCGAGCAATAAAAGAGCAAGAAGCTGCCAACTCAAGTGTGTGAAGACTTGAATATAAATATATACAAAACACACGCACGACAATGGCGACGAGTCTAAACCATCTCTAACATTTATTGTTTGTTTGCCTCAATTAAATGGTTGTTCATTATAATAGAATTTGTTAAAATAGTATTCCATGACCTCTGTCTCCCTCTCTCTCTCTCCCTCTCTCTGTCTCTCTCTCTCTCTCTCTCTCTCTCTCTCGTGGATAGGAGTGGCTAGTCATGCGCTAGGTAGCAGCAGAAAATGTCTCTCATAAACTCTTGGTGTTTTCAGCCATCAGCTCTTTCATTTTTGTGCTAGTTTTTTGGTACAGTGCTTTGTAAGATCATGCTGATCATGGTGATACAATTTTTGTGCAGAATTTTTATGATATTGTGGACATTTTGTGTAAAACTAAGAAGTTTGAAATAGTTTTCAGGGAAGCCATTTCTGTAGTCTTTGTGTTGGATACATGAGTACATCTCAATGTTTTTGACATTGCATGGTTGAACAGAGCTACTGAGCCTGGTTTTAATTACATTCTGATTGCCACCCAGAGTAGCATGAATACTTTTCAATACTCAGCATCATTTCTCAAACAGTTATCCAGAACATCTGGTGTACTAAGTAATTGTGTGGTATCAACATGTAGAAAATTAGGCCTAGTAAAGAGAAAGAGTGTTAGGGGTGTGAGAAGCAATTACAGAAACCACAGGCACTTGTGCCACTACAAAAAATTGACACTAGTCATAGAGAGAATATTCCATACAGTTTTCCATCTTCTAATTCAGATACTGAATTGAAAAGTCTCAATCAGATAGTGTGTGATAGTGATACTATTGAGAACTTCCCACCTACAACTTCACCTACAGCGACCCTCCCTGTCGATACCTTCGACGCTTCCACCTGCCTCCCTTCACCATCACTACTGCCCTTCCGGCTGGCAGACTTACATGTATCGCTGGACGGCCAAGAAAGTGCAGCACTAGACTTTGATGGATCGTCATCTTCCAATCCACCCTCTCCTTCCCTTCCCTCCATCCGGAAAAGAAATAAATTGCTGTTGGGTTAGTTCAATGCCCAATCTACATCAAAGAAAGCTGACATGATACATGATAAGATTTTAGGGAAATCATTAGATATACTTGTGATAACGGAGACGTGGCTAAAGGAATCTGGAGACGAACTAGTTCTTACTCGAATGACACCAGCGGGCTTCACGTGTGTTCATCAGCCTAGAATCACGAACACCTGTGGGGGAGGTATTGCCCTCATCCACAACAGCTCTCTGACAGTGAGACTCCTAACAGCAGAAAAACATATTTCTTTTGAATCATTGTGTTTCATACTTTCTCATGAAAAGCTGTCTGTGCATGTAATGTGCGTCTATAGGCGACCTTATACCAAAGTGCATAGAGTACCTACCTCCGTATTCTTTGATGAATTCACCCCAGCGTTGTCAGCCATCGCCGTCTCTCACAAGTACTTCATTGTGCTTGGAGACGTGAATCTGCATTATGACTCCCCCAAAGATTCCGACACCAAACGCATTTGCCAGCTCCTGAATTCGCTCGACATCTCTCAACTGGTAACCAAGGTGACACATAGGAGAGGTCACATCCTTGACTGGGTCATGTCGAGATCCACCGTTGCCTTGGTCAAGACTGTCGATGTTGAAGACCAGCTATTCTCGGATCATTTCCTTGTGACCGCTGAAACTATTATGTCACGTCCCAACCCTCCCAAGAAAATTATTCATGTTCGAAACATCAAAGGCATGAGAAAGGAAGCATTTAGAAAGGACCTTCAGAATTCGAACCTTCTTCTCTCTCCCCCTGACGATGCTGAGGAGCTGGTGTCTCTGTACAACGAAACGCTCTTGTCGCTACTAAACAAGCATGCACCTGAGAGGAAGAAGCAAGTGACGGAGAGAGGCGACACCGGCTGGATGACGCCCGCTGTGCATGACGCAAAGAAGGCCAGGCGCAGGGCGGAAAGGAGGTGGCGCGCCACGGGGCTGGAAGTAGACAGGCAGTGCTTCTGTAAGGCTAGGAACAAGTGCACTGAGGTGGTAAACAAGGCCAGAGCTCACCATGTGCAGGAAGCCTTAGAAGATGCAGGATTAGACACGGCCAGATGTTCTTAGTGGTCAACAGACTTCTGGGAATAAGCCTATTCAGTCGGTCTACCCAGAGCTTGGGTGGGGCATTTACCATTGCACAAACAACCGCCTCATCACCCCTACCCCATACATGAACTTGGAGGTGTGTCCTCTTTACATTCTCTGGAGCACAAACAGAGGATGTTACAGAAGAACACTGAGTAGTGTCTCACTATCGTCCCCTATGCGCTTATGTGTCCGGGGACGTTAATCTATATAACTAAACTAAACTAACTGCTAAAATTGTCCCCTATATGCTCTTGTGTCCGGGGACGTTAATTTATCAAATGAATGAATGCTAAAATTTTATGTATCGTCCCCTATACGCTTGTGTGTCCGGGGACGTTAATCTATTTAACTAACTATCTAAAATTGTATATCGATCGTCCCCTATACGCTTAATATGTGTCCGGGGACGTTAATCTATAACACTAAACTAAACTAAAATTGTATAATTGTATCTTTCGTACAGGTATTTTTCCAAAGCATTGGAGTCAGTCTATTATTGTCCCATTGTTAAAAAATGGTGATGTACGGAACCCTGAAAATTACAGAGGAATTTCCCTCTTGAGTATCGTAAGCAAAGTTTTTACATCAATTTTAAACAAAAGATTGTACAAGTGGGCTGAAAAAGAACATAAGATCTGTGAAGAGCAAGCGGGATTCCGTAAAAATTATGCAACTGTTGATAATATTTTCACACTTTTTTCTATTATCAAGAAATGCCTCTTTGGGCAGCGGAGATGTAAACTATATGTTGCTTTCATTGATTATTTAAAAGCTTTTGACTCTGTGGATAGAGACAGTTTGTGGGCCGTATTACAAAAGATCAAAACTTCTTCAAAAATGCTACGTATGCTGCAAGGGATGTACAGTTCTGTTCAGTCTTGTGTCAGATGGGGTACTGAAATGTCAGATTTTTTTTATTGTTCTGCCGGGGTCAAACAGGGTTGTTTGTTGTCTCCCCTGATCTTTTCCTTGCTAATAACTGATGTGGCTGACAAGGTTAGGCAGGGGGGGAAGCATGGTTTTCAGTTTCTACCTGGCTTGCAAGAAATCTTTCTGTTATTATTTGCTGACGACATTTGCTTGATCTCTACCACACCCGCTGGCTTACAAAATCAATTAATTACCTTAGAAAAAGCTTCAACATCTCTTGGACTTTATGTAAATTTAAAGAAAACAAAAGTAATGGTATTCAGGAAAGGTGGACATTTGGCTAAAGCAGAAAAATGGTACTATCAAGGAAAAGAAATTGAAGTTGTAAACAGCCACAAGTATTTAGGCTTTACTTTTACAACAAAGATGTCTTTTGATATTGCGCTCCAAGAGTTTGCAGGCAGAGCCAAAGGTAAGGTGGTGGAGATCATGAAAACAATGTGGAGTTTGGGAAGCATGGATATAAATATTTTCTTTAAGCTGTTCGATGCCCAGGTTAAACCTATGCTTCTGTATGCAGCAGAAATATGGGGCATTACACGATTTTATGCTATTGAATCTACACATTTGTTTGCTTGTAAGCGTATTTTGAGTGTGTCTCCCAGGACCCCAAATGTCATGGTTTATGGAGAACTTGGTCGTTATCCACTGTTTATTGACAGTGCTCTAAGTGCAGTCAGATACTGGTTCAAATTGCAACCCCCGTTGGGGTGCCGGGGGTTTCAGTATAAATAGTATCCCCACTTTCTGGAAATTTAGTGCTTTAAATTCCCACTGTCGCTGTCTTTCTCATTTGCTCTTTCTCATTCCTGCTTTTTTCTATCAATCTGCTATACTATCTTCTTCGCTAGACCAGTCTCCTACATTTTTTCTTAAAAACTCTTCCGGGACAAGACTCCTTGTTTGTGTATGAGGTCTGTTGGATCAGCTTGGTCACTAGGGCTTCCTATGATGTTATTATTTAGCAATGTAGGCATTTTATATGTATATGTTTTGTTGATAATTTATAATGATGTTTGTATTCTATTTTGTTTTTGTAAACGGGGGTTCGATTAGTTGGGGTGAAGCCTCAGCCGTCCCCTGCGTGGGATGTCTTTATTGTAAAGTGACTGGCTGGTGGAGGGCTTTCAGTTTTCCCACTAGGGTTGTTTCAGCAGATCTTTTATGCGGATTGGGGGTTGTCCGGTCCTGATTTGGCTCGGAAGAGTCCGCTGGACCTAAAGCAACAATTATGTAATGTAATGTAATGTAATGTTCAAATTGCAAGACATGCTTCTTGTTAGATTACCAAAGCAAGCATATGAAATGGACAAAAACAGATTTTTGAGACTATCTGTAGGTCAGACTGATGTACATAACTGGGCTTACAATAATAATAATAATAATAATAAATGTAGATTTATATAGCGCCGCATCACAGCCACAAGTGGCTGTGCTCTCCGCGCTTGACACATTCATACACCATTTATACTACACAACAACAGTAGGTATATAAAGTCTGAATAAATTCACTAAAATGTACAACATAATGTTAAAAAGATTCAATAAAAATATTACATTGAAACACATAAAAAGGCAACTAAAACTATTATTAACTTGTAAAAGGCAACCAACACTTATAACAATTATAAAAAGCGAACACCATTGCCCGTGCATATAAAAAACTGTTTTGACATGTTTGGTTTTTCTCATGTTTGGTTGAACGGGGGAGTAGGAAATAAGAAAGCTTTTTTTCGTGTTTTCAGACAACGTATGATAGACTGCTACAAACAGGAATGGTTTAGTAAATTAATGGATAGCGAAAGGTTCTCAGTGTATGGTTCCTTTAAATCACTCTTGCAGTGTAAGAAGTACTTAACAGATATTACTATAAATAAGTTTAGAAATATCTTTGTAAAGTTACGTCTAGGCTTTATAGACTTGAATGGAAATAAAAGATACAGTGTTGTTCCAAAGGCATGCCCTTTCTGTACGGCTGTTGAAAATAAAATGCATTTTTTGTGGTATTGTCCAGCGTATAAGGATATTCGTGAAAAGTACATTTTGAGGCACTTCAATGTTGATGTACCACCATTGGTGTTTTGCTTATTACAAAGTGATAGTATGATTATTACCAGAGCAGTAGCGATGTTTACGTACTATGCGATGAAAAAACGTGAAGAATTGTTGATTTAAAAGTAACCTAAAATATGTTTACTTTTTTTTTGAGACACATTCTGTCAAATGACGCGTGTTTGTCATATTTATTTTTGTAACTTTTGAAATTTTTGGTGATTTTTGTCTTTTCTTTCCTTTTTTCCATGTCTGTTGTGTTACCCCGATGCGTATAGCCTGGTGGCCTGGCATTAAAGTTTCCTGAGTTCCTGAGTTCTCTCTCTCTCTCACTCTCTCTCTCTGTCCCACTCTTTCTCCCTCCCTCTCTCTCTCCCTCACTCTTTCCCTCACTCTCTCTCTCTCAAGAGCACAAACTGAAACACATATCAGCTCTATCCTTGCACCGTCACACGCATCGCCATTACAAATATTTGCCGAGTTCGAGTAATAATTTGGTCCTGATTTGGCTCGGAAGAGTCCGCTGGACCTAAAGCAATAACCTTGTATTGTATTGTATTGTTCGAGTAATAAGCAAACTGCCCATTACACGACGTTAGTTACCGATTTCGCGAAATTTACTGGCGAGTACGCGAAATCTGCAACGTTTCACAAGCTCTTCACATTCTCGCAAAGCCTTGCTGATTTGACGTACTTGGCAAGGTGATCTCAATATGTCAAGGTCAATACTGCATTTTGACGTAGTACAACTTTTTTTTCTCTCTCTCTCTCCATTTGTTGATACCTGCTTTTCCTAAATGTTCATGGTTACGTGGACGTCAAGGTCATCTCAAAGTCAATATTACTTTACATCTTTTCGATTCAGCTTTAGTATATCTCCACCTACATTGGACACTTTCATTTTTGCATAAGTAAAGTTTATATATGAAATGGGATAGGATAAATGAGATTCCCAAGGAGCATGTGAGTCAAATGGGCTTTTCCTTTCTAGGTATTGTTTAATTTCCTAGTCTATTTTTTCTGGCAAATTTACTGTGGTTATTTTCTTCTTGTTGTTCTTCCTCTTCTTGTCTCTTCTATAGGGACGCCCATGTCCACACGCGAGATTCCAAAAGACGAACGCCTTTCAGGGGCGTCCAGTGGGTCCAAACATTGGTGCGACAAATAAAAAATAAAAAAAAAGAAACACAACATAAGACTTGTTTCCTCATTGAAGGTATATATGAAGATCTATAGATGATATACTTGCTAAGTTTTACATTAGTTATTTCAGAGAAGATTAAAAATTGTTAATTTTCATCTTTATGTATTTCCTTTTTGAAATCAACGCTTGTCAGATTACAATTTTTTTTAATATGCGGATATGTCGTGAGATTATATTATTTCATGGTTATGTGTTTACTGCAATAACTGGAAAAAAAGTACAGTAAAAACATAACGTTAAGATTAAAACAAAACAACTAACAATGATCTCTCTCTCTCTTTTCTCTTTCTCTCTCTCTCACTCATTCACTCACCCTCTCTCTCTCTCTTTCTTTCTTACTTTTTTTTTGTACCAAGATGGGAGCACATGCCTTTACACAGAGGAGACAGGCAGTTTGTGTAAAACTCAAGTGATAAAGGTGGCGATGGTCCTGATTTGGCTCGGAAGAGTCCGCTGGACCTAAAGCAATAATCTTGTATTGTATTGTATTGGCTCGCCTAAAGAAAATGGACTGCTTTGTTTGTTTGATTTTAATGTCTTTTTCACCGAAATAATAAGACAAAAAATGATTGTAATTAAACATCAAGTTAATATAGATACTGACCAATTGGAGAACCAATAAACGTTTTCGCTAGACTAATGCAAACATCAAAACTAATATTGTCCAAAACTGGCATGTTGTTAGGTAGACTATGACGCAATTGATTGCATTGAAATAAAACATGTTTCAAAGAAAACATTTCATTACATACACATTTGATATTTTTACAATATTTAGTTCTTATAGAATTTAGATATATTCTATATAAGCCATCGTCACTCTAGACCTGGGGATTCCATTATGTTGCTCAAATAGGAGATTAAAATGACATTTCTTTTTAACTTCCTTTTCAGTTATAACTTGCATCTCTTTAACTGACAATGATATATTTAACTTTACTACATTATTGTTTTCGGCACCATGTTTTGCAGCTAGATCAGCCCAGTCATTAAAGAGAAAACCACAATGAGAAGGAAACCAACAAAAGTTAACATGTGTACCATTAA
Source organism: Oncomelania hupensis (assembly GCA_036898135.1). NCBI lineage: Eukaryota > Metazoa > Mollusca > Gastropoda > Littorinimorpha > Pomatiopsidae > Oncomelania > Oncomelania hupensis. The sequence goes on from CM072515.1 coordinate 62,833,693, forward strand.
TTATAATACTATGAATCAAGTACTTAATTTTAAAAAAAAATTCTTTTCTGTTTGTGCTGTTATTAGAATTTAATGCCTCTAAAACTGATTTTGAGTCTACACATATAACTACACCATAGAAAGTTAATGGTATATTTATTATTCTATTTAAAGCCATAAGTATTGCTATCAATTCTGCAGTGAAAATTGAGTATCCTTTTCCTAATTAAAATGACTGTAATTTTAAATTCAGGAATAACAAAACCTGCTCCAGCATTACCATTTTGAAGGACCGATCTGTCAGTGTATATCTGAAGTTGTGTCGAATAATTATCATATAAATGATAACGAACATCAATTGTCATTAAATCTGAGTTATTATTCTTCATTTCAAATGGACTGCAATAATCTAAACATAACCCTTTACACTGAGCTTGCGAACAGGGCAACGTGACCACAGTTAGGCTTAGGCCTACGTCCCTTCTGGAGAAAGGCGCCATGTTGGGGTGCGAAAGCGTTTAACGGCATGCAGTAAGGGGCACAACTTGCTGGTACAGAAAGGGGCTGATCTGACGGACACGGATAAGGAAGCAGGGATGCAAAAAGTCTACAAATAGGGTCGTAAAGGAACCCAAACTTCCATAATTGAAAACACAATAATATACTAATATGTTGTTTTTAGTGCTAATCCAGCCTCAAAAGCTACTCAAGGTTCTGCCGGAGAACAGTATCTAACTGAGGCCGCCCAAGTAGGCTACAACAGGGACTCCTATTTCATTAAGGTTATCGTCCACTGTGCCGATCAGCCCCTTGAGCATTTTGGGGTGAAGAAAGCTAATGTAGCAGTTATAAACGGAAGCGGCAGTATAGCCCCAAACCGTGTGGCTTTTCCATAATGAGGACGATGATGATGATGAAGATGATGGTAATTACTATCATTACTATTATTACTTTTATTATTATTATTATTATTATTATTATTATTATTATTATTATTATTATTATTATTATTATTATTATTATTAATTGGCAGTGACCGTAAAGGAGCGTTACACTGGGCTAGCATTGGCGGGAAAGAAATGACAGTGGGCTGTGTCATCAGTCGACGTCTCTCCATTGAAGGCAAGGACAGGCAAGGCAGGACACCGTTGCATCACACCTTTATCAGGACATTGTCCGGCTGTTGCTTGACTACCAGGCTGATGTGAACAGTGTGGACAATAACGGACGCAGTGTTGTGCAGCACGTGCATCTCAACACTAACGTCGTCAGCTTGCTCCTTGCCAGAGGGGGCGCGTTAGTGACTCATCATAGACTTGCGCTGTATATAAAGCTGAAGTCACACGAGCCGGGGACGTTAATTTAACTCTGAGCTGAGCGACAATTCTATACGCTCATGTGTTCGGGGACGTTAAACCTAACTCAACAGCGACAATTCGAGTACAATGTTTCGACAACATTGTTTAGAAAATTTGTTTCCAAAAGTATTTTTAACAACGCATGTAGTCACACGGTAAAGCAAATATCTGCTACATTTGCGCCAAAACTGTGCGCTCTCTGCAATCTTCGGAGAGTTGCGTTCTCTTTGCGCGCCTATTTTGGTTGTAAAAACATGGCTGACTTAACCGATACCGATGATGAGATTATTCCAAAAGGGCATCATAGCTTTGATAAAGTTCGATAAAACTGAACGTTTGTCGCCGAGACACATTTTACAAAGGTCCCGATCCGTTTTCAGCCATGTTGGCTACCACACTGCTTAGCAGAGACGGTCGAGGTCTACGTCGCCTTTCCACCATCTCTGTCGCTGGTCGAACGAACGAAAAACGATGCTTAACGTCCTATTGCATAAGCGTTAAGGACAATGAAATTGGGCTAAAAAGCTGGTCAAGAACAGAATACTGGTTTTATTGAAGTATTACGTAATCACATTTCCCGCCCCGAACTAAGAAAGAAGGGCCAGCTACGTTACGTCACCCGGCGTAATAGGCAGGCTGTACACCAGCGGCAGAGATGGTGGAGAAGCGACGTCATCCTCGGCCGTCTCTGCAACACATTGTGATTAACTACTATCTACTGTTCGACTGCGCATCACCGAATGTATGCAGTCTGACTGGCTACAACAATGTTGTCGCAACCCAAATATAGAGCAGGTTTCAAATTACCAAACATGTTAAAAACAGTTGCACAACAGATGTTTCACACGTAAAAAACAGTGAAAACAGGAAAATATTGGTGTGTTTGACAAATGTTTGGTGTTTGGTGTTGCTATCGTGACTTCAGCTTTTAGCACACCTATGGGTGTGAACATTTTGATGCATTATACGTTTTCCTGTATTCATTCATGACATTTCTTTTACGCGTATTGCTGGACCACAGGACTCTGAAACCATTATGTCCCACCAACCCCAAAATCATCACAAAACTCGTGCAATAACCGTGACACTCGTAGGCAGCACCAGCTGGCAAAATCTCTTCTCTACTAGCAAAGAACCACAGTACAGGGGCATTAAACAAGTAGAACGGATCCGCGATAGCAAACAGAAAGGGGGTCCTCGGTAGCAGCAGTAGCGTCTAGCGTGTATCATAGATAGAAGGGTGGGACCAGACTGCGCATAAATAGACCTATTTCATTATATGCGGAACGTTCATCTATCCTAGGCCTATATTGTTTCGATTTAAAGGGAAAATTACCTGCTCGTTCTTACGCGGTTTGAATTATAGGTAAATATAAAAATCGTGTCCCACAATAATTATGTGGAAGTTGATCAGCCCCAGCTATATAGAGACGTACCACATACCACCGAATTTAGTGTGGAGTAGACCTACAGCTGCAGACTAGGTAGGAGGAGGGTACTTTATTCGGGTGGAATTGATTCACAAAGTGCTTCTATTTAATGTTGTGAATTTTGTGTTACCTTTGTAGTTAAAAATGTTTCTGTAAATAGAACTGTACTAAACTATTTTTAGGCTTCGAAGTCGCTAGTTTTATGTACAGGGTCAGTTTTGATTTCATCATGCACAGTTATTAACTAGATACCCCTTGGGGTCATGAGCAATCTTGCCACTGTAGATTGTTCTAACCTATAAAGGGAAAAGTGAAAGCCCCAGTTGAAAACCTGTCTTTCTTTTATAGGCATGACCGATTCACTGCGGCAACAGTACCCCCCGCTGGAGTGCCGGGAGTTTCAGTATAAATAATATCCCCACTTTCTGGAAATTTAGTGCTTTAAATTCCCACTGTCGCTGTCTTCCTCATTTGCTCTTTCCCATTCCTGCTCTGTCCTATCACTCTGCTATACTATCTTCTTCTTCGCTAGATCAATGACCTACCTTTTTTCTTGAAAACTCTTCCGGGACAAGACTCCTTGTTTGTGTATGAGGTCTGTTGGATCAGCTTGGGAGCATTGGACGCTTTCTGCCGGGTCACTAGGGCTTCCTATTATGTTATTAGTTAGCAATATAGGCATTTTATATGTATGTGTTTTGTTGATAATTTATAATGATGTTTGTATTCTATTTTGTTTTTGTAACCGGGGGTTCGAGTAGTTAGCAACAATTAATCAATCAATCAATATTGTTTC
>CM072515.1:62839755-63069755 GCA_036898135.1 Oncomelania hupensis
TGGCAGAGCAAAGCATGTATCATCTGTATTCTATGTTTATAGCTATGGCTTATCATCATCATCTACTGTGGACATAAGGGAGTGTATCACACTGCTAGCACAGACGGCCGAGGCTTACGTCGTCTCTCCTCCAGCTCTGCCGCTGGTCGTATTCACAACTTTCCGGCACCTCTCATAAAAACTCGTGAGTATCGCCATTATAAATTAAAACGAGGTTAGAATGAAACCAAGTTCCGGTCTGGCTTGTTTTGCTTTTATCAAAGCTTGATGCGTGACTTTTAAATATGGCAAATTGCCGAAAACGACGATTGTTAGGGCCAGAAAACGAGTGGGATAAGTATAAAAACGGTGGAGGAAGAACATGCTCAGTGAAAGGATGCAAAAAACAATCGTAGAGGCCTGTATTTGTGGCGACTTCGGAGGTGCGTCGATCATTCACAGAAAGTGAAACAGGACCTGAAGACTCTTGTAGTTTTCCATAGCTTCGCCGTCGCAACCTTCACAAAACACGAAGTAGTTGACTATGTTAGGCGAGCGTTGTGGCCAAGTGGGCTAAGGCGGGACTAACTTGCCTTGTCCACAAGCCAGAAACCAATGGCGCCTGACAGGTGTGGGTTCGAGCCAGCATCTGGGCGTTATGTTTTTCCGAATATTTTTCAAAAATTCACAAATACTGTTAGGTAGGTAGGGTTTAGGCTCCCTACTGGCGATAGAAAGGGATAATAAACTGCAGCAAAAAAACAAAATATGTGAGGGTACGATACTGGTGGCCAGTGACACATGTTATTATTCTTGAATATTTGGAAATAACTCACTAAAACACGCGGAGAAAGAAACCGGAAGTATGTTTCATTGAGGGGATTCCCGTTGGTGCATAGGATAGCAGAAAAGTGTGGATATATAGTCTATTACACCAGGGTGACGTCCCGCAACTGGACCTAAAGTCTGGCCTCCTTTCCACTTTCTATCCTAACCTAAAAGTCGTCGAAGCACCACAGATGATCGTTGAACCAGCGTACTCCATCTTTCTCTGTACTCATGTGGTCTTTGCAAGACCTGATGCTCTGGTGATGTGGCCATACCATCGGGTTTTCGTTTGTTCACCTCTGCGCTGTGAGCGCTGAACAGATTTTTAACCTCTGAATAATCTGCGAAAAATACCTACAGCACCAACAACATCTATATTATTTGTTTGTAGACTTCAATAAACCGTTTGACCGAGTCTGGCATGCAGTTCTGTGGACCACCATGAGAGTCTATAACATCAACCCTAAAATTATTGAAGTCATCAAAAGCCTGTATGACAAGGCTACCTGCAGTGCAGTCTTCCACAACAGCGACATTGGAAACTGGTTCAGAACAACAATCGGTGTCCGTCAAGGATGCCTACTCTCTCCAACACTCTTTTACATCTTCTTAGAGCGCATCATGGCAGATGCCCTTGCGGATCACGAAGGCACAGTCAGCATAGGGGGTAGAGCAATCTCCAACCTCCGCTTTGCGGATGACATTGATGGATTGGCTGGAGAGGAACAAGAACTTGAACAGAGGCTTGACACCACCTCCAGATCCTATGGCATGGAATTAGCCTAAGTGCAGAGAAGACCAAAATGATGACCAACAACACCAATGGCAACAACATGGACATCAAAGTCCAAGGCCAGTCCCTCAACACAGTGCATATCTTCAGATATTTAGGAGCCATTGTATCAGACAATGGGTCCCGACAGGAAGTCCTCTCCAGGATAGCACAAACAACTGCTGCCATGACAAGATTTAAACCCATTTGGAAAGACAGGACCATCAGTCTACATTCCAAGATAAGGCTGCTGCGCTCCCCTGCCATCTCCATCTTCCTATACGCTTGCGAAACATGGATCCTCACAGCAGATCTACAACAAAAAATACAAAGCATGTAGATGAGGTGCTACAGAAGACTTCTGGGCATTTCTTATACCCAGCACATCACCAACAACGAAATCAGACAGACCATCACACAAGCCATTGGACAACACGATGACATGCTCACAGTGGTGATGAAACGGAAACTCCGATTGTATGACCAGAGCATCAGGCCTTGCAATGACCATCCATCCTGCAAGGCATCTTGCAAGGAGGCAGAAAAAGAGGGAGACAGAAAAAGAGGTGGGAGGACAAAATTCGAGAATGGACTGGCTTAACACTGAGAAAAGCAATGAGGGTTGCTGAGAACAGAGAAAGATGGAGTATGCTGAATAAACGATCATCTGTGGTGCCCCTACGACCTCCGAGTTACGGGATAGGATAGGATAACACTCTTGTGGCAAAAGTGATTAAATTCAAACAGTCAAGGTAAATTACTGCACGTTATTCAAAATGTGTACTCTAAGGAAAAGTAGCAAGTACAGTGGAGTGGTAGCAAAGACAATATAGCTACCACTTTGGTGGTAGTTTGTCATCTGAGTATTTGTCTTGTAAAATAGGGGTCAGACAAGGTACGAATTTATAATCTACTTTGTTTGCTATGTTTTTAAATTATTCAAAAAGCTTTCTTAGTGAAAATTTTACAGGGTTTGGGAACTTTAAGAACCGACGCAATAAATGCTGAGTTAGAAAATGAGCATGTGGAAATACTATACAAAATGTTTATTTTGTTAGATGTTGATGACCCGGTTAGTTAATTATTCATTGCTTACAGGGTCCAGGGGACTGCAAAGAACCGAATCAGGACCATAAAATCTTTGGTTGAAAGAGGACTCGCCCTTCCGTATAAAAGATCGGCTGAAACAACCCTAATGGTAACACTGAAGGCACTCCACCAGCCGGTCACTTTACCGTAAAGGCACCCCACGCAGGGGACGCTGAGGCTATACTCTAATTTATCGAATTCCCGTTTACAAAAAACAAAATTGCAATGTACAAACATTTTTATAAAATATCAACAAAACACATACATATAAAATGCCTACATTGCTAAATAATATCATAGAAAGCCCTAGTGACCATTTGGCAGAAAGCGTTAAATATTCCCAAGCTGACCAACAGACCTCATACACAAATGAGGAGTTTTGGAAGAGTTTTCAAGAAAAGGGGTAGGTGACTGGTCTAGCGAAGAAGAAGATAGTTTAGCAGATTAATAGAACAAATTAGGAATGAGAAAGAACAAAGGAGAAAGACAGCTACAGTGGGAATTTAATGCACTACATTTTCAGAAAGTGGGGATACTATTTATACAGAAACCTCTGGCACCCCCACGTGGATGGAGTGGGGTGGAGGAGGAGATGACAAGGTAATATTTTCTGAAACTGTACATGACTTACAAATTGCCCTGGATGCTGTTATAATACCGCACTGTTAATGCCTCTAAAACGAAAATTGTCTTTTTTTTAAGGGTAAAATTAGCAATCTCCCTAATGTTTATTATAATGATGTGAAACTTGATGTAGTGTTTGATTTTGAATACCTTGGTATCATTATTAATGATAATGGTAATTTTAAACTTGCTCCAAAAAAGGTATATAACTGTGTTGTGAGAGCTACGTTTTCTTTGTTATATAAAATGAACCTATTATTGCCTATTGACATCCAACTTGACCTATTTAATAAGACCATTGTCCCAATTTTATGGTATGGTGCTGAAATAGGGTAACCTCAGATGCCTGAACTTGCCACAAAATTAAAACCTCGTTTTTATAAACTTGTTTTGAAGCTCAGTAAGTTCACTCCCTCACATATGATCATTGGGGAAACGGGACAAATACCTTTGGAAATTCAAGCAACTTTTTGGTTTAAACTCAAAAATGTTGATAATGAAAATAAACTATCTAGTATTATGTATAAATTTGTATATAATCTTAAAGAGAATAATCGATATGCATAATCTTTTCTGGATTCAGTGCAACAGCAGTTAAGTTACTTATATATAAGTGAACTACGGCACGATCAATGGATTCCTAATATGTTGCATTCTGATTCTGCCTTTAAGTCTCTGATTAAACAGAGGTCGAGTGACCAGTTTATGCCGGAATGGCTTGCCGAACAAATTAGTAACGAACTGTATTATAATTAACGTATGATTAGAGATGAATTTTGTTTTGAAAAATACCTTAACTATTTTGCCTTTGAACCTTGCATACTTTATAGCTAAATTTCGAACTCTCAACCACAGATTACCAATACAGAGAGGGAGATATTTTGATATTGCTAGAAGAGAACAAATCTTTTGTAATTGTGACATAAACGAATTAGGAGACGAATTTCATTTTTTGTTTGTTTGTCCTTTTTTCATGATTACCTTAAAGAATTAATTACGCCTTATTTTTGGAGACCCAATGCACCCAAATTTAAACTGTTATTATCCAATAAGAACTCGACTCTGATTTGTTAAAATTATCAAGATATTTAAAATCAGTAATGTTTTTTTTTCTTCTTTTAATGTAAACTAGTTATTTATTTTTTTAAAAGAAATTTTGCATGCATTTGAATGCACACATAATTCATTCTGTATTTTACGCCCCCATATTCTAAATGTTCCTTCTTCTCGAAAGCTGCAATTGCAGACTCATGTGAAATAAAGCCTGGACTATTTTGTGTAAATCCCTGTACGTATATCTTGTGTGTGTGTGTGTGTAAATGTGTTCGCGCGCGCATATGGGTTAAGTGTGAGCATACGTGCGTGTGTAGATGTGTGAATTAAAAATGTCCTTTGCTTTACTTTGATTTTATTTTTTAATGTATCCCTGTGCCCTGAGGGATTTTACTGGAACAAACCTTGCTTGCCTTGTTATCATGCTATATGCTTATGAGGTTATTAACTAACATCACCTAGGACTTCCTTGACTTTGTCATCACACGGTCGCAGTAGGTCTGCGTCTTCAGACATTGTTTACCTCAACTGTGCGACAATCTTCTTCTCCACAGTGCAAGAAAACAGTGAAAAGGTCACGAACTGTTGGCCTAGGTCACTGACCTCAGAGGTTCCCGTAATGCTGAGATGAACTTTCCATGAACTTTCAGAGGCCTAAATTCCATAGCCAGCCCACCTCTCACCTTCTCTCATTGTCAGTCTAACATACCAAGTAAATTGAAGTGTATGTGTGTGTGTGTGTGCGTGCGTGTGTTTGTGTGTGTGAACAGATATAAAATTCGAATAGCAAAGTGAACAATTTTTGAACAGACAGCTTACACGCAAACACACAAGATGGTATAGGCTTCCAATACTTTAGCTTTACTCTCTTAACTATAAGTTTACTCTTGTATTTAATTCTAATATAGAAGGATCGTTTCTTTGATCTCTGGATATGAGATTGATCAAGCTTATGCTTGGTAAGAGCGCTGACACAGGGTTTTGAGCATTAAGGTGTTCAGTGCTTATCCCTATACTGTAGGTCTACCCAGGTAACCTAGCTGGTCGTTTCTCAATGGCTGTTATCCAACAAGTGGTTTTCTAGTGCCCATTAAAGTCAACATACTTTTGTTATCCACGATGGAGAATTAATTACATACAGTTAAGATAAGATAAGAATATTTATTTACCAAGTAAAAAGGTTACAAGGATTTTGGTGTGGCAGCACGTTGTTACTTAGCAAAACAATCCACAACAACAACAAAAGACATGATTACAGGTAAGCGAATCATACCATTCCAAATATAAAACTAGAACTTGGTTATAGTCCGCAACTTTCGATCTCGGGTCATACATGGTGAATTCAGTTAATTCCCGTGCACAGTACTCGCTCCCAACCGCCATCGCTGCAGTGCAAACACACGCACACACGCGCATACACACACACATACACACTCCACCCAGCTATGTTAATAATAACAGTCATTAAAAGCATTGAAAGAAATTTTAAATAATATATGACTGAGTTACATTACATTACATGATTATTGCTTTAGGTCAATATGACTGAGTTAGGCTGTCTAAAAATGTACTCTGTGACATCAAATTGATGTTTGAAGGTAGGTCTGCCAGTTCCAAAGTAGTTGTAGCCTAGTAGTAGTAGTAGAAGTGACAGAAAAGTTCATAGATGTGTTTTGAAAATAAAATAATCAGTTTGTATATGATCTTATACTGTGGTACCTGTTATATCGAAAACACCTAGCATTATTTGCGCTTGGAATCGCGCTGTACAGGGCGAGAGAGGTGCGCGTTATAAATTACATTTGTCACTTCTCTGCATGTCGTATTATAATAATTAATTTGCATGGCCATCAAGTGGCTTCTAATAACAAAACATGTAAATTTTAATAAACAATTTTATTCATTAAGCGAAGCCATGAGGGTTGCTGAAGACAGAGAAAGATGGAGTACGCTGGTTAAACGATCATCTGTGGTGCCCCAACGACTTGCGAGTTACGGGATAGGATCGGATAAGATTCATTAACCATTAACAAAACAACAGCCATTAATGCCCCCTCAACAGATCGAGAGAGAGAGAGAGAGAGAGAGAGAGAGAGAGGGGGGGTGGGGGGAGATGGAGGGAGGGACGGAGGGAGAGAGCGTTATCATGTAACTTTGTACTGCTGACAACGGTTCAGTACAAAGACAATAACGTATAACCCTGACAGCTAATAAATGATGCAACCACAGCGTCAGCTTAAGCCATAGCTGTTATGACGCCCCACCCCACCCCTCACCTTCTCCTCTTGCCCTACAATTTACCTTAAATGGGCCCAGGTATCAAGGATTTGTATTTGGTGACAATAAGTTTACCTGGGAAATTGCACTGTTGTCTCATTAAAAGATGTTATAAAGGCCAATCTTTGCTCAAACCGCCAGCTATAAGCTTTGAATTTGAGCATTTGAATTTGAGTATTTGAATTTTTAAGCTGTTCTGTTTTAAGAATCGACCTCAAGAGGCAACTAAACAAAGAAATATATCGATCTATATGAAAACCACACAGGCGCATGAACCAAGATTAATGAATCTATGACGGCCTACTAGCGCAACAACTCAGAGTTACCGGTATCACGACATACTTGAAATTAACACCGGTTCTGTGTAATTTACAGAGATACCGGTAATCCACGGTGTTAATAAGTATCAGTATTTGCAACGTCTTCCTAGCGCCAAAACCTGGTAATTACAATTTTCGCGTAATAATAACAAGGATCGTGAGATAGTTATAATTATTATGAGATAATTACAACGACCACTAAAAGTTACACATATCTTTGTGTTGTCATGTTTAATTGTCAGTTTTGGCTCTAGCAATCCGTCTGGAAATGAGCCAACACCGAAAATGTTATTTTTCACCTGATATTTAAATTGTTATGAGTTAATTGTAAATAATTATGTCGTGTTCTACGGAATTAAATAGTGACCAATCAGCGTAGATTCCCGAACACCCGCTTTTTCACCATTCTGCAATTTCAAATGAAAGATACTGTTCATGAAAACGGTAAGCCATTACAAATTAGGCCTACTTTTAATCGCAATTTAATGAGGATTCGAATGCGCGGTCAGAGCGCGAAGCGCATGCGCAGGCACCATTCACAGCAAACCTTAGGTTTTGGCGCTACTACAGCTTGGCCAAAACTAACAGCTAGTAATTAACACTGTGAATTACCGGTATCTTTGTGAATTACTCAGAACACGGGTTAATTAGCATTATCACTGATACCTGTTACTGCAGGCTTTGGCACTAGTAAGCCGTCTTAGCCAGAATTAAGAAAGACGAATTGGGATTATCAAGTGCAAATTGTAATTATTACTTGATAATTACACTTTTCGGTTTTGGCGCATTTCCAGGCGGATTGCCAGTGCCAAATCTAACAATTAAACAGGATCTTGCGAAGATATTTGTAATTTTTCAATGATACTTGTAATTATATCCATTGATACTTATAATTATTCCATGATACTTGTAATTAATATCCCATGATATTTGTAATTATCAGGTTTTGGCGCTATTAGGCCGTCATGTGGACCCTCCTATAAAGAAGACACATATATTTACAAGATTTATTTATTGTCCCCATTAATTTCAAGGAAATGTAATGTGTGGCGTGACCATTTCCAATCAATATACAATATTCTATCGGGGATGCATTAATTCTTTCGTTCCGTGGATCCCGTCTTCTCGGTTAATGCGCCTGTGATTAAAGATGTACATATAACAGAGGTTATATATATATTTTTTCTCCTCGTTTAGGCAACCTATCCAATCCTATCCCTTAACTCGAAAGTCGTTGGGGCACCACAGATGATCGTTTAACTAGCGTACTCCAGCTTCCTCTGTCCTCAGCAACCCTGATGGCTTCGCTCAGTGTCAAGCCAGTCCATTCTCGAATGTTGTCCTCCGACGTCTTTTTTGGTCTCCCTCTTCTTCTACCTCCTTGCACAGTGCCTTGCAGGATGGTCTTTGCAAGACCTGATGATCTGGTGACGCGGCCATACCATTGTAGTTTCAGTTTTTTCACCACTGTGAGCAGGTCATCGTGTTGTCCAATGGCTTGTGTGATGGTCTGTCGGACATCGTCGTTGGAGGTGTGCTGGGTATAAGAAATGCCCGGAAGTCTTCTGTAGCACCTCATCTCCATGCTTTGTATTCTTCATTGTAGATCTGCTGTGAGAATCCATGTTTCGCAAGCTATAGGAAGATGGAGATGACAAGGAAGCGCATCAGCAATATCTTGGAATGTAGACTGATGGTCTTGTCTTTCCAAATGGGCTTCACCCTTGTCAGGGCAGCAGTTTTTTTGTGCGATCCTGCAGAGGACTTCCTGTCGGGACCCATTGTCTGATACTGTGTTGAGGGATTGGTCTTGGACTTTGATGTCCTTGTTGATGCCATTGGTGTTGTTGGTCATCATTTTTGGTCTTCTCTGCACTTATTTCCATTCCATAGGCTCTGGAGGTGGTGTCAAGCCTCTGTACCAGCAGTTCAAGTTCTTGTTCATCAATGTCATCCGCAAAACGAAGGTTGGAGATTGCTCTACCTCCTGTGCTGACTGTGTCTTCGTGATCTGCAAGGGCATCTGACATAATGCGCTCTAGGGAGATGTTAAAGAGTGTTGGAGAGAGTAACATCCTTGACGCACACCGATTGTTGTTCTGAACCAGTTTCCGATGGCGCTGTTGTGGATGACTGCACTGGTAGCCCTGTCAAACAGGCTTTTGATGACTTCAATAATTTTAGGGCTGATGTTGTACACTCTCATGGCTGCCCACAGAGCTGCATGCCAGACTCGGTCAAACGCTTTCTTGAAGTCTATAAACACATGATATAGATATGTTGTTGGTGCTGTAGGTATTTCTCGCAGTTTATTTTGAGGTTGAAAATCTGTTCAGTGGTACTTCGCCTTGCCCTGAATCCCGCTTGCTCTTCAGCTATTATTTGTTCAGCTTGGGGTTTCAACCTGTTGAGTATTATTTTTAGGAGGACCTTGCTGGGATGGCTGAGGCTGATGGTGCGGTAATTTTCATATTCCTGAAAGTTACATTTTTCAGGAAGAGTGATGACATGCGACTGGGTCCATGGTGTAAGCCACTCCCCACTCTGCCAGATCTTGTTACAGATAAGGATGAGGGCGTAAATCATCGCTTCTCCTCCTGCTTGAAGCTTGTTGTCCACTCCCGCTGACTTCCCTTTCTTCAGCGATTGTACTGTTGCCTCAATTTCTTCTCGGAGAATTGGGATAATTTCTTCTTTTCTCGGGACATGCTAGAACTGATGGGTCTCCGTTTGGTGTGTGGTTGTAAAGGTCAGAGCAGTACTCTGTCCATCTATCTGTTCTTCTGTAAGGCATATGCCAGACTTGCTTTGGATCTTGGAGACCTTGGACAGCTTAACACTTGTCAGCTGCTTCACAGTCTGGTAGGCCTTCTTGCTGTTGTTCTTGTTCAGATTGTTCTCTATTTCCTGGCATCGATCTTCTATCCAGTTCTCCTTTGCTGTGCACATGCCTTTTCGGATGTCACTGTTGATTTTTCGGTAGGCATCAGCTCCATGTGAGGTGTTCTTTTTCTTTTTCATCTCTCTTTGTTTATCACACAGGTCCAAAAGTTCAGGTGTGATCCACGGTTTCTTCTTTGGCCGGTGCTTGCCAAGGATCTCAGTGGCGGCATCTGTCACAGCTGAGTTGAAGGTGGTGGTCACGGTGTTGACATCTACCCCACTAGCTCCCAAAATGAGCAGTAGTGAAAATTTCCTTCCAATTCTGGCCTGAAATATTTCTACCACTTCCGGGTCTTGCAGTTTGTCCAGGTCGAACTTCAGTCTAGTGCATTTTGCTGTGTTTACCCTCTTCAAGTGGAGCCGGAAAGACGTCATCACGAGATCGTGGTCACTTCCGATGTCTGCTCCTGGAAAAGTGCGTGTCCTGCCAATATTGATTCTTGATTTGAAGGTGTCTTGACCATGATGTAGTCGATCTGGTTGTGATGCTCCCCGCTGCGCTGGGACTGTGCCATGTCCATCGTCTGGATTTTTTGTGGAGACCAAGTGTGTTTGCCATCATCAGATTGTTGTATCTGGCAAGCTCCAAGAGTCGCAGACCCCTGTCATTTGTCTCGTTGTTGCAATGGGGTCCATATGTGTCTCCCAAGTTGACAAACCTTGGCGTTCCAGTCGCCTTTGCACTATAACTGTGTCCTTCTTCGGCACTTGGTCAAGGACAGCCTGTAAATTCTCAAAGAAATCCTTCACTTCGCTGTCGTCATAGTCTGATGTTGGGGCAATAGGCCTGGATGATGGTGATGTTGGAAGGGACTGCTTTCAGACGGATGGTAATGAGTCTTCTGGAGACTGGGCGGCAACCCATGACGGTGGCTAGAATTTTCTTGTGGACCAAGAATCCAACACCGTGTTCGTGCCTGTCATCTTTCTCGCTGAAATAAAGCTTGTGGCCTCTGTCGGTCGCTGTTTCACCTAGGCCTTTCCAGCGCAGTTCGCTGATACCTAAAATGTTCCATCGATAGTGGTCCAGCTCGTGGGCCAGTTCTAATTTTCCATCCGCAGTTAGGATCCTGACATTCCAGGTTCCTATGTCGATGCTGTTTCTCATGCGGATATTGCTAAGTTGCCCATTAGCTCTTATCACCTCCGTCCTGGTGGCCAACGGAAGGAGCGGTCCTTGGTGACCCGGGCGACGACCGATCCGGCATGGAGTGAATGATTCTTTTCATCATGAGAGAGTAGAATTAAAGTCCCCGACACTATGGCGTAACGGAGACTGTAGAATGAAGGCGAATGAGGCGGCCCGAGGTGGGGCAAAGAAGACGATACGAAGTCACGATGACGAGGAGAAGGCGACACGCTGAGTAGCGCACGAGGCAGCTTCAGTAGTGAAGGTGATAAGAATGAAGAGGTCCCGACGTAGGGCGAAGACGAAGAGCACGACGACAGAAGATCGTAAAGAAGGCGGGAAGATGGGTAGCGCACGAGGCAGCTTCGTTAAAAAGTTGAGTCCTGTAGATGCGGAGCGCTCAAGGCGGTAATGAAGATGAAGAAGCAGACGCGCAGATGGAAGGAAAGGTGAAACGCTCGAGGATGAGTAGCGATGTGCCCAAGGGTCCAGCAGCGGAGCCGTGTGAAGAGGGGTGAGCTATCGCGGAAAAGAGATGGCGGCATAAAAACGTCTGTAGTCCAGAGGCGCCACTCTCCACAACTGAAATCCGGAAACCCAGTCGTAGTGAAAGAAAAAAAAGGTCAGCCTTGGAAAGAAGCAACGACGGCGAGACGTCGGGGCGCCCTTCGTCGTCCAACCCGCCGCAGTCGTGTCAAAGGAGCCCGACCGTAGAGAAAATGAAGGTTGAATGATGAATGGAGCTAGAGCGGATCGGAATCGCCCACCATGGTGCAGGCTGCTACATCATTGGCAACCAGGAAGACATCCCCGACCGCGTACCGAAGCTGGCGTCTTTCCACCGCCAGCCGAGGTAGGCGGGGAATTATATGGAAGCCGCCGGCGACTGCAGATAGCGCACCAGAGGGTCTGCCACCAACCTGCTCGTCTCGCTGCCACCGAGAGAAAGCCACAAGACCCCTCTTTTCATCATGCAGTTTGTTTTGGTCAAAAATGACCTGGCAAAGCCTTGACTTGACTTGTGTAGATTAACGTCCCCGGACACGTTGCGTATAGGGGACAGTATGGCAGAGCCTAATCCCCTCCAGGCTGTTGGCCACAGCCAATATCCACGAATATAATGTGGCTCGCGTTGGCCCTGAGCACGTGGTCGTTAAACCGGTGACTTCTATGTAGAAGACTTTCGCCCAGTGATGTCGTGCTGACATCACTCCTGTTAATCGCCTCTTACGACACGCTGGGAAACGTTCGGATTATTTTAATCAGTGCCCGATCCCACAGGGCTACGTTTAGGCAACGCTCACTTTAACTTTGACAAGGACCGGTGACGTGAAATGGGTAATCTTGGGAAGGGGACCTTTAATTTAAAGTTAAAGCCAGTCATACACTCAATGGACCTACGCGTACAGTAGGCCAAGACTTTAATAACTGTACCCTAGTATTATATCCTAGTATGACCCTGCATGATACAAGCCCGGCTGCATATAGTATTACTGTTAGCCTGTACATAATGACAGACCACCTGCTAGTTAGTGTTGATAGGACTCTTTTGATAGACTACTCTGTATGCCACGGTGTATGGCTCCGTGTATTGGCACATAGTGTCACTGTCAAGAGAGACCCATAAACGTATATCTCAGCAGCCATTGATACTCTGATGTAAACTGTCAGCGTGTACCGGCTTTTGATATTATATCTTTTTGTCATGTTATAGACAGGCTCAGTCAATAACAAAACTAGAGTCGTAGGGGGGGGGGGGGGGGGGGGAGTAGAAGGGGGTAGGGGTATGGACTGTACGTACAATACAATACAGCCTTATTCATCTCAACCTCGATAATTATATATAATCAGCAGTCACAATGGTGGCACTAAGCACATTAACACGTGTGAGTGCGTGCATGTGCATGTACGCGTGTGGCTGTGCAATAGATCTCTGTGTGTGCTCGTCTGTCATGGTGTGTGTGTGTGTGTGTGTGTGTGTGTGTGTGTGTGTGTGTGTGCTTTGGGTGCAACTTAATTAATTTTGTGTGTGCATTATTCGATCCTTTACGTGTACACATCTGAATGTGTGTTTGTAGGTATAGGCCTATTTGTTGCTTTGTGGGTTGAGATACTATAACAACAACAAGCATTCTTAAATGTTCATATACTATCGAATACATGTCAAGTGTGCAAAAGCATTCCATTAATACGTATTCTACAGAGTCTAACTGTTGTACTTGTATGATTCGTAGGCCTAACTTCACGTGGAGATACTTTATCGTTTCGTTTCGTTTGGGTAGATTAACGTCCCCGGACACATTGCGTATAGGGGACAGGATACTCTATCTAGCCAAGACCGTAAAGTAATAGTGTAGAGTTCTATTATAAATAGCCTTTATTTCGTGCAATAATAATCAAGCCGGCTACACACTTTCCCCCTTCCCCTATACGCTCAACGTGTCCGGGGACGTAAATTTACTTTCCCCCCTGCTCACAACTCTTATCTTCAGCGCACAAAGAGAAACACTGGGGGTCGCTGTGTATTGAGTAACTAACTTGTGGTAACGCATATCTTCATTCAACCCTGGCAGGGCCTCCCAATTTGTCGACGAAAGTATCTCCAACTCGTTTTAAGCCAAACGCGATTTTCAAAGCAAACAAAGTCAAATTTATGTTTCTGTAGGAAACTATAAATGTAAATGAACTTCAAAATTATACAATCTGGCAACAGATCGCGTCATAAAGGGCAAAATAGTCGCTAACAAGGCATCGTCAACTGCTAAACATCAATGCGGAGCCTTGCCAACTGTCTGTGAATCGATTCAATAAATGAACGAACTTTTAATCGTTCTGGCGATAACAAAGCATCTTGAAATTTCCACAAAAATAATGTTAATCAGAATCATTGATAAGTCAATATAAATAACAAGCTGTTATTTAACTGCATATTATGTAAACATTCATCGACATCGTGTTTTTGTCCTTCAATTCAAATTAGGTCTATTCTGTAAAGACGTGTACGTATGGAAACCAACCCATCAACCAAATTCTTCGATCATCAAGACTGGCCATATCCTTATATAATTTAGGGACTGATTTTTTTCTATGTGTGACAATCTTCAGTAATCACTAATCGATGTATACAATCAACATGCAAACGCACAAACCCAATCCACACAAAGGTATTAATTCCCCTAATTAACTCCTCTTCCACAGTATAGTACTAATGTATTTTTTTAAATAGTACTATACAATGTTCCGCCTGAGTCAATTATTTTCAAATATATTATATAAATATCTATAAAGGATCAAGTCACAAAGAAGTGAAACGATTTATAATGTTACACTATAATTAGTAGTAGGGCGGTTTTCAAGTTGTAAATATTATCAACAGGGACAGGTAAACACATTCCACAACCTTAACATGGCCTCAAGGCTGTCAATGTAAATGAACCAATCAGAATTCAGACGGATTATTGCACCTTTCGACAAATTTCACACACAAATAAAGTAAATTTCCAACTCACCTTACAATCACAAAGACCGTTAACAGAGAATGTTTGATACACATGAATTAACTTTTATGAATTACTTTTGAGTTTAATAACAAGTTATATGACATAACAGCATTCACCGCCGCTGCTCGCGCAGTGCATTATGGGTCTTGTATAAAACCAACCGGTCCCCAAAATCTCGTGTAGTTTAATGTCGGACTCGCCTTAAGGATCTCTTACTCTTGGAGCATAGCATTTGGATTTTGGAGATGATCCAGGGCGGTTTAGGGAACTCTGTGCCCTTGTCCGAATCTCTCCCAAGCCTGCCTACAAGTCATCCAGGAGAGGTAAGTGTATGTTCATTAATTCCTTTTAATTTCGATGAAACTCCTAGAAAAATCGAAATTTTTCGAGTTTCTTTTGTTACTTGACCGGGTGAACGTAGACTTAATATTTACGTCTGCGTTTACCATGTTGATTTTATTTTCTAACCAACAACAAAAAAAAAGCGTTTGAAATATGATCCTCTCCTCGTTGTCAATGTTTCATCGTTGATCGGAAAAATCGGCTGATGTATTGTTGTTCTCTCGCATTGTGCGTAGACTTTACTGAAGAAATCGAGATGGAGCTGTACTCGGGTTCAGGAAAAAGATTGCAAAATCCAAATAGGGGCGGGCGCATGCTTATATAGAGAAATGTAGCTGACGTCAAAGCTCGTGGTGTGCAACCTTAATCCAATCCGAATGCTTAGTGGAGGATCACGTGCGGTGGTTCACTCGTGATATTCATGAGTGGAAAAATTGTCGTCAGCAAACGGACTAAAGTTCACTTTGGTACCCTCCCCCCCCACCCCCTCCCCGCGCGTGGCTATCGAGAGAGAGAGCCTACTTTTTGTTCCTAGTGATTTCTGCACGAAGTTGATGATGGGATTTCAGTTTTTCTTTGGGTATTAAATCTCCACAACACTTTCTCAAACACAACCTGTTTTATATGCTTATCACAATATCAGAGATATATATTCCTCTTCGGATGAGAGTATTAAAATATCGTTTCAAAGCATTCTATAAACTGTTCTTTGTTTATCAAATATTGTACATTTTGCACAAATGTCTCTTTATTCGTACTCTATCAAATCTGAAAAAAAAAATGTTTAGAATCTGCTTGGACATTTAGGGGTGGGCTGGAGGTGTGTGTTGTGAGGGGTGGGGGGGGGGTTGCAATTAGACAATTCTTGAATGGCCGCAGCCTGTCAAATCCCAGAAGAGGTTTGACCATCCTGGAAACTGGAAATTAGACTATAAAAGTGTTGGAGCACACACACACACACACATCCCCCACCCATCCCCTCCTGCTCTGACTTATTGTCCGCCCCTGTACATCATTACAGTATAGCAATAACCATATTATCAGTTATTATCACCATTTTTTTTTCTAAGTTGGGCTGCAAGCATAAAATGATGGGAAGATAATTTTGTAGTGAGTCGAGTACATTTGTGCTTGAACTGAAGTGACTGTCTCCCTTGCGCACTAAACTCATGGGGTTCTATGCATGAAACTTAACCGGCCTATTTTAGTTCTGAACTATATTATGTTATAGTTCGGAACTCTGTGGTTCGTTAAGTACTGTTTATTTTCATAGTCCTGTATGCACCACGATGTCGACTGGCTAAACAGCCCCGAATTTAGTCCTCCAATCTCCAGACAAAAGTGGAAAACAATATGGCTGCACTGCATCGAAATCGAGTTTTTCTCAACACAACGTCATCCTCTGGGAAAGTTTTAATGCTGACCAAAAGTTATGAAAAGGAATCGTCTACCACGACACATTTTTGAAATGGCAGAGACAGATGATACTTACATCGCCTCTCCTCCATGATGTGTAAGTCTCGGCCTTCTTTGTTATGCAGTGTGACCCCCGCCCTGCTCTGGAAAAGGAGGGGAGGGTCCGAATAAGTTAAGTCAAACCTGCTTAATAGCCAGGTTTGACGTGGAGGCCCTTTGAGGATTTTACAGAATTGTTCGGCACTATCAACATTTAGTTTGAGACTAAGAAGTCTCGATCTATTGACTATTCCATCCTGGTGCATACCGGTCTATGAACATAAATGGTATCGAACGTATCACAGTCGATTGGTTTCATGCAAGACTTCTCAATCTCTTATTAAATATTGATAGTACCCAACTATCGTGAAAAATCCTCAAAGTGAGTCTACTCTGCCAAGTCAAGCCTATGTATTATGCAGGTTTGATGTAACTTACTAGTTACTTAGACCCTCCCATCCTTTTTCAATGCAGGATTTGGACACACTACGTAACAGAGATGATCGAGGCTTACATTGCTGTATGGGGAGATGATGTAAGCCTCGGCCATTTCCGCTACATAGTGTGGGGAATGTTAGATCAAGTTTCTCTGCCATTTCAAAAATGGTGTGTCGTGGCATGGCAGGTGAAGCCTTCTCATAACTTCATCATCATTTGACATTTCCAGTGGATGCTGTTCTGTCACGAAAAATGGTACATCTACTTAGTGCAGGCCTGTACGCCCAGCACCAACATCTATATCATCTGTTTGTAGACTTCACGAAATTGAGTCTGGCATGCAGCGCTGTGGGCAACCATGAGAGTGTACAACATAACTCATAAGCCCTAACATTATTGAAGTCATCAAAAGTATGTAGGACAAGGCTACCAGGCAGTCCTTTACAACATCATTGTAGGGAACTGGATCAGATCAACAGTCGGCGTGGGTAGATGATGCCTAATACATATATCCCCAACACTCTTCAATCTTTGTGGTTGGTATCATGTCAGATGCACTTGCAGATCATGAAGGCAAAGTCAGTATGCCATAGGGAGTAGAGCAAGCGCCAAACTCTGGTTTGCAGATGACATTGATGGATTGGCTGGAGAGGAAAAAGAACTGGTACAGAGGCTTGACACCACATTCAGAGCCTTTGGAATAAAAATAAGTGCAGAGAATACCAAAATGAGGAGTCCCACCAATACCAGTGGCATCAACACAGACATTAAAGTCCAAGGCCATTCCCCTCAACAAGGTGCACAGCTTCAAATATTTAGGAACAATTGTATTGGACAATCATCAATGGGTCCCGACAGGAAGACCTCTCCAGGATAGCACAAGCAACTACTGCCCTGACAAGGTTGAAACCCATTTGGAAAGACAGGACCATCAATCTACACTCTAAAGTAAGGTTGCTGCGCTCCCTTGTCATCTCCATCTACCTATCCTCTTGTCAGACATAGACCCTCACAGCAGATCTACATCAAAGAATACAAAGCATGGAGATGAGGTGCTACAGAAGACTTCTGGGCATTTCCTATACTCAGCACATCACCAATGACGAAATCCGACAGACCATCACACAAGCCATTGGACAACACGAGTTGAGAAACAAAATCTTCAATGGTATAGCCACATTACCAGAGCACTAAACCTTGCAAGACCAACCAAGCACCGTGCAAGGAGGCAGAAGATGAGGGAGACAGAAAAAGAAGTGGGAGGACAACATTCGAGAATTGACTGGCTTGACACCGAGCGAAGACATTACGTCATTAGAGTTGCTGAGGACAGAGATAATGGAGTAGCTAACTAGTTAAACGATCGCCTGGGGTGCCCCAACGACTTTCGAGTTATGGGATAGGATAGGATCAGTGCGGCGGTAGCCATGCTGTTTTTGGCTTTAATACGAAACTCAGACCTGTAGTCTCAGTTGAAGAAGGTTTAAATTGGGGGCTGTTTTGTCTGTAATTTAATTTTAGGACGGAACTTTTTGTTGGCCACTTTTCTGCATACCGAACTAGGCCATGATGCGTTTAGTCCTTTTTCATTCATGGATCCCCTGTTATATTTTGTTTGTTGTTTTGTTCCATGGTTTTTTGTGGGGAGGGGGTGGAGGTAATAATGAGATAATTTAAATTACTCCGTGACTTTTAAACGTTGGAATGGTGTTTGAGAAAAGTTAAATTTTCTTTTTCAAATTTGTTGGTTGGATCTGGGTTATTGAATGAAGCAGGGTTACTGGGGGGAGGTGCATCATACGATAACTGGAGGTGGTGGCTACCATAGTACCATTTGCATTATCATTCTGTAAACTAGTCCACATGATTTTTTGTTTGAAATTTTGAGGAGCAGGTTTGCTTTTTTCTAAATAGTTTAGAGTTTCACGGTCACAAAACAGTTTGAATTTTGAAAATCGGCCAGAAAAGAAAAAAAGTTATGGGCTTTTGAAGTTCGAAAAATAAGTCTTTTTTGTAGAATTTTAAGAACATCAGAATCGTAGGAATTATGCTCCCAGCCAATGGCACCATTCAGTGAGAAAAAAATCCATACTTTTTAACATAAAATTGATAAATCATATTATAATAATAAATGTGATGCACTTTTATGTAAAAAAATCATGCCGATTACGATGGCGCATTTAAAAATCCGATCAGACGCACCAGACTGACCTAATTTGTATAAAATTTGCATATTTTTATCAAAATAATTTGTACATTATTTTTTTTTAAATGTAAAAGCTTTAAAATGCCATGGAAAGAAAACAAATTACAAGACAGCATTATCACAAGTGGTTTATGTGATATAAATGTATTTTATGATGCATATAGTGAGCGTTGTGGCCAAGTGGGCTAAGGCGTGACTAACTTGCCTTGTCCACAGGCCAGAAACCAATGGCGCCTGACAGGTGTGGGTTCGATCCTGCTTCGGAGCGTTATGTTTCTCCGAATATTTACTTTCGACTCGGGCAACGTCTCGGGGGTTTTCTCCGGGTACTCCGGTTTGCTCCCCCAGCAAAATTTCAAAAATTTAAAGAATTTCTAAATTTCAAAAATTACAACTAATGGTACTATTGTTAGGTAGGTTGTGTTTTTGGGGCGCGCCACAGGCTGCGACTACGCCTTCCACAGGGGAGGCGGCCCAAAATTTCCCGATAAAAAGGGACAATAAAGCATTAAAATCTTTTTTAAAAAAAATCTTTAAAAAATCATAAATTTGCATAACAATTGGGTCTTTTGTTCCGATTGGTCGAAACTTTATTTAAATATAGCTCTCAATCTCATACTTTATGGAGGATTTTAAACATTTTTATATTAAATTGTTCAGAATTTAACTCTTTGAAGGGAAATCTTTTATATTGTCATAATTTGCTTATATCTATAGTATTATGTTCAAATTACATGATACAATAATTATAGAAAATCATAATTTAGATAACGAATAAATATCATTTAATATGTTTTTAGTTTAATAAAAAAAAAAAATTAAAACAAAAATACAGCCAGTGAGTAACACCACCAAGATTGTTCTAACAATGTGTTCTTGCAACAGAGTTCAATTTATCCACTTTCTTTGTTGAGCAAATGATACTGTTTTTGCAGCTGCGAAAAACCAGCCAGAGTGAAATAAATAAATATGAAATAAATAAGTAATTAAAATGAAATAAATCATTTCACTTTCAGCATCTCTACATAAACTTTGTTTAGAAATAGAATACAGTTAAAATTAAAACTCCAAATAACTAAGTACGTGCAATTGAAGATCATTATTGATTATATTAATGGGCGTATAGCCTTTCGTTGTATAGATGGTTAAAATCATGTGTCTTGAAATAAAAACTCAAAAACTCTAATAAACAGACCGATTTAGAAAAGGCCGAAAAAAATAATAAACAACAAAAGACTAGTAGTAGTACACTCAGTATATTATAATGTAGGCTAATTTACAATTAAAAAAAAATAAATCAATCAAACTTAGAACCTGAACAAATAAATAAAATAAAAACCTCAATGATCAAGAGGTAAAGATTTGTAAAAGAAACTAGAAGTAGAAAGCAGCCAAAAAAATAATATTTTAAAAAAATAAAGTATATACTCAAAAGTTTATAATTTATTAGCTACAAGTAAAACATATTGAATTTAATTAAGTAGACGTATTGAAGAAATTCTCATAAAAATTAAAATGAATGCAAACTGCAAACAAAACAAACAAAAATTGTACCGAGATTCCAGTAGGCCTATTCTAACCTAGATACTTTCAAGCCGATCTACCTTGCAGTAAGTTTTCCACAATCCCAGCGCATAAGTAAAGATGAAGATACCGTGTATAAATAGCGCACTACAGGGGAGGCAGCTTACAATGGACTAGGCCAACTCAGCATTGTTTCATGTTGATAGACCAAAACCCGGCCACTATTAATTATTTAAAGTTTGCTAACTTAAAATTTTCTTCACAGTAAATTATAACCATGAAAAAAAGAAAAATTTACTTCTGTAACGTTAAACTGACCTATTTAAAATTAAATAAGGCCTAAGTTCGTAGTGCACAATGGCAGCCTACAGTACTGAGACTGGCTAAGCCTAGACTCACGGATTTTGTTTTGTTTTAGTAAAATTTACGTCCCCGGACACATTGAGCGAACCACCACTTAGACTCACCACAGACTATACCCCCCTTTATTACGTTTATTATAAAGGTCCGTGCCTAGACTAGAGATCGTTGTGTGCGTGAAATGGTATCCTACTTCAAATTGTTATTCCAAAGTTTTATCGCAATATTTTATAAAAAGATTAACACCATTTGACAGAGAAAACATTACAGATTGTAGGGGTGTATGTTTCAATATGAAAAGAATTAAAACAACAACCTAACTTGTAAAACGAAAAAAGGCAAATTTTCTTCCCTACATTTTCATCACTTCCAGCAATCGCATTCAAAAGAAACATATACCAAAGTGTTCAGCAAGGTGTCCTCTGATTGGTCACCAAATATCAAGGCAATCCAATCAAAATTGAGTTTGGAATTCCAGTTTAAAAATAGGTACCCGCATCCTGGAAGCCAAGCAAAATGGTGCCATGCCTAGCAACCTCAAGCGGAGAGCATTTTAGCCCAGTCTATCAGCATTTTCTCATCAATAAACTCGCATATAATAACAAAAGTAACACTACTTATTTATTTTGCCATTTATATACAACTTTTCT
Source organism: Oncomelania hupensis (assembly GCA_036898135.1). Lineage (NCBI taxonomy): Eukaryota > Metazoa > Mollusca > Gastropoda > Littorinimorpha > Pomatiopsidae > Oncomelania > Oncomelania hupensis. Next base: position 62,861,245 of record CM072515.1, read on the forward strand.
TCATAAAGTAATATAAAATATTGTTTAAATAAAAAGCGATAGCTTGTTGAAGTGTACAACTGCACTCTAAGTGGAATGGAATGTTCTACTCCTCAAGCGGCCTGCGTTGGACTAAAGCGCTTTGACTATGAGTTTTAGTGAAGAAGGGTGCTGTACAAATGTTAAATATAATTATATTACTATTAGCTTAGCTTTGCCCAACATGTTTTTGAAATGTTGATTGTCTTTCTAATTAATTGAAAATTTATTGAAAAATAATTGTGTTGCAGGCATCCACTAAACAGGAGACTCAAGATGGAGACTCATGCACAGCTGATTGGTCTCCAGAGGGTAAACGGATTTTAAAAATAATGTGAAAGTGATTTTATTTATAGTTCATTATTTATTATACCTTATTTAGTTATCTACTTTCTCATTCAGTGTGTTGCATGTTGGGTCTGTGTGTATTTCACTATTTGCGATTTTTCCATGACTTTATCAGGCCGGGGTACACGTTAGATTAACAGCACATTGTTAACTGTAATAGAACTAAAGTCTTCGAGAAATGGACTTTATCACTGTTTTTTTGTTGGTGAAGTAGATGTCAACACCATGACCACCACCTTCAACTCAGCTGTGACAGATGTCGCCACTGAGATCCTTGGCAAGCACCGACCAAAGAAGAAGCTGTGGATCACACCTGAACTTTTGGATCTGTGTGATAAACGAAGAGAGATGAAAAAGAAAAAGAACACCTCACAGGGAGCTGATGTCTACCGAAAAATCAACAATGACATCCGAAAAGGCATGCTCACAGCAAAGGAGAACTGGATAGAAGATCAATGCCAGGAAATAGAGAACAGTCTGAACAAGAACAACAGCAAGAAGGCCTACCAGACTGTGAAGCGGCTGACAAGTGTCAAACAGCCCAAAGTCTCCACTATCCAAAGCAAGTCTGGCATATGCCTTACAGAAGAACAAGAAGTCTTGGACAGATGGACAGAGTACTGCTCTGACCTTTACAACCATACACCAAATGGAGACCCATCAGTTCTAGCATGTCCCGAGAACAGAGAAGAAGAAGAAATCCTCCCAATTCTCCGGGAAGAAGTTGAGGCAGCAGTGCAAGCGCTAAAGAAAGGGAAGTCAGCGGGAGTGGACAACATACCCGCGGAACTGCTACAAGCAGGAGGAGAAGCGATGATTGATGCCCTCACCATTATCTGTAACAAGATCTGGCAGAGTGGGGAGTGGCCTATACCATGGACCCAGTCGCTTGTCATCACTCTTCCCAAAAAAGGTAACCTTCAGGAGTGTGAAAATTACCGGACCATCAGCCTCATCAGCCATCCCAGCAAGGTCCTCCTGAAAATAATACTCAACAGGTTGAAACCCCAAGCTGAACAAATCATAGCTGAAGAACAAGCAGGATTCAGGGCAGGGCGAAGTACCACTGAGCAGATTTTCAACCTCAGAATAATCTGTGAGAAATACCTACAGCACCAACAACATCTATATCATGTGTTCATAGACTTCAAGAAGGCGTTTGACCGAGTCTGGCATGCAGCTCTATGGGCAACAATGAAAGTGTACAACATCAGCCCTAAAATTATTGAAGTCATCAAAAGCCTGTATGACAAGGCTACCAGTGCAGTCCTCCACAACAGAGCCATCGGGAATTGGTTCAGAACAACAATCGGTGTGCGTCAAGGATGCCTACTCTCTCCAACACTCTTCAACATCTTCCTAGAGCGCATCATGTCGGATGCTCTTGCAGACCATGAAGGCACAGTCAGCATAGGGGGTAGAGCAATCTCCAATCTTCGTTTTGCAGATGACATTGATGGATTGGCTGGAGAGGAACAAGAACTTGAACAGCTGGTACAGAGGCTTGACACCACCTCCAAAGCCTATGGAATGGAAATAAGTGCAGAGAAGACCAAAATGATGACCAACAACACCAATGGCATCAATACGGACATCAAAGTCCAAGGCCAATCCCTCGACACAGTGCATAGCTTCAAATATTTAGGAGCCATTGTATCAGACAATGGGTCCCGACAGGAAGTCCTCTCCAGGATCGCACAAACAACTGCTGCCCTGACAAGGTTGAAGCCCATTTGGAAAGACAGGACCATCAGTCTACATTCCAAAGTAAGACTGCTGCGCTCCCTTGTCATCTCCATCTTCCTATATGCTTGCGAAGCATGGACCCTCACAGCAGATCTCCAACGAAGAATACAAAGCATGGAGATGAGGTGCTACAGAAGACTTCTGGGCATTTCCTATACCCAACACATCACCAACGACGAAGTCCGACAGACCATCACACAAGCCATCAATGGACAACACGATGACCTGCTAACAGTGGTGAAGAAACGGAAACTTCGGTGGTATGGTCACGTCACCAGATCATCAGGCCTTGCAAAGACTATTCTGCAAGGCACAGTGCAAGGAGGTAGAAGAAGAGGGAGACCGAAAAAGAGGTGGGAGGACAACATTCGAGAATGGACTGGTTTGACACTGAGCGAAGCCATCAGGGCTGCTGAGGACAGAGAAAGATGGAGTATGCTGGTTAAACGATCATCTGTGGTGCCCCTACGACCTTCGGGTTACGGGACAGGATAGGATAGGATAGGATTACAATTCAAATTGGAATAAATATGTATTATTAACCATGCATTACAAATAGTGTTTTGTGTGCTGTTGTTTCTCATTTTCTATCAAAATAATTACGTTTGGTTTCCAAGTGATTGTTCGCTTGACCTCTGTTTCTCTAGAGCTGTGAGTGTAGTGTAGTGTTTACTCATTCCTTTCCATCAGTTTGTAGGCTGTATGGCTGTTTAAATGACAATGACATGCAGCTTTGGTTTGTTTGGAATGTTACAGTACCTGCATTATTATTAGAGCATGACTGGAACAGCTTGCTCCCTGGTGGCTTTTTTGCTGAAGACCCAGCAGACTTGATACCTGCAGTCTCTCCAGACCCACAACTGTCACCAGTGATGGCTCCTTCTTCTCCTTCGACCCCTGGGACTTCAGTGTCATCTTCTTCTAGCAAAGATCAGGGAGAGGCAGCCACCTTGCTTCAACACAAGCATCAGTCTCACGTCCAGATGTCACCAGTTACGAGCCCTTCTTCTCCTTCGACCCTTGAGACACCAGTGTCATCTTCCAGAAAAGGTCAAGGAGAGGAGTCCACGTTGCCTCGACACAAGCGTCAGTCTCACATCCGTGCTGAGTCCAAGCGCAAATTAAATATCCAGGTACTTGTTTTGCTTTACTTTCCTACTTTTGTTTTATTTCTTTGTTGTTGAGATAATTCATCTGTGGAGCAAATAGTGGTGTCTGATTATTTGGCATTGTGCACAGACGCTGGGATTTGAAATCCCGACCATTCAAGAGGATCTTTTAATAAAGACTGTTTTAGAGATGGAGGCGCGTGTGAGGCTGTGGACTAAGGGTCTGAGTTTTTGTTGGGTGCACGATGTTCAGCTTTTTTTTAAGGTGTTTGATATATGCAGGCATGGGAATTGTACTCCCATTCACGTATATACGCCCCTATCAAAATCCAAATGCGCTCCTGAATTTTTCGGTACGCCCCTGGAAAAACGTAAGCAAATAAACTGATCGCGCATCTTTTAGTCGATTGCCGTTCACTCAGAGAGTTATCGTTCTTGCGCGCTAGCTATTGCCGCCATCTTGACTTTACATTGCATGTAGTGAAAGCATTTACCGCTTCAGATTACTGTCTCGAACGGCTATGTACAATGGTTGTTTCTAAAACAAATGACCAATAACGAAAGAAGAGACACTGGCGCAGCCCAGCAACTACTTTTTTTAGAAAATGCATTTTCAACTTGGTTTAAAAAAATTGGTTAAGGGAGCTTTATAAAATTTGCTTGGCTCTACGTTTTGTTTTATTAGGTAACCTATGTGTGTTTTAAATAATACAACAGCAAAAAATAAACTTTTTGAGAGTAAAGCCTTTCAAATTATAGAAAATTCAAGACAACACGACGAATGGTTATGCCTCTTTCGAGTCGCCGCCATGTTGTTTTCATTCGTTGTCACGGCTTCGCAAACACGCATTCATATTAGAACATGCGTTTCACATTAAATTATGAAGTTGTGTCAACTCCAGGTGTGAGTTTTGTTTGCAAAACAATGTTCTTTCTTCTTTTATGTTTATTTCGGTGCATTTCGCAAGGTCTTCATTTTGCCTAATTAGTCTAATTCTCGAGTGAGTTAGGCCTACTATTAGTAGTTATCTTGTACATCAGTATGGCAGTAGTAATACTATGTCTGTAATTGGGTTAATGTCGCTTGATTGTCTACAGGTCCCAAGTTATAACTCTTAAACACAATTTAGGCTTTTAATGTATTATTTTTGTGTGTGTTGTATTTTACTCCATAACTCCCAGAAAGATCTTCATATTGTCAAACAATTAATTAATATGAATTATGAATATATATATAAAATAATGCATCATTATTTTCGTATATTCTGCTGAAACTGGCAACACTTTTTGTTTTCTGAGCATACTAGAGGGTTCTGCATTTTGATGTGTAAATACAGTGCCTTTTTATGCACTTTGTATTAATTTTAGACACCCGAGCCACTTTTGGGAAAAACGCGTTTTATTTTTGTGTGAGGGTTACCTACTTTGAACAGTTAAATGAGTGCCTTAATTAATATTGACCGATTTTAACAATTTAAATTGTTTAAACTTCTAAAGGTTTGTACTATATAATAAAAACAAAATAAAACTTCCTGAACCAACATAAAATTTTCGTCCATAATACCAAAATGATTTGGTGATTTTTTTTAATAGTACAAGAATGCATCTTTACTACAGAGAAGAGTCTTGATAACATGTTTGTGTAAAGTATGTTTTTATGAGCCAAAAGTAAAGTGATAAAATTGTATTTTTTATTCCATTTGTTCACTTATTTCTATGCTGAGAAGTGGTAAAAATTGCGTTGAAAACTGCAAAATCTCTCGGCTTCAGGGGGCTTCGCCCCTTAATCCTCCCCCCGGCCATTTGTACTCCCCTCCAAGTCTTGGTCATTCCCATCCCTGTATATGATTATTGTTATTGATCACACTAGGTGTGGACAGCTAGTTTAGACATTATGTATTGTATTTGGTCAGCTGAAGTTCTGAAACCTGAATTTTTTTTGGCAATCCTGCAGAATTCTTACTAGCTGTTTACAATATCCACACATCCGTTTTTCAGTACAATCTAATAATAATAAGTAACAAGAGTATTTTTAAGAAATGAAATAAAATGAAGAAATACATAAATAAATAAAGTGAAAGCAAAACATGTAAAACAAAAATCATAACACACACAAACAACGATTGTGGCTATATTAGTTATCTCCGACATCTACATTATTCTGAATCTAATGTCGTGATCACTGAAAATTGTTACAACAAAAAATAAGAAACAGGTATGCCTACCTGTAAGGCATTTCCATATTTTTTCTGAAAATTTGAAAAACTCGGCAAGCGCTACGGAAAATACGGATACTTGTTTCGCGGTCCGGAAATACATAAAAACAACATTGGGAAAAAAATCGAACTCGTTGGCCGGTGGTAATGCACCGCGTGACCTTTTTCTAAACCCGGTTTAATGCCGCAATACGCAGTCGCAGTAAAGACATGTGGCATCGAAGTTTCCAGTAGAGGCACCGAAGTTTGCTGAACCAGTTTTTGGACAGTCGCAGTGAAGATCGGTGGTTGTGAGACGGATTTCAAAACATGGCGTCCAAACGAATGGCTAAGCAAAATGATTGTGAATCTGAATCTTCAAAGAAACCGCGGAAGGGGCAGACATTTCTTGCCTCGTATTCGGAAAAGTGTCCTTTCGTTATTCGCGGCAGCACTGACTCAAAAGTACAATTTGTACCAACCAGTTTGGCATCTCCACCGGTGATATGAACGACATCAAGCGGAAGGCCCACAGCATATAAAGAATTGCGAAGCTTTGGAGAAGAAAAAGAAAATTGTGGCAGCAAATCAATCTATCACTGGATTCTTCGCATAATAGTAAAAAGGATGAGTGCAAATACAATAGGTAGTAAAAGTAAATACGGAAATCGTAATAGTAATACTGAAATTTGAAAAAGCTAATATTACTGAAACTTCAAATTGAGGGTAGGCATGACTGAAGAAAACATCCACACAAAAGTGAAATGAACGTTTTTGTGCAAGTGATGAGAGACAATGCCCGTTGAAATGAAAATTATTGTATTGTGTTGTGAAAAGAGTTGTCAGCTATGGGATGGATGGATGAGAGAAATGTGAAGGATGGGTAAGAGTAAAAGTTGTCCACCATGGAAGTGATATGCAAGCTTTATGAGGTCTGAGCAAATGTTTTGTCATTTGGTGAATGTACCAGTGCTTTCAACATCCCCGATCTTGACTTTGGACCATGCCTTTACCTTGTATGCAGCACAGTTGAAACATTCTTACTAATAACTAACCTTCTTTTCTGCAGACTGCCCTAGAGACCTGGAAATCCATCCTCAAACCTTTATACGGCAAATTGGGTGAATCTAACGCCCTTTCTAAAGGTAAGAAGCGTTGCCAGTTTGGGGCAACTTTTGTTTTTTGTGTGTATCATTCGACTATTAATGATGGTTCTTTTGTTTCAGTGATTAAGGTGAGCTAGTCTCAAGTTGCCTACCTTGTACAGCTAAAGTTAGAGGGAGATAATACATTTTTTTTTGAAAGCTTGGGGGAGGAAATGCGAAACTATTTTTTGACTCCTTATTCCAAGAGTGAAGCCTCCAACTTTAGTTGTCGGGGAAAGGCAAATCGAGACTCCATACTTTTCTACTTAGTAAATTTGTTTCATTAATTCGAACGCTTGGTTCGGTTGGGTTCGGGTTCGTTTGGGTTGGGAAGGGGTCGGTGGTGTTTAATCGATTTTTTTTCCTTTGTTGTGCTGAGAGTGTGTTTTGTTAGTTAGTGGTGCCCTTTAGTTAAGTCGGGCACATTTGCCAAAATTCTTACCTGTCTCCCGTTCTCTAGCGGCTGATTATACGAAGAACCAATTGGCTGTATGTGCCTCGGGACAGGATGATGCTGCCAACCTTCGTCGGGAAATAGAAGCTCTTAATGAAGAGATTCAGTAAGTTACCCATCATCAACGGTCAGCTTTTCTTACCAAGTGTATCTCACACTTGTGTGGTATGTTACGTGTTTGTCCTATCCGTACGTACACTTATTTTGTAAGCTCAGCTCAGCATTGTTCTATGTCACTTTCCATTTTGCTGTCATTACATTATATTAACCCTTTCTCTTCTTTTATTGCAGGTCTAGTCAATAGCGACTAAAAGATTTTTTTTCCCCCTTTTAAATTGAAGACGAGCTCTTTTGCATCACGAAAGTTTATTACCACCAAAGATAAAATGTTTGAGTAAACTCGAGCTAAATTTATGTTGTTGCTTAAAAATAAATAAATAAAGTTTAGATGAAAGTTAAGTTTTCTCTCCTTTCTTATGTATAAATTTACAAGTTTGGTGTGTCTCTGTGTGGTTAATGAATACAAGAAAATAAGACTAACTGTTTGCTGCACTAGGTGTTTTAGAAATGGGGCAGTCAGTTAGGAGCAGAAGCACAGCAAAGTTAAACTGTGGTCTATTTCTCTAAGTATAAGCCAGAAATCATTAATGGGGTGGGATTTGCGGTTTTGCCCCGTTTCGGAAAGCCTAAGGAGAATTTTGTTTTGAGTGTAAAAAGGTGAAACAGTGGGAATAAAGAAATAATAAAAAAAAATAACAAGAAAAAAAAAAGAAAGAGAAACTGAGCGAATAACAAAAAAGGCTGACATGGAAAGTAATTACAATTTTAAAAAAAAAAAAAGAATGGAACAAGCAAAAAGAAAAAAAGGAGAGAGATCAAAATGACATGCTGAGAAAATCAAGTATGGAGTAGTAAGATGCAACAAATATGCAAGACTAAAGAATGCAATGCAAGAGAGCTATACGTTGAGGAGGGAGAAAAAAAAAAAAGAAGTCTCTATGTGACTCATCAACTGTGCGGCTGTTTCCTAGACTGCCACCTTTAAAACTGTAGTCTTAACTGTCCTTTCTGTTTCCTTCTTTCTTGCCCTCATCCCCCCAGACCCCTGCAATGGCTGAAGAACGATGCATAAGCATGTTTGGGTGTTTTCTCTGCAGAAATTTGCAAAGAAATCTGCCGGAATCTGGGGTGAGCCGGGAGGCTACGGAGAACAACAAAGCAGATGATTTGGAACAGCGCTTTCAGCAGTACAGCAACGACCGCTCCAAGGATGACTGGAAGTTCTACATCGTATCCTTTTCTGTTGACGGTGATGATGCCTGGAGGTTTTTACAGTAGCATTCAAGCCACTTTAGCATTCACAGTCCGCAACTTCTTTTGACCTCATGTGTCTATGAACAAACAAACAAAATCCAGATTTTTGCTAATCTGTGCGAGATGTGTCCTAAATTGTCCAAACATTATAGTGAACAAAAATCTCCATCTGCCATCCAAGTGTGCAAAAACCTGCGGCCTATTTTACCTATCATAACCAAACTTGATAAGATTATGTACACCCATGAGACCTCAAAAATGATCAGTGAATGAATGACGTCACTTCAAGGTCATGGTCACAGGGTCTCAAATCTTATTTTAAAAATTAAAATTTTTCACAAAATTACATTCTTTTTCTAGGTTATTAATATTGAACATATGATTCTTTGATGCAGAATAGATATCAAAGAGATATACTATACAAATTTGGTCAAACTCAACCTGAGGTCAAGGTCGCTGGAGCTGTCAAAAGTCAGTTTGTTTAGGTACTTTGAACTGACCTTGACCCTGAACTATGAGAGGTATAAAATCCAAACTTATTGTATTTAGAGATAAATGTTCTGTTTTTGCATTGATCTTTAAGGTCAAGGTCACTTTAGGCCTTGCAAGACCATACCCCACTGCAACATCGAGACAAATGGCATGTCCCCACAAAAAATCCAGACGGTGGACCTGCGGGGAGCATCACAAACAGATTGTGGTCATGATTCATGGTCAAGAAATGCTTCAGATCAAGCGTCGCCATAGACAAGACACATTTTTCCAGGTGCAAACATCATAAGTGACCACGATCTCGTGATATCTTTCCAGCTCCACCTGATTAAATTAAACACAGCAAAGTGCACCAGATGAGATGGTGGAGAGGCGACGAAAACCTGGGATTCTACACAGTGTGTCTAATAACATTACCTCCCTTTCACAAGTTATAAAAGATCTACAAAGCATTTGCTCAACTTCCATTTCATTTTTTTTTTTTACACAAATGTTTCCTATCCCGTAACTGGAAGGTTGTTGGGGCACCACAGATAATCGTTTAACCACCGTACTCCATCTTTCTCTGTCCTCAGCAACTCTCATAGCTTCGCTCAGTGTCAAGCCAGTCCATTCTCGAACGTTGTACTCCCACCCCTTTTTCTGTCTTTCTCTTCTTCTTGCGTCCTTGCATCGTGCCTTGCAGGATGGACTTTGCAAGGCCTGATAGAGTTTCAGTTTCTTCACCACTATGAGCATGTCGTCGTGAGCAACGAGAGGTGTCAAGCCTCTGTACCAGCTGGTCAAGTTCTTGTTCCTCTCCAGCCAATCCATCAATGTCATCCACAAAACGGAGGCTGGAGATTGCTCTACTCCCTATGCCTTGGTGATCTACAAGGGGCATCTTACATGATGCGTTCCATGAAGATGTGGAAGATTGTTAGAGAGAGTAGGCATCCTTGTTGCACACCGATTGTTGTTCTGAACCAGTTCTCGATGGCGCTGTTGTGGAGGACTGCACTGGTAGCCTTGTCACACAGGCATACAAGAGAATACGTGTGCAATCAAAAGTGGCTTCCACCCCCTACCTGTACCCTCTCCTCTTCACCTACCACCCCCCAAAACAAATATGTTTTCTCAACAAATGAACAGAACATGCAGGTGCAGGTCTTAGTAAATATTTTGACACAGTAAACATTTCATCGCTACTGGAAAATTGACCTTCCACAATCGGTTTTATAACCTTTGTTATTCATTGGGCTGTGCAGGAAAATTCACCCAGTCATTGAATTATGTTTGGATTAAATGAGTAATATTACTAAATAATAATTATATTTATTTATTTATTTAATCGTTCTTATATAGCGCTTTTCCAGCTCAAGAGCTGCTCAAAGCGCTGGCCGATACAGGATCTAACTCAAGGCGCCCGAGACGCCCACCCGCAGCCTTTGGGCGCATGGTCTGACGCCCGGACAACTGAGCACAATCCTGGGCAGCCAGGGATGGGGGAGAAGGACCTAGGTGCATGCTGGGTGTTTTCTTGTTACCGGCACTCACCCGTCTAGGACATGAGCGTCAGGATCTTTAAAGTCCGTTATGATGGAATGTATGCGATACAGACTAGACCTCGGTTTATACTCTCATCCGAAGGAGTAGGAAAACGTTCTATAATGAATGGCTTTTATTTAATGTACTGCTCTAAGAAAGTCGTTCTCAAAGCCTCCTGCACCACCATATTTGAAGACTTTTTTAATTAATGTGATTTTGTTTGGAAATATGTACCTTGACTAATGACAGTTCCACTTCTTAATGAAGCCTATGGCCGAATCATACAAAAACAGCGTCAGCACCAGCAGCATGGAGTCTTTCCAGAGATCAGTCCAAACGTGGTGTAAAGACATGACACTGTCCAAGTTGAGACCTGGTATGTTCATTTCTCTCTCTCTCTCTCTCTCTCTCTCTCTCTCTCTCTCTCTCTCTCTCTCTCTCTCTCTCTCTCTCTCTCTCTCTCTCTCTCTCTCTCTCTCTCTCTCATTGTCACTAAATAGCTATTCTAGTGAATTGTTTGGTTTGTAGTGATTCCTCTCTTCAAATTCTTTGAAATGTCAATAAAATTAGTCTTAGTGTTGCATTATAAAACTAATTGAAAGTGACAATACGTACCATTATAAATTTCAGGTAATGAATTTATTTGTGTTTGAATCTGTGTAGGTATTTTTTCCCTCCGGTTTTGCACTGCATTGTCAGTATTTAGGACTGTTTCTGCATTAATTGAAAAATAAGTTTGATTGGTTGTTATTAATACCACTACTGAAGACATTGATTCTTCTTCTGCTTCTTCTACTTCTTGGAGAAAACATTAATGCGAAAAATTCATTTCCAGCTCACAGTCACAGTTTACATGTTTTGGTGGCATCGCGGATCAGTTGCACCTTTGGGTGTCTATATAAAAAAATCTTTTTTTTTTTTTATGCACACCAAGTCTTTGGCCATTTCATGCCACAATCATCCATCCTCCCCCACTATCAACGATGCCATTAGTCAACACAAAAATCCCCTTTAACAAGGGGGAGTGAAGAGGGATTCTCAATGCACTTAATCAACATGACAGTCGTTATCTTCTGCGCCTGTGTTAAAATTTGTCAGGACTTGGATATTTTGCACAAAACCAAATAATACTGTCGCCATTACCAGTGGTTTATTATTATTGTATCAGCAAGGTTTCATGCATAATGTTTAACATTTTTTGAGAATTAGAAATGGTAAGTGTTAGCACTGTGGGTTATGCAAATTGACAAGTATTCAGCATGTCCCTTGGAATGTGAAATGAAATGTCAGTGGCAATGAAACGCTGTGTTTTTCATGTCCACAGATTTGCTGGAACGGATGAGAGACCTGGCTAGAAATACCTCCATCATGAATGAACTCCCAATGCTGCCAGCATCTGAAGCCAACCTACAATTTCAGGTGCCAGCTTCTCCATCTGATGACAAGTTTCAGTTGTCAAAAACAGCTGGAAGTTTAACACCAGCAGCCCAGTTTCATGCGGCTACAGCAACCGATGGTCAAACTCCACCTGCAGAAGGTATGTTCAAGATGTCCGAACCAGCTGCAGTCCCACAACATAAAGTTCACATTGAGATGCAGAGGCCTGCTGGTGGAAAGACCCCACCCCTTCAAGCCCGTTTCCCAGTGTCACAACCAGCGGGTGACAAAACACCACCTATGCTCCAGATGGCAGGACCAACTGTCCAAACCTCACCACCTGTTTTCCAAATATCAAACCCAGCTGGTGGAAAAACCTCATTACCCATGTTCCAGGTGGCACACACAACTGGTGAAATCAGTCCTCCACCTGCATTCCAGATGGCAAAATTAAGTGCCCAACACCCACCTGCTGGCCACACTCCACTATCTATGTTCCAGATGGCACTCGCAACTAGTGACAACACCCCACCAGCTCCATTCCAGATGGCACAATCAATTGCCCCACACCCAGTTGGTGGCCACTCCCCACCACCCATGTTTCAGATGGCACATGCGACTAGAGGCAACACCCCACCACCTGCATTCCATATGGCACAATCAACTGCCCCGCAACCAGTCGGTGACAGCACCCCACTACCCATGTTCCAGATGGCACATGCGACTACAGGCAACACTCCACCAACTGGATTCCAGATGGTAAATGCAATTGCCCCATCTGGAATTACAGACATACCCGATTCAAAGTTTCTCTCAGCTGAAGACACAGTCCCTGTGGCTGCTCCATCTATCATGGTGACCACGATGCCTCAGTTCCAAGTCCAGATGCCTCAGCAAGCTGCCAGAGGTCAAGGGAGTCATGAGGCTGCTCAGCATCCAAGCATTAACAGGAAGCGGCAAGCTACTTTCCCTGCAGACCAACAGCTACCTGCCAACCATGAGCCAAAGATGAAAAGGTTTCAGATGCTGGTGCCCACCACTGCTGTGGTTCAGCCAACGCCAGGCAAGCCTCCGACCACCAACCTCACCATCCAGGGTGCTCAAGTTGTGTTTGCCCCTCAACGGAGCCCTATGCAAATTTCCCCAGAGCGTGCTACTTCCCTCATTCAGCAGTTGAAGGAAAACATCGGCAGTGTCCAATCCACGCAGGGCCGCGCCCTTGCCAGTAGCTGGATTGATGCCTTGATACTCGCCAGACTAACCTCGCCATTGTTGCGTGCACAAATTCAGAAGAAGGCTAATGAGAGTCCGCTGTCTGCTGTGGCTCAGAATGTAGCAGTTAGGCAGCAGTCAACAACTGTGACGCATGGCAGCAGTTGTCAGCATCTCACCACACACTGTAGTCCTACAGGGATGGGTCAGCTGGCCAATAACTTTGAAGAACGAAAGGAGACTGTCAGTCCATGTCCTGTTGTTTCCCACCCAAACCCCCAGCTGACTGCTAACAGGCACTTGCAATCTCCACTAACAACGACAGTGCTCGCTGATTTTGTCAACATCTCCCCCACTGCCAATCACAGTATGCCGCCTTCATCATGGGCCTCCATCATCATTGACAAGGACACCTACGAATTTGATCTGAACGATATCCCCGACTTGCCTGATTTCCACGATAGCAACAGCAACCATCGCTCTCTGCCCCAACCCGAGCTGTTGAGCAGCCCATCAACATTGACCTGCATTCAGCCCCCACTGATGAGCAGCACATCGGCTGTGACCATGAATGCCTTGTCCTCAACACCCAGCTCAGACCTTCCTCAGTCCCAGACTGATGTGGTTGAGCTGCTGGACCACATGTTTAACTCCACACCTCACTGACCCCTGTTTCACTCACTGATCAGTAGTGAGTTGACCCTTTTTCGTGAATCATGGCGTGTGAAATTTCATTGTGACACTGACATTTCATTGTATGGGACACTGACATTTCATTGCTGTCCTTCCAAAATCATAAATGGATTTGTTTTAATTGTGTATTCGTTTGATTTTATACATTTTTGACTTCTTTTTTAAAAATTATTCTCACCAATAGCTTGAGCACAAGCCATGTATATTCAGAGGTGCTGGCCTCAACACCCAGCTCAGACCTTCCTCAGTCCCAGACTGATGTGGTTGAGCTGCTGGACCACATGTTTAACTCCACACCTCACTGACCCCTGTTTCACTCACTGATCAGTAGTGAGTTGACCCTTTTTCGTGAATCATGGCGTGTGAAATTTCATTGTGACACTGACATTTCATTGTATGGGACACTGACATTTCATTGCTGTCCTTCCAAAATCATAAATGGATTTGTTTTAATTGTGTATTCGTTTGATTTTATACATTTTTGACTTCTTTTTTAAAAATTATTCTCACCAATAGCTTGAGCACAAGCCATGTATATTCAGAGGTGCTGGCCTCAACACCCAGCTCAGACCTTCCTCAGTCCCAGACTGATGTGGTTGAGCTGCTGGACCACATGTTTAACTCCACACCTCACTGACCCCTGTTTCACTCACTGATCAGTAGTGAGTTGACCCTTTTTCGTGAATCATGGCGTGTGAAATTTCATTGTGACACTGACATTTCATTGTATGGGACACTGACATTTCATTGCTGTCCTTCCAAAATCATAAATGGATTTGTTTTAATTGTGTATTCGTTTGATTTTATACATTTTTGACTTCTTTTTTAAAAATTATTCTCACCAATAGCTTGAGCACAAGCCATGTATATTCAGAGGTGCTGGCGCCCCCCCCCCCCCCCCCCCCCCCCCCCCCCCCCCCATGAGGCCATTTTGTGTAATGACTGCATGAAAATGTGTATTTTGTGTAATTTTACATATCACGCAACACACAATATAGAACAACAAACCATTATTACATTCAACAGGATAACATTTATTTTGCACATTATGTTTTTAAGCCACCGTCTCTCACCTTTTTATCCTATAAGGTCACATACACTACCTTTTCACGTTCCTTGCTTACGATCAGCTTGCTCATTTCCTACCAAACACAACTCAACAAGCAATGTCAAAATTAGTTGAATTTTGCTATCATCTTAGCCTTTTGCATCTCCGCTTTCATGAGGCTTCATTCTCTTGAACTTTTTCACACCAGAGACAAAATAATGACGAACACCAACGCTCCTTGTGGCCTGAGGATTCGATGTGTCGCTGTATGTTGTATCCATCGCTGTGGCCAATTCCAAAAATGTATCATTTCTACACACAGTGCAGCATGTGTGGTGAATGCTCTTTGTTTGGTCAACGGTCCCCAGAGAACGCTTGGTATAGTTCTTTTTGAATGTCTGCTTGGTGTTAAACCTGCTTCTTTGCAGCGTCTTTCGCCTCGTTTTCACTGTTTCTGTTTCATTTCATGGGTGCGATTTCTTGACGACATTTTCCCTTAGCCACAAAGCAGATGCGCACCACATCTCATAAATAAAATTTATTGACGCATACGCACTGAGAGTGAAATGAGTGGACTGGACTCGGATTCCATTAAAACAATAAAAATTGTATTTGATAAGCGCAAAAAATTTTGAACGGACATATCGCATTCATGTATTTTGGATCAAAAATGCGTAAAATTGTCAATCAATTATGTGTGCTGCCTTGAGCAAGATCAACATTACCCTCATACTGGGAGTTAGTCAATTATAAACTTTTACCCTTTTTTTCCCCCGGATTTATTTTTTATAGCGCACTTTTCATCTGAAATAGCTGCTCAAGGAGTTCACTTTGACAAGTCACAGGCATTTTATCAAGAGCCAGAATGTTGTACTATCAGCTAGCCCAGTAAGATGAACAAGCTTGAATTATTTGCTGGTCATTGTGCACACGGCAGAGTGTGAAACAGGCCGTACCCAGACAATTCAGTATGAAGAAAGTTCAGGTCTTTGTTAGTAGAAAGAGAAGCTCAACTGTAAGATTGTTCAAATACCTGAAGCTGAAAAATGCTCTTTCAGTTCAGATTTGCCAAAATTTGTTTTATGAATTCATTAAAATTCAGGCAACATTTTTTTCTCGTATATGGTAAGTGGGGACTGATCTTGCTCTTGTGCTAACAAATTGTAAT
Source organism: Oncomelania hupensis (assembly GCA_036898135.1). NCBI lineage: Eukaryota > Metazoa > Mollusca > Gastropoda > Littorinimorpha > Pomatiopsidae > Oncomelania > Oncomelania hupensis. Next base: position 62,877,091 of record CM072515.1, read on the forward strand.
GAACTTGCTTTTGTCGATTTGCTACCAGACTGACTGACTCAATCTGTAGTGAATTGAGGATATATTATAAACGTGTTTCAGTCAAGCGGATGTTATTACAAAATTGGTTTGAACTTCCTTCAGTTGTGGAGCTGCCAGCAATTATTATTCATACTATATAGAGAAGTAGAAATCCCAAGTCTATATCCCCATAGTCCCTCTAGACACATTCCAGCTCATGCAGCTTTCCTACCTCACACCCTTTCCTGTTATGTAATATAGTTGTACGTTTGTGCTTTTTGTCTTGGAGAGGGGGAACACGATCAACACCAAATTTTATTAACCCCATCATCGCCTTTTGTTCTGTGTGGATCTTCCTGAGTAGCATCCAAGTCTGGCTTGTAACTCACGTTCGCTCAGCTGTTTATTTAACGTCCATTATACCACGCCCAATTGTAAATATCTTGTGGTTGCACATTCCATTACAAGCAGTAACCATTGCATACATTTTGTTTTTTAGTTTTGTTGTTGTTATTGCATTAATTGCATTTATTGCATTAATCGTATCTCGATGGAGTGTTTTTGGCACAGGAAAAGACAAAGCAGTGTACGTGGAACCAGAGTAGTGGTTTTTGTGTAAGAGCCTTCACTTGCTGTGCAGGTGCCCAAGTTTAATCCTGGCAAGTGAATGTTTACTTGGAAGACTACTTCTGCTGATTGACTCTTTAGACCACGTGTTTCCTACTCCTGGTGTTGACCTTTGAAAACAATGGTATTGATTGGTGTCTTCCACCATTGTTCAGGAAGAAAGTTTTTTGTAAAAGTTTGGGTATCAGAAATGTGTTTCTCCCTAAAGCGTTTTAATTATTTTTTGGTACTGTTTTTTCAGTGTAGTACAATTTTTTAAAGGTCAGCACTTGTAATCCATTTTCTGTAAAATATTTACTATTTTGTGTACTCATGAATGCATGTATGTATATATACATAATTATATATATCTTTTGTTTATGTGTATGTATTCACATTTGAATAGCTCTTCAGCTGGATAAACGCTATACTAAAGCGGTTATATACAGAAATATCCCACGGTGAATCTATGTTGGTTTTTACAAAGTAAAAACAGGGACCCCTCTCAAACAATATAGCAGGGTCTCTGAAGCAAACTTGAAACAAGGGGATACCCTTGGAATTTAAAAAAAAAGAGGTTCACTTGCAATTCTGTGGTTTTTGTGACACCTTGTCTTTTATGCTGCCATAGAGGCAAGAGTGTTGGCTGTGCACAAGTAACTTTTGCGGCAATCACTCTGGATTCAACCTTTTTTCATTTGGTGCTTAATTTAAATGTTGGCATGAGATAGTCGGATGTGTTTCAGCTCCCTGTTTGACTGTGAACAAGTTCGCTGTCTTACAAAGAAAGGATGGAGGGGGGACAAAAATAACAGACTTTTCCAAAAACAACTTTTTGTACAGATTTTCTGTGTTAAGTGTGTATTGACCCCCCCCCCCCCCCCCCCCCCCCAAAAAAAAAGTTTCTTTGATTTGGAACTTAGAGCCTAGATATCTAAATTGTGTCATAAATCAATTTTTTCTTGAAACATTAAATTAAAGGGCCAATGCCTATTCCCTTTTTTATTTCCAATTTTGCTTTTTAATTTATTTTCCATTTTGTGTTTAATTGATACCAGAATTTCTCCAACTGACTGCTCATAGACCTCACAGTCAATATCTTGTGAGCTGAAACCTCATCCACCAGCCTTCATGCTGTGAAAATATCTTCATTTTTGAGGAGTTTTCAGAATGACCTTCATTGACCTTGCTAAATAAAAGGTTAGGGTTTCCGAGGTCGATTTGGCCTAGTCAGTTCCATTTTGACCGTTTCAAGGGGATTTATTTTAATTCTTGGAGGTCGTCAATTTTTTTTTTTTTTTTAAACATTACGTTTAAAGGTGATGAAATTTTGAACCTTTGTAAGGTTGTTTCATGCGGCCATTGCAAACATTTTCATCACCATTAAAATTATAACACTTTCACTCTCATTACATTCATTTGCAGTCATAAACAGAATTGGCTCACTACATTTTCTTTGTGCAGTATTGTCCTACGCAGGTTTTCTCAAACATTGTTGGGACATTTTCCTTACCCCCCCCTACCCCCCACCCTTCCTCTGCCATTATGCAATCATGATTTTAAGTGAGAAGTCGATAATCTTTCTAGGTCATGAATTGATGGTACAAACATAAAAAAAAAAAAAATATAATGTAACAAAATCCAGCAAATCTGTGATCCAAAAGATTTGGTTTTGCAAGGATAATCTCAATAGGTTAATCATGATTGCATATCCATATTCTGCGTGGTAAAATTTGAGAATCAACACAAAAATAGAAAGACGAGTGTTCAGTACCAAAATAAAATGACTCTGCAAGTGGCTGAACTGAAGAATCCATTCTGAAATGTTAACCATATGCTTGGTATTACAATATACATCAACCTCAATCCTAGTTCCTCCTCTCTATACACTTATTAAACAATAAATAATATAGTGTCAAACACTGGTTATGTGAACGCTTTAGCATGATTTAGACATAGAGTACCTTTTTTTTCTCTGTTTAGACTTGCTAGACTGGCTTTCGTCATAATAAATTAGCACAACTTTCAGCTGGGACAAACTTGTTTTATAAATAAATTGTGCCATTTATGCTTTGGAAATTCCTTGTAGAGCACACAATGCTAAGAGTAATGCTCAAGTCAGTATATTTGCACGACGTTTTCCTTGATCTAATCACACAGTACATTTTATCTATATGGTTTGTTAATATTTTATAATGATCTTTATATTTTATTTTGTTTTTGTAAACTGGGGCTTCGTTAAATTAGCGTACCGCATCGGCTTCTCCTGCATAGGATGCTTTATTACAAAGTGACTGATTGGTGGAGTGCCTTCAGTGTTGCCATTAGGTTTGTTTCAGCAGAGCTTTTATAGGGATCAGGGTTGAGTCCTCTTTCATGTAAATTGTGGTCCTGATTCAGCTCCTTGCAGTCTGCTGTACCCTATAAACATATAATTATAAATGACTAACACACTATTAGAAAAGATGTAGGGCATTCAGGAGATGGACTATCTTTAATTGCTCAATGTTATTTTTGTGAAGATCACAATGTGTGCCATGTATAACCCTATATTGATCAATCATCAGAAATGATCAAATACTGTGAGAAAATGTCTGTATCGAATTTGAATGGAGTTTTGAACATTGAAAAGTATTGGGCTTTTTTGTTTACATGAAGTGTTTGTTGTTTGCTCTTATTTGACTGGTGTATGCAGCAATGTGAGTCTACAATTACAAGCATTAATCAGTATATACCTGAATAGTATCACTATGAATTTGGAGTTGTTTGCTTGCTGTGTGTATGGCAAAATTGAATCATTTATATCATGAATGTAACTTCGGTTTGCAGTTTAACTTTGGGATCAGATATAGTCTAGCAATTGTGACTTTCAGATGAAACAGCCTATGTATGTGTAAGTATGATCAAGGAGGGAGGTGGTGATTTCATGAACTTTACAGTTTTGGAATTAGCGAGTTTGTGTGTACATATGTCAAGTGAATTCTAGTTTTTAGAGATTCTAGAATCTAGAATAAGATGTTACTTAGCTGCCGTGGTGTTTGTCAGTAAATGACACACAACTAAAAATTGGAATTCGGTAACATGTTGTAGATGTGAGGTAGTCCTCCCATGATATTTCATTTTAACAATGTAGCATATTTCAGTTTATTTTCTTTAATTCGTGGCTGAAAATGAAAGGACATCATGAGAGCATGTACCTCACATCTAAAGGAAGTGTTCCCAATTTTAATATTGTAATTTTTTTTTTTTTGGTAGGGTTAGGCTGTGAACAAGGAAGAGTGAGAAAAAGAAGAGACCAAAAAAAAAGAGATTAAAAAAGAATGTCTTTGGTTTCACTGTCAAAATTTTGGAGTACCATTTTCGCATAATCTAGTGCTTTCTAGTCTCTTAAAATATGGCAGATTAAATGTTGACAAAGAGTGAGTAAAAATAAGAATATCTTTGGTTTGACTGTCAGAAATTTGAAGGACCATTTTCGCATATTCCAGTGCATTCTGGCCTCTTAAAGTATGACAGATTGAATGTCGAGTGTCATTTTTTTGTACAAAATACTGTGCGGCTAGTGCTAGTAATATACATAATAATTTTAAGACATTTGTTAGTTGTGATTCTCCAAAAGGTTTGAGGTCAAGCTGCAACTATAGAGTATATTGTTATAAGGTGTGGTTTTTGCCCCCAATCATTTAGGAAATAAGACCGAATACAATTTTAATAATGGAGCATGAGGAAGACTGTATATAAATGGCAAATACTTGAAGGTCATATCTGTATTTTGTGGTGTTGTGTGATGTTATTTTTTTCCAAACCTTTCCCAAAATGGTTTGATGAGGATTAAAAGAGTACGAGTTGGCTTATATTGTATGGTGTATCATGCTGACTTTTGGATTTTGCATGTGATGGTCCTGTGCTTAATTAATGATGCACAGTACTTGTTCTCACTGCCTCAATCATAAAGTCTGTTGATTGGAGTTGACTGCTTCAGTATTTGGCTGTTGCTTTGATATTTGGGGTGGCTGGTTAGCACAGTGGATAGTGAGCTGCTTTCCTGTGCTGAAGGCACGGGTTCCAACCCTGCCGTAGGACGAACTTACGTGACTTGTGTACCACGACAACGAGGGTTTTCTCCAGGTACTCCGGTTCCCTCACTCCAGTCTATAATGATATTGGTTGCAGTCAGTCTTAAGATTTCTCCCCCCAAAATACACAGGTATTTATATTCTGACTTCTGCAGTAGCGATCTCGTCCGATCGCCGCGCTTTGAGTTTCATTGAAGAAAAAGCGAATGACAGCCTTCTTTATTATTATTATTATTATTATTATTATTATTATTACAGAGTTGAAATTTTGTTTTCTTTAATCCTTGTTTCAATGTTTTTGGTGTTTGTATGTTCATGATGACTTATGAGCATGGGTTGACAATGTGATTTTGTTTCATGCTATCCCTATATATGGTCCCACATGAGGAAAACAGCTTTATTTGTTTTGTGCAGCTCATTGTGTTCATATATATAGGCAAGGGAATGCGCTCCCTTGATTTCTGTCACAAAACATCCCTTGTGTGTCAACAATGCCTAACAATGTGAACGGCACCATACTACTGTACAGTATCCTTGGAAGCCACTTGGGTTACACAACCAAAGTACATGTTGCATGTTGGGCACCAATGGTCAGAGCAGGCAGGATAACTGGGAAACGGGATTTTGAAAATGCACCATATCTGGACTGACTTCATAGCTGATGGCATTATGACCATTAAGTTTGGCTTGTTTGAGCTTTGTTTATCCTCTCTGTCCCTTTTTTCTGTCTCTCGGACTGTAGGTTTTCTTTGACCTTTGACAGTCATAATGCGGCAATGAAATAAATACATACAAGAAATAGAATAGCTCAATAATGGCAGGCTTACAGTTTCCAGTTCGTTGGGTTGAAACTTGTACACTTGCTTGCTAACTTGGCTGCTCCAGGTGGAACAGAGCCTCTCTCTTTCTCTCTCTCTCTCATTCTTTCTCTCTCTCTCATTCTTTCTCTCTCTCTCTCTCTTTCTCTCTCTTTTTTTTTCTCTCTCTCCCAGTGCCTAAACTTGCAGCACATTTTTAATCCTGACTGCAGCATGGCAGACTGTACTTGCTGGATCTCAACCAGTAGCCAGCACCTGGAGCAGCTCTTTCAGCTAGTGAATTTGTGTTATTTAACAAACTGCTGCAGTTTGTATTTTTCTGTAGGAATTTTCAGCCTATGGAGCATTGTATTTATATTTTTTTAATGATCAGTGAAAGTTCTTTAGTGCTTGTGTATTGATCTTTGATCCGGTTTACTGTTGATGCAGACAATTTGGTTGAGCTGTCTATAGTATTAAATGGTTCATTAAAGTCTTTTGGACTTGGCATATATGCCTGCAACAGTGCGAATTTTATATTATTATTTCCAATTTTACAGAAGTAGGCCAGGCTGACTCAAATGTGTGAGTCTTGTATTTTAATTTTCAGATGTACAAAATGATATAAGCTGTGTTTTGATAATTTAGCAAACTGTCATATTGCAAACAATGCCATGTGAAACATAACGATAAAACAAATTAGCTGTGATCTAAAAAAAATAAAAATTGTCAGTGACTTGAAACAAACATTCTTGTCAATTTGATTTTTTTAAAATTACTTTCTCTCTCTCTCTCTCTCTCTCTCTCTCTCTCTCTCTCTCTCTCTCTCTCTCTCTCTTTCTCTCACCCCTCCCTCCAACTCTCTCTCTCTCTCTCTCTCTCTCTCTCTCTCTCTCTCTCTCTCTCTCTCTCTCTCCCTCTAGCTCTCTCTCTTCATCGGCCTAAACGAATTTATATAATTATGTTCCATTTTAGCATTGATCTTGAAAGTCAAGGTCATTTTAGGCCTTGGGGAAAAACATTTAAAAAATAGGTCATCGTACAGTGGAATGGATCATACATGAGCATGAGAGGTCACGTGAAGGTCAAGGTCGTCCCAAGGTCAAGGTCACTGAAGGTCAAGGTCACTATTTTGGAATAATAAAACTTTTGCTGTGGTTTATTTGACAGTACATGAGTGTATTTGGAGACGGAGGTCAATGTTATCTGAAGGTGAAGAGCATAAAAAGATCAAAGCCGGTATTACTTTGTATTTAATGCCACCGTTTCATTTTGTTTTTTTTTCTGGGCACTCATTTTCATGTTAAATTTATTTTAATTAGATGCAGTAAATCTAAACTTAAAAGATTTTGTTCAATTTAAAAAAAAAAGTCTTAATAAATAAGCCCTATCCCGTAACTCGGAGGTCGTGGGGGCACCACAGATGATCGTTTAACCAGCGTACTCCATCTTTCTCTGTCCTCAGCAACCCTGATGGCTTCAGTGTCAAACCAGTCCATTCTCGAATGTTGTCCTCTCACCTCTTTTTCGATCCCCCCACCACCCCCACCCCCACCCCCACCCCCAACCCCTTATTCTACGTCCTTGCACTGTGCCTTGCAGGATGGTGTTTGCAAGGCCGAATGATCTGGTGACGTGGCCATACCATCAGAGTTTTCGTTTCTTCACCACTGTGAGCAGGTCATCGTGTTGTTCAATGGCTTGTGTGATCGTCTTTCGGACTTCGTCGTTGGTGATGTGCTGGGTATAGTGCCCAGAAGTCTTCTGTAGCATCTCATCTCCATGCTTTGTATTCTTCGTTGTAGACCTGCTGTGATGGTCCATGTTTCGCAAGCGTATAGGAAGATGGAGATGACAAGGGAGCGCAGCAGTCTTACCTTGAAATGTAGACTGATGGTCCTGTCTTTCCAAATGGGCTTCAACCTTGCCAGGGCAGCAAGTGTTTGGGTGATCCTGGAGAGAACTTCCTGTCGGGACCCATTGTCTGACACAATGGCTCCTAAATATTTGAAGCTATGCACTGTGTTGAGGGATTGGCCTTGGACTTTGATGTCCGTGTTGATGCCATTGGTGTTGTTGGTCATCATTTTGGTCTTCTCTGCACTTATTTTAATTCCATAGGCTCTGGAGGTGGAGTCAAGTCTCTGTACCAGCTGTTCAAGTTCTTGTTCGTCTCCAGCCAATCCATCAATTTCATCCGCAAAACGAAGGCTGGAGATTTCTCTACCCCCTATGCTGACTATGCTTTCGTGATCTGCAAGGGCATCTGCCATGATGCGCTCTAGGAAGATGTTAAAGAGTGTTGGAGAGAGTAGGCATCCTTGACGCACACCGATTGTTGTTCTGAACCAGTTTCCGATGTCGCTGTTATGGAAAACTGTATTTCAGCTATGATTTGTTCAGCTATGATTTGTTCAGCTTGGGGTTTCAACCTATGAGTATTATTTTGAGGAGGACATTGCTGGGATGGCTGATGAGGCTGATAGTGCGGTAATTTTCACACTCTGTGGGTTCGGGCACTGATTAGAATAGACCCAACGTTTCCCGACGTGACGTAAGAGGCGACTAACAAGGGTGATGTCAGCACGGCATCACTTGGCGAAAGTCTTCTACACAGAAGTCACCGGCCAGGACGGAGGAACCTCATGTTACTATAGGTTCAACGACCACGTGCTCGGGGCCAAGGCGAGCCACACTGTATTCGTGGATCTCGGTTGTGGCCAACAGCCTGGAGAGGCTTGGACCCTGCCAGGTCTTTCTTGCCCAAGACACACTGCATGATGAATAAAACCACTTACTCCATGCCGGATCGGTCGTCGCTCGGATCAACAAAAACCGCGCCTTCCGCTGGCCACAAGGACGGAAGCGATAAGTGTGCTACTGATGGACAACTTAGCAAGATCCGCACCAGAAATAACATCGTCACAGGACCCTAAATGCGGAGGGAAAATTAGAAGAACTGGCCCACGAGATGGACCACTATCGATGGAACGTTTTAGGGATCAGCGAACTGAGCTGGAAAGGCATAGGTGAAACAACGACCGACAGAGGCCACAAGCTTTATTTCAGCGGGAGAGATGACAGGCACGAACACGGCGTTGGATTCTTGGTCCACAAGAACATTCTAGCCACTGTCATGGGTTGTCGCCCAGTCTCCAGTAGACTCATTATTATCCGTCTGAGAGCAGCCCCTTTCAACATCACCATTATCCAGGCCTATGCCCCAACATCAGACTATGACGACAGCGAATTGGAGGATTAACTTCCCGTATGGACAGGGAAAGATGGAGTACGCTGGTTAAACGATCATATGTGATGCCCCTACCACCTCCGAGTGTGATAGGATAGGAAGGTAACCTTTTTTTTTGAAGAGTGATGACAAGCGACTGGGTCCATGGTGTAGGCCACTCCCCACTCTGCCAGATCTTGTTACAGATAATGGTGAGGGTCCTCAATCATCGCTTCTCTTCCTGCTTGAAGCAGTTCCGCGGGTATGTTGTCCACTCCCGCTGACTTCCCTTTTTTCAGCGAAGGCTGCCTCAACTTCTTCTCGGAGAATTGGGAGGATGTCTTCTTCTTCTATGTTCTCGGGACATGCTAGAAATGATGGATCTCCGTTTGGTGTGTGGTTGTAAAGGTCAGAGCAGTACTCTGATATTGTAAATAAAAGTAACTCCTTGTAGAAAATAACAATGGTAGAATAATTTCTCAGCTGTTCAATACAAATTTAAAAAAAATAAATAGTAATTTTAAAAAAAATGGACTGTATGAAACAAAAGCAGTACAGCCTTTCATGTACAGAAGAAATGTGGGATAGACGAGTGTGAATATCCAATATATATTCAAAGAAGTGGCGCATTCTCTTTCATTCAGTATATCACTCATGCTCGATGGGCAGTTGGCCTTTGAAGATTCTACGTACGACTCGACGCGCTGCCATGTTTTACTCTTGTTTTTAACCGCCTCAAGGATGTAACTCTTTTAACCTTAAAGGTTAAAGCTCCTGCATTCGCCTTCCATTTTACCACAGTGGAGTCTGTTACGGAGGTCAGTCAACGTTAAAGTAAGCCTTCCAAGGATTGGATCGCACGATGCTGACCCAACGTCAGTTATGAAATGTCGCTGTTGTGGGCGAGTCTTAATCAGTTCCACGACAGTTACAGGATAGCCTGTTTGCCACGTTGGCACATCGGACGACATCGCTGTTGCAGTGTCTGTGGTTTATGTATAACCCAGAATATGATAGGTCGAATAATAATTAATAATAATAGTTTAACGCAAATAAAAATGCACGCTTGTCCTTAGCAGGAAGCTCCAAGCGCGTAAAAAAAAAAAAACACACAAAAAAAACGTTTGTCTCAGAGTACAATAAAAACGTACAATTAAAGCATCATAAAAATCATAATGTAAGAATCATAAGCAACCAACTACACTACACAGTACATAATTCACTAAAAAAAAAAAAAAAAAAGAATTAAAACCAATTTTCTTAAGAATAAATAATATTAAATGTCACAATATAAAAGATGATCGTTAAGCAGGAGGGAAAAAAAGGAAGTATTAAGAAACCCATTTTTAAAAGTTTAATAAAAAAAATGGGAGAGGTCAAAGCTCAATAAGTTTTGTACTAAAACCAAAGAGAGAGAGAGAGAGAGAGAGAGAGAGAGAGAGAGAGAGAGAGGGGGGGGGGATGGATGGGGAGGAATGTAGCAAAATGTAATACAAAAATTGATTGTGAATATATTCAGAATATGAATTAATATTAATTAGTCACAGAAAAGTGGCGTGATTTAGTAAGTCCGAAAACTACAAGAAGTTCGGTATGTTTCATCATCATCATCATCATCATCATCATCATCATCATCATCATCATCATCATCATCATTATCATCATCATCATCATCATCATCATCATCATCATTGTAATGAAATTAAGTTATTTCATTTTTTTGACACAGCACTCGAGATAATCTAGAATTATTATTCTCTTCTAAACTGGAAAGTAAAGAAGAATTATTGTAGTTGTTTATATTATGTGAAGTTACTGTATATTCAATAAGAATGATAGTAAAAAGACAATCTAGTCAAGAATCTATGACGTCGCAAGGAAAGTGACGTATTCTTAGAGCAGCCATTTTTGAAGCGAGAGGACCACACCAAAGAGCTTATTACGGAAAGAGAGGGAACTTCCATTATGTCATATACAAAAATGCGAGACGCTCTCACGGATTATTTCCCTTTGCTCGGGCTGGCTATATTTCATCATCTGCTATATGAATGATCTGTGCGTAGTAACTTACTGAGCCTATGCCATTGCAAAAGAACATTTTTATGGCAACGTTTCCCCCGTTGGGGTGCCGGGGGTTTCAGTATAAATAGTATCCCCACTTTCTGGAAATTTAGTGCTTTAAATTCCCACTGTCGCTGTCTTTCTCATTTGCTCTTTCTCATTCCCGCTGTGTTCTATCAATCTGCTATATAATTCTATGCATACAAGTGCATTCTATAATATAGAATTGTATTACATACATAGAATCTTATTCTCTATTATAAAATGTTATTCTATACATAGAATTTTATTATGGACATAGAATTTTACACTATATTATAGAATGTTATTCTATACAAAGAATTTTATTCTATGACTTACAATATTGGTTTCTTTTTTATAAATGGAATTTCAACTAATGAATGCTTTTTGTGTGCATAGAATGCTTTCTATGTGCATAGAATGCTTTCTATGTATAGAATAGTCACATAGAATAAATGGACACATGGCGCCCCATAGGAGTAAGCTGTTCTTGGTCACAAGGTTGGTAGTGTCGTAGTAGTTTTTGTTGTTAATCGTGTTGTTGGTATTGCTGTAGGCAGTGGCGTCGTTTTGGTGTAGGTGGTGACGTCGACGGTACGGTGGTGGTGTTGATGATGATGGCCTATCCTATCCTATCCTATCCTGTCCCGTAACCAGGAGGTCGTAGGGGCACCACAGATGATCGTTTAACCCGCATACTCCATCTTTCTCTGTCCTTGTCACAGGGCGATCTGTGGCGGAAAGGTAAAAGCAATTATCGGGTTATTATTGGAAGTTGCCGGGTGAATGATTACGATAGCCGAGCGTGCGGAACGTGCTAGAGCACTGCGCAGTGGGTAGCGAAACTGGGAAAAGTAGTCACTACAAGGGCAGAACGTATTGGAGTGAGCTAGCGAGAGGTTGTATGTAGCTAGTGGCTCTGTTCTGTGGGGTAGGGGTATACCGGTACTGACGGATGATAGTAACCGGCTCTGGCATATACTAGTTAGACGTTGCTGTGTCTATGTGGTAGTACTCAAAGAGGAGTATATAGATAAGCAAGTGGTGGTAGTGATTTAGCGTAGCGTTGAGGAAGTCCGCTAGGAGAGCTAAGCAATACGGATTTACCCTACACGGAAGTTGCTCGTAGGAGAGTGGGAGTGGGCTGCGAGTGGCGACTACATTTGAACCTGATTGGGTGAGTGTGGTGGTGGTGCTTTCCTTGTTGTCCTAGAACCTAGCGCCGGCTGCGGGGTGTGTGTAAATGAGGTGCGAGTGAGAGAAGGGGAGGCTGTGGAAAGCAGAGGGAAGGAAGGTGAGCGGGCGGAAGAGAATGGAGGTGAGGGGTAAAGTGAGGGTGTGAGTGGTTGCTGTGGTTGTTGTGATTGCCAGATGTAAATAATATGATGATGTTCGTATATATTCATTTGGAGGTATGCTTATGATTTCATTGTATTATTATTGGGACATACATTTGGGGCAGAACGAGAGAGACAATAACAACAGTGAAGAGGAGTGATGAGAGAGAGGGGGGTGGGGAGAGTGTATGCAGAGGGGGGGGGGGGGAACAGGGATGAGCAAGCAAGATATTAACAGGGGAACAAGCATGTTACAGGTTCGACGTCATTCGACGTCGCTCGACGTCATTCGACCGAGTCGATCGACCGCATCATCATCGGTGTCTTCATCGCCATCTTTGTTGTCTGCGTCCCCGTCTGTTCCCCACAACCCCACCATCGTCCACATCCTTAATTTTCCCTCAACTCCACCATTCCCGTTGGTGACTGGTGACGCGGAGGTTGGAGCCTGGCCTAGACGTCGCGGGAAGGCTGTCCTGGGGTGTACCGCTGTGCGACGTCGGGGTGGCGGGTCCGCCCCGTGACTGCTGCATCACCATCATCATCATCATTATCGCCGTCAGTGGCGAGTCGGAACAGGGGCGCAGCCACGTATCGTCATCGACGGTGGCACGCGCAACGGCTACAGCAACAAGCAGGGAAGGATACCGACAGGGGGACCTTGAGCCGCGGGACTTCGTGGACCGCTACGCCGCGAGGAGGCACCGAGAACTGGACTTTGCTCAGGTTGGATCGTTTCGTGTTGTCCTCCTCCTATGCACTTGACCCCCCCCCCCCCCCCCTTTCCTAGTACGTGCGGACGGACGTTTGCTTACGCACGATTCGTACGCGGACTGGGTTGCGTAGATGTGTCATTTCCCATCGTACCATTGATTGTCCATATTCTTTATTCTTTTTTCCATATGTAAATGTTGTACATGTGTGAGTGTGTGGCTTGAATGAATAAATAGGTTGGAAGTTGTATACATTCTCGTTGTGTTATCATCACTTCACGCCTGTTGGTAATCGTCATCCTGTCTGGGCTGTCTGCGTGCGCAAGTTGTTTGTTTGTGTTGTCTGCTTGGACGGGGTCGTGGCGGTGACAGTCCTCAGCAGCCCTGATGTCTTCGCTCAGTGTCAAACCAGTCCATTCTCGAAGTTGTCTTCCCACCTCTTTTTCGGTCTCCCTCTTCTTCTACCTCCTTGCACTGTGCCTTGCAGAATAGTCTTTGCAAGGCCTGATGATCTGGTGACGTGGCCATACCATCGGAGTTTCCGTTTCTTCACCACTGTGAGCAGGTCATCGTGTTGTCCAATGGACCATCAGTCTACATTCCAAAGTTAGACTGCCGCGCTCCCTTGTCATCTCCATCTTCCTATAATGCTTGCGAAGCATGGACCCTCACAGCAGATCTCCAACGAAGAATACAAAGCATGGAGATGAGGTGCTACAGAAGACTTCTGGGCATTTCCTATACCCAACACATCACCAACGACGAAGTCCGACAGACCATCACACAAGCCATTGGACAACACGATGATGATGGCACTGATGTCGGAAAAAGGTTATAAATGTAGAAAAGTGACAAGAAGCTTTTTTGTTGGGTTTTTTTTGGGGTTTTTTTTTTTGGAGGGAGAGGGGGTGGGTGGTGGGTGGGTGGGTGGCGTTGCTTGTGGTGGTGATATCCTAGTTGTGTGATGGTGAGTGATTGTGGCCGCAGTGACGGTGTCATCTTTATAAAATTATAAATTGAATCTGCAAGGTAGTAAAAAACATTTAACCAAGTAAGCTTACTTTGTGTACCTCATACCAAAATAATTTGTATGCGATTCAGCAGGAAATACGCCAAAACTTTGACGAAGAAAATAAGGTTATATTAAAATGTGACAGTTCAGGTTATTGGTTGGTAAGTAAGTTTGTATTATTGCCGTAAATCTTACGTCAGAATTCTGGCAATATTCACTTTCGTTTCCGTGCCAAAACAATAACCGCCCAGTTTGTTTTCTATCCCATCAGCTCTAAACTACATCCGGGATATGAATTCAGAAACCAACGAGAATCAGTTGAAAATGGACGCATTGAATAAAAAAACTTGCTGACCTTCGCACAGAACTGGTGTGAGTATATTCGTCGTCGTTGATAATGTTATTGTTGTGCCTGAATTTTAGACAAACAAGAAACAAATTACAATTAACGCTGAACAAGCCAGCCTACTGTATTACATTTCAGAAGTATGCCGGAGGACCGTTCGACCAGGGAGTTAGACCAGCAGAGGATGGAGTACTTTGACATCGGAAGACTGAATCGGCACGTGAACTCTGTGCACCTGCCTCCTATGGTATTCTTTTTATTAGGCTTTGACTGACTGATTTAGTTAAGTTTAGTTTTAGCAAATTTATAGTCTTTGGTTTTAGCTTAGTTTAGCTTAGATTGGTTTAGTATAGATTTACATGTAGCTTAAAGCGTAATTGAGCTTTTCTTAGGTTATGTTAGATTAGTATTATAGATTTCGAGACACAGTAGTTAGTTATAAGTAACTTGAAATGTTGAACTGTTGCTGTTGCCGTAGGCGTCGTCGTTGTTGTTGTGGTTGGTGGTGGTGGTGGTTGTTGATGTAGTGTTTTTATTGAACTGTGCTAGCCAGCGATCTTGTAGCAGCTTGTGCTTAGATCTATGTAGTAGTGGTTGAGCGAGTCGTATCTAGGCCAAGTTTATTTATCGTTAAATAGTCTGCTACAACTCCTTGACCGTTGCTCAGTTTGGAAGTTTCGCACGGCATCGGTATACATCGTATCGGCGTTTGACAAAGGACACGACCACACTTAAGGAGTTCCGAGTCGTTATCATCGTCTTCGTTGTTGTCATCATCGTCTTCAGAGTAAACTCGATGGTCGTCGTCGTTGTCATCAGAATCATCCTCATCATAATCCCTCTGTTACGTTGAAACGCGCACGATAGTTCGTTTGTGACGCGCGCGATAGATCTGTTCGTTTTATTTTGCAAAGCATGCAATAATAGAGTGTATTTACCTTTGGTTTGATTTTGTGTTGTTATTAGAAGAAGCTTTATATAACGTTGATAATTTTAGTTGGTCGATATTATTTGAGAATTTTCTAGATTTGGTTGTTTACGATCGATCGAAGCGTGTGGATAAATCTAGTGGTAACCACGAGACGCTTCCATCCCAAATAAGGTTGTATGACGTGAGACAGTGATGACGAAGTTAATTTTGATTGGTTGTGGTGCGTTACGCTGGAGTGTCCTAAATTGTTCTGGAGTGTAGAGAGACTATATATATAGTGCCGCACTGTTTCAAAAGGGGTTGAAAGTAAAAATTTGAGAGTGGAAAAAGTGATTGTATGCAGTGTTGATGTATGCTGAATAAAGTTTGAAAACTTCATACGACGACTCTGTGCCTTGTGGCTGATTGAACGGGTTGCGTGGATAAACGAATCCGAGTTACACCTTATCAGGACTTCAGCATTGAGGCTGAATCAACTATTGATAGAGAAAAAACAACATCGAGTGTAACACCCTCCATCATAATCATCAGGTGCTTCTTTTTCCTCGTTTTTCTCACCCTCTTATCGTTTTGTTCTCTTTTTTTTTTGGTCTTGTTTTTTCTCATTTATCATATTGACTTGTAGTCCTACCGTTTTTCAGGAGTGTCGGCAAAGACGGAGGTGGCAAAGAGACGAAAAGTAAAAGAAAAACAACGTTAAGGAAAGCGAAGTAAAGAGAGCAATGCCACAGAGAGCCCACCGAGGAAACTGATAGACCTCCACGACATGACAACGCTTGTCGACGAACAGAGACTCGCGCTAGCCCTTTCTATAGATAGATAACACTTGTAGGGTTGTGTATGTGTGGTAGGGTGAGGAGGGGTTAAGGGGGTGGGGGGAAGTGTGTGTGTGTTTGCAGTATGTGTTTACCTGTTATACACATGATGAACAAGGTAAGGACATAGATTCCGTGTAGTCACGGACTGTGTCGTGTTCGTACGTGTATGTGGGGGTGGGGAGGGGTGGGGGGTGTAGGAAGGCGGGGAGGGGGAGGGGGAAGGGCTCGCTTGGGTCTTGTGTATGTGTTGGGTACAATTCAGTTGTAGTTTCATTTCCGCATATATCACTTGTCATTAAACATGACCTAGTACAACATTTAAAGGTGAATGCACGGATTTGACGTGCATTATTATGTAGTGGAGTGCGGGGGGAGGGATTGTCCATCTTAATGCCTCGGTCACACAGCACTCCACGTCTTAATCACGTACAAAAAGTTCGGAAAATCTGGTGGACGTGGTCGTACGTGGTAATTTTCGGTCAATTTTGGTTTGGCCGTGCTTTGGACGGGGTATGGCCGTCGGCGGCTGTTCCACTGCTGAAGCACTGCCTAAGCACGGCTAACCACGTCCAGCCACGTGTAAGCCTAAAAAAAAAATTTGCACATGTTCTAAAACGAGGGGGGAAAAGGCAGCAAGTTATACCGATCCAGATCTTGTACAAAACACCTCCAGTCATTTGCAGTATGCCTGGAAAGAAGGGTGCCTCTGCCAAGAAGAGGTCGACGAAGGCTCACCAAGACTCCCAGGCCCAAGTCACAGTCCAGGTCCATATATGCCGCAAATCAGAAGTGATACAGAAGTGATTAGGCAGTGATCGGGACGTATTTCGAACTTGTTCGAGACGTTAGGTAGTGCAATGTACGTGGAAAAATCCATTTGTCAGTGATAAGCCGCTAAACACACGCTATTTCCCGTGATTCCAACGCGGTACATGCGTCCAATGACCGTGCTCTGGCCGTGACTGAACGCTAAACTTTCGCGTCTTACCGCGTCTCCCCAAGTTTTAATCACTGCCGGAACACGGATTACCACGCGTGTTTCACGTGGGTTGCACGTCTTTACCGCGTGTGTTACCCGTGGTTGTGCGCGGGCTAAAATTTTGAGCAGTTCAAAACTTTTTGCCGCGTCCGATGCCGTTCAGATTTCTCCCCGCGTCCTGCCACGTCTATACCTCGACCGTAGCTCGTCTTAACCTCGACATCAACGCGAACAACAACGTCCACTCCACGGGCAACAAATTTTGGACGCGCTTTGGCCGTGATTCAGCCGTAAAGGGCTGTAGGACAAGGTGACATGACTTATGTTCTCCCAGTCTGGCTCTTTGCCTTCTGCTTTTGGGGTAGGGGTGCGCTAGGGCTGGTTTGTAGGCTAGCATTTTATGCAGGTTCCTGGCAAAGTGACCTGTGGAAAGTGTCGTGGCACTCGTAGCCGGCAACCTTGTGTGCCCTCAGCACACTTCACCGCCTTGCAAGGCATATTTATTTGCTTTTTTTTTTGTTGTTGGGAGGGATAAAATTCAGTATATCAATGTCCTCATGGGAATTGATCGAGAGTGTGGAGTCCAATGCACCCCCTACCCCGCTCCCCCCGTTTACATTTGGGAGTATACACGTGTGTGTGTGTGTGTGTGTTTGTGTGTGTGTGTGTGTGTGTGTGTAGCCTGTATTCCGTTGTGTAACCCGCAAGCAATCATGGGCTCTATGCACAAGTCGGCCCGCGAAAGCGGCATGGTCACGTGGCGCGGGAATAACAAAGCTCGCTCGCGTGTACTCCAATGCTGCTTAAACAATTTAACTTTACCGACATTTTGGGATATTGTGATGTTTTGAACATAGCACATTCGTGCAATAATGATTACAGACACAGTATTATCCGGGGACAGGCGTTTTTTAAAGAGCGATTTGTCACTTCATGACATTCAGTTTAGAGTTCATCAATACATGTATTTCATCTTTCAGTGCAAATCGATGAAAGGAAAGTTCTTTTCTTTGCATAAAGGTTTTACGTCGGAGTTAGAGCATTCAAACGCAGCACAGTACTTCACCATTTTCAAACTCGAGCACGCTGTGTTATTCCCGCAGCACGTGACCGCCACGCCTTTGTGCATAGAGCCCATTCTGTTGCCGTGTAACCAACTAGACACAATACATGGTTGGTTGGTTGGTTGTTTTATTAAAGTCTTTTTTCACCAAGATGATAAAGACTGTACGCACGCATTCAAACTCACGCATTTAAACAGGAACACATGTACACACACTCAAGCACACGCACTTAGCACACGCACTTTCTCCATCTCTTTCACATATACTCAAACATAATTTATAAACGCATCATAACAAGTAACAATGTCAGTTAAATAAAAAGTACAACCAATACTATAAATAATATTACCGACACATCATTAAGTAAGATATACTATTGTTAATCAGAGAAAAGAACCAACAGCAGAACCGATAAACGTTTTTGCTAAAATAATGCAACTATCAAAACTAATTCTGCCGAGTGATGGTACACTGTTAGGCAAGAGGCCTCTTAAATCATTGCAATCAAACAGCAAATGTTTCAAAGAAAACGTCTCGTTACAAACGCATTTAACATTTTTGCAATACTTAGTCTTTATAGCATTTAAATATATTCTATACGCCATTGACACTACAGATCTAGAAATTCCACAGTGTTTTTCATACTGCAGATTAAATGTATAATGTTTCTTCATTTCTTTTTCAATTAGATTATTAACCTCTTTAGCAGAAAGTGAAATATGTAAAGATATTGCATTAATATTCGCAGCTCCGTTTCTGGCAGCTCGATCAGCCCACTCATTGGAAAGAAAACCACAATGTGAAGGAATCCAACAAAAATTTACCTGCGTACCATTAATTATAAGATTATGAACCAAGATTTTGATTTCTAATATAATATCTTTTCTTTCTTTATTATTATTTGAGTTCAAAGCCTCCAAAACAGATTTGGAATCAACACATATTACAATACTAAAGAGAGTTAAGGGCATACTAGATATTGTATTTATAGCCATTAGTACTGCAATCAGTTCTGCAGTGAAAATCGAAAATCCTTTTCCTAAATAGAATGAATGTGTTAGTTTAAAATCTGGAATAACAAAAGCTGCACCACTATCTCCATTTTCTAAGACAGAGCCATCAGTATATATTTTCAAATGACCCGAGTATTTTTCATTTAAATGACAGCGAATATCGGAAATCATTAACCCTGTATTATGATTCTTCTTTTCTCCAATGATATAAATATCATAATTTGCTTTCTGAAGTTCCCATAAAGGAACAGGAGACGCTATTTTCTGGTTATTCATAAGATCCGTATTTTCAATGTATCTCTGTACTAATTCTTTAGTATATGTAGCTATAGTTTGAAAAATTTTTTTTTTTTTGCGATTGCTTTGGAAATTGTATGTCCGATCTTAATTGCAACTCCTCATTGGTACTGTTATCTACTGCTGTTGCTCTAATAACATATTTAGCACAAAGCAGTTTCCTCCAGTCATCTAAAGGGAGAACTCCTGATGCTTCATATGCATATGTTGTTTTTGTATGTATTGGAACACCAAGCGCCAATTTTATAGCTTTACTATCTAAACTCTGTAATTTTTTAATGTAACATACAGGCGCAGAAAAATAAACTTCCTGTCCATATGATAATTTGGAACGAACAAGAGAACATGCTAAATGCACTAAAGTTTTGGAATCCTGACCCCAAGGCTGTTTACTAATGATTTTTTATCAAATTATAACTTTTCACTGCTTTTTGCATTAAGTATTCAATATGTTTTTTCCAGTGTAATTTAGAGGTTAGGTAAACACCTAAAAATTTTACTTCTTTGACATATTTGAGTTCCACATTATCAACATAAATTTTTGGTAATTGTCTAGGTTCATGCCCATTATTAAATAAAATCATATTGGTCTTTTCTTTTGAGAGCTCCAGTCCATTAATATTCATATAACTTGAAATATTACTTATTTCCATTTGATATAATTTACTGATGTGTTTTATTTCATAGAGAGACGTCTTCTTCAAGGATACGTTCATCCAGATAGCAATATCGTCTGCATATTGAACAAGAGAAACTCTTTTACTTACAACCTTAGGTAAATCATAAATTAAAATATTAAAAAGAATCGGAGATACTATAGAACCTTGTGGAATTCCCATATCTGTTGTGCGATGTGAAGAATACGAATTACCAACTTTCACGCTTATTTTTCGCCCTGTAAGAAAGGTTCTAATATAATTGTACATACGGCCAGACAACCCAATTCGTTTCAACTTATATAACAATCTCGCATGCCATACTCTATCATAAGCTTTGCATACATCAAAAAACGTGGCTAATGTACATTTTCTCCTTGCAAATTGTCTTTTAACCTGGGTAGTGTTACACTCTGTTTGATGTTGGTGTTTTCTATCAGTATCTGATTCAGCCCCGATGCTTGAATTCCTGATAGTTGTGTAACTCAGATTCGTTTATTCACACAGCCCGTCCAAACAGCATACAAGTCACAAAGTCGACGTATGAAGTTTTCCACTTTTATTCAGCACACACCAACAACTGCATACAATTCTCAACTCAACTTTCACAGCAACTCTCCAAATCACTATCAACAACTTTACTATCTACAACAATCTCGGCACAAGATTAAATAACCTCTCTCTTTTCTGGAACAATATGGTACATGGTAGAAATGACGCACTGCCACCAATCGAACTAAAGATCGTCATCACTGGCTTACGTCATTACACATTTCTTCTCCTTCCGGATCGTTCCTTCAAATGTCTACAATTATCCCGAATCTTCGATCGATAGTAAACAAGCCGATCCAGAAGATTCTACAACAATATCGACTAACGAAAATTATCAACGTTATACAAAGCCTCTCCTAACAACAATGCAAACTCAAATCAAAGGTAAATAAACTCCATTATTGAATACTTTGCAAATTGAAACGTTTAGATCTATCGTGCGCGCTTCCGACATACTTTCGTTCACGTTTCAACGTAACATAACCCCCCACTCAAGAAGAAATTTACCCAATTTCTTTCAACAACGTTGAAACGTAATGCACAAACAATGTACAGAATTAAGACTTATTTCAGCCTGTCTGAACACTATCAACGTTCTCAGTTCATTCACACAGAGTCAATGGTTTTCATCTTCAAATCTGTCTGGATATTGTCAATATTCACAGTTCATTCACACAGAGTCAAAGTTTCTCATCTGCAAGTCTTTCTGGATACTGTCAATGTTCACAGATCATTTACACAGAGTCAATGTTTCTCATCTGCAAATCTTTCTGGATACTGTCAATGTTCACAGATCATTTACCCAGTCAACGTTTTTCATTTTCAAGTCTGTCATTACCAATATTCTTAGTTCGTCCTCACATTCAATGTTCTTTCGTTCGCAAGGAATCGACGCCCTCGTCAGTTGCGGTCGTCATCGGCCCAGGGTCAAAGACGATGATCACGTGGGCTCCCCTGGAATCAGTGCGTCCTCCGTTGTCTCCTTCTTCCATCGGATGTCTGACGCAGTCGACGTTGTCAGCTCCCAGGATGCATTTGCTGGGTCTCACGGTCAGGTTGGCTTCTGCGGGACGGTGGAACGGCTCCCTCAAGGTCTGCAGATGCTCCTTCCAGGTCTGGGTGTGGACTTCATGTTCGACTAAAGTCGTAGAGCCTGGGACATCATTGAAGTTATGGGGAAACTCGCCCATAAGGTCCTTGAGCTCTAACTTTTGACCTTCCGTCAAGCTCGGTCCTAGCTTAACATCATTGATGCCTTCTTTGCTGTGGAAGTCTCCAAGTTCCAACAGTTCTTCGCTGTCAAAGCTGTCGTCGGTCACAGCTGCTGTGGCTGCGTGCACAGTCTCTGATGGCCTTTCCACGTACAGCTTAAGGAGGTTGGCGTGGTATATCTTGGAATGCTGGCCGACCTTCACCTTGTAGTCGTTGATTCCCACCACGGTCTCCACTTCGTACGGGCCTTTCCACTGCATCAGCAACTTATTGTGATCAGTAGGTAGCAGCACCAGCACTTTGTTGCCAGGTTTAAACTTCCTGTTCACAGCCCTACGATCGTAGTAGTGCTTTCCACAGTCTTGGGACTTCTTCAGGTTTTCTCTTGCTATTTCGAGAGTCTGCTCCAGCTTCTCCCGTAGCTCAAACACGTACTGGTAGCTGTTCTTCACCTCTGGGGTGTCTACTTCTTTCGTCCACAGTTCTTTTAGGATGTGCATCGGCCCTCGGATGGTTCTTCCGTACAGCAGCTCAAACGGAGAAAAGCCGGTGGACTCCTGCGGCACTTCTCTGTAGGCGAACAGTAAGGCGTTGATGTAACGATGCCATTGTCTGGGCTGCTCGCTGCACAGTTTCTTCAGGGTGGACTTCAGCGTAGCATTGAACTTCTCGACAAGCCCGTTGCACATCGGATGGTAGGGTGTCGTAGTCAAATGCCGGATGCTCAGCAGTCTGTTGACCTCCTTCATGCAGTCAGAGACGAACTGCGTCCCGAGGTCTGTCAGAATTTCTTCAGGCACTCCAAGTCTACTGAACATGTCCACCAGTGCCTCTGCTACAGTTTCAGTGTCAATCTTCTTCAATGGCACTGCTTCTGGGTACCGAGTCGCATAGTCCACTAAAGTCAGTACCCATCGATGACCTTCTTCACTCGGAGGTCTTATTTCGCCGATTAAGTCTAAGGCCACCCTCTTGAAAGGTCGGTCGACCAGAGGCATCCTCTGCATAGGCACTTTCGGGACCCTTCCTCGAGGTATGGTCTTCTGGCAAATGTCACATGATCGGCAGAAACGGCTGACGTCCGCATGAAGTCCTGGCCAGTAGAACACCGCCTGGATTCTGTCTGACGTCTTCTTGATGCCTAGGTGACCTCCCATGATTGAGTCATGTGCTACTTCCATCACCTGGCGCCTTAGGGGTAACGGTACCAAGACTTGACGTAGTGGTTTCCCTCCGTTGACCCTCGGGTGCTGGAAGATTCGGTACAGGATCTTGGCCTTCACCTCAAAATAGACCGTACCACTGCCTTTGGTCACGTGGTCTTGGCGGTTCCTGTACTTGTTTAAAGTACTATCAGCTTCCTGGAGCTGGATCAGCTTATCTCTGTCCACGATGGCAGCTTTAGAGTTGTCGGCGACCTTCAGTGGCGTAGACGTCTTGTCTCTCTTGGCCTGGGCCCTGGTAGTAACAGCACCGACGATCTCTGGTCGGCAGGGCTGAGCCGGAGTAACCACATTGTCCCGTAGCAGCTCTGTAAGGTCTCCATCGGGAAATGGCAATGGATCCTCCTCCACAACTTCGACGCGTTGGGTTGAGGCAGGACTCCACTCTGGATCGGAGTCGTCGGGTCGTCTCGCGCCGTCGATATTCCCGATCATCAAATCATACAGCGGCTTCTTCAGGCAAACCGCTTCGACTTCGCCTATGTAGAAAGGGGTGTTGACATGAATTTTTGCAACTGGCGCTCTCACACATTTGCTGTCGGCCATAAGTGTCCATTTTGAATCGCCAGTGAACTGTTCTTTAGCGATTAGGTCTTCTCTGACGATGACCCCACTGCAGCCAGAGTCTCTTAAAACAGTCACTTCATGATTTCCGACGCGTCCCTTGGAAATTGGCATGTTCTGGACGGTCACAGCTGCGCTGGCGACGACGGGGATGGATTTCCCGTTGGCAAGGAGAAGTTGGCCATCGGTTATGCACTCTTGCACGTCCGCGGGAGTAGCTGCGCGCTCGGTCTCACTCGGAAGAATGACGCTCCCGCCGCACACTTGGTGGTCAGATCTACTGGTTTGCCGTTGATTGGAGAACCGCCTCTGCCGGTTGCCCGCCGCTGCGTTGTCCGTACTGCTCCGCTGTCCGCTACTTTTGTTTTGAGGACAATTAGCCGCCCTGTGGTCTGTAGCGTTGCAGGTGAAACAGCCTCTTGAATGCCCTTCCCTGGGAGGTGGCGTGGAGTCCGTCTGTTTCTGGTTCGTCTGGCTCCCTTGGATCTGGTTCACGTGGTTTTCAGTTTTCTGAAATGGTTTCGTCGCCTTGGGTGGCCCCAGCGTCTTCTCATGAGCGATGAGATATCTTTCAGCAGCTTCAGCAACGTCTTTTAGCGTCTGCAACTTTTGTATTTCCAAGTGGATCGCGAGGTCCTTAGGGCAGGCGTTGAGTAATTGTTCCCTCACGATCAGCTCATGGAGACTCTCGTAAGTCTTCCCTTTGCCTGATAATTCCACCCACTTGTGTAGATATGACGACAGGCGCTCCACAAACTGCTTTGGTGTCTCGTCTGACAAAGGCCGGCATTCACGAAAGCGTTTACGGTAGCCCTTTTCTGTAAAGTTGTAGCACTGCAATAGGGCCGCTTTCAAAACGTCGTAGTCTTTGGCGTCATTATTCGACAGTCTACTGTAGACATCGAGCGCCTTCCCCGTCAGTAGTGCGCTGAGTATGATCGCCCAGTCTTGACGTTGCCATTTAGCGCTTTCGGCGAACCTTTCGAACCTCGCCAGATAGCTGTCGATCTGGTCCTTTTCGTCGACGAACACTGGCAATTTTGGAGCCTTGAAGTCACTGATAACTTGTGGCGCGCGCTGCTGTTGTTGGATGCGCGCCATTTCTAACTGGAATTGACGCTCAGCCTCTAATCGTCTCTCTTCCATCTCGTCACGTCGACGCTTTTCTTCTCTTTCTTCTCGGCGACGCTGCTCTTCTCTCTCTTGCCGCTGCTGTTCAATTTCTAGATGCTTCTGTTCTAATTCTCTTTCTTCACGGCGACGCTGCTCTTCTAATTCTCGTTCTTCGCGCCGTCGCTGTTCTTCTCTTTCTTCACGCAATATTCTCTCCTGGAATTTGACGTACTCCGTCAGCTGTTTGCCTTTTAGATTTAGTTCAACCCCTTTCTGCCAGAAGTCAGCCATCTTGATGCTTCTGGAAAGTTCTTTTCTGGAAAGTTCTTTTCTAGAAGGTTCTTTTCTGGAAAGTTCTTGACTGTGCTGTACCTTTCTAGACTGTTCTAGAACAGCACGCTTTCTGCAGTAGCGCTGATGCTTGTCACTAGTCGCTTTCGCTGACGCAGGCCCCGCTGTCCTCGTCGTATGCGACGCTGCACCACGCTGGTGTTGATGTACACGCTCCTGTGCTGAAGTAGACGCGACGTCCGCTCGCCGCTCTATGTAACACTGGCGATGTAGCTCCGAGACTGTCCCTCGACGTAGTCTTACGGCAGCCACGTAGTCCCGATCTGTTGTTCGCTCACGAAGCAACTCTTCAGCGACTACACGCCCTTGCAGTCAACCCGAACCTATCGGTGATGTAGTCCCAGTATGTTGGCCCCTCTCGACGCAACTCGTTGGCGGCTACCCTCGATGACTGCCTCTCGTAACGTTGACTCGCTTGTTGTAGCAGTTGAACCCTTGGCTATGGCGTGAATCGCGGCTTGACCCCCAAAATGTTACACTCTGTTTGATGTTGGTGTTTTCTATCAGTATCTGATTCAGCCCCGATGCTTGAATTCCTGATAGTTGTGTAACTCAGATTCGTTTATTCACACAGCCCGTCCAAACAGCATACAAGTCACAAAGTCGACGTATGAAGTTTTCCACTTTTATTCAGCACACACCAACAACTGCATACAATTCTCAACTCAACTTTCACAGCAACTCTCCAAATCACTATCAACAACTTTACTATCTACAACAATCTCGGCACAAGATTAAATAACCTCTCTCTTTTCTGGAACAATATGGTACATGGTAGAAATGACGCACTGCCACCAATCGAACTAAAGATGTCATCACTGGCTTACGTCATTACACATTTCTTCTCCTTCCGGATCGTTCCTTCAAATGTCTACAATTATCCCGAATCTTCGATCGATAGTAAACAAGCCGATCCAGAAGATTCTACAACAATATCGACTAACGAAAATTATCAACGTTATACAAAGCCTCTCCTAACAACAATGCAAACTCAAATCAAAGGTAAATAAACTCCATTATTGAATACTTTGCAAATTGAAACGATTAGATCTATCGTGCGCGCTTCCGACATACTTTCGTTCACGTTTCAACGTAACAGGTAGTTAATTTTACTAGATGGTCTACTGTAGATCGGCCTTTCTGAAAACCTGCCTGATTTACAGGAATTAGTTGCTGTTTAGTACAATAGTATGTTAGTCTCTCTAGTATGATCTTTTCCATTAACTTACAAACGTGTGATGTTAAGGAAATGGGTCTATAACTAGATGCTTCTGCTCTAGATTTACCTGATTTTAAAATTGGTATTACTAGAGAAGACTTCCATATATCTGGCAAAATGCCTCTTATCCAACATTTTTGTATAATATCATGCAGAATATGTGTCCACTTATCAGGAAGATTATTCAATAAAATATAAGACATGCCATCAAGGCCTACAGCAGACTTTTTGTATGCTAAAGCAGATAATGCATCTTTAAGTTCTTTAACAGAAATATTTGCATTAATGAACAACTCGTTGTCTGGAGCCGGAACTCCGTATTCATTTAACTCCTCCATCAATTTTCTTTCATTTAGCTTATGTTGTGGTAAAGTACTAGAGTTACTAGCGCTAGCAAAAACGTTTACAAATGCTTCAGCCTTTTCTTTTGGTGAGGGGAAATTATTATTATTTAATTTAATAGGACATTGGGGTAATTGATATCCATTTTTCATTTCCGCTACTTTCTTCCAAGTCTTTAAACAATCTTGAGAACTAGATATTTCATTAAGACAAAAATCTGACCAATACTTCCTCTTTTCAGCAGCAATAGTTTTGTTGCATGCTATCTTTGCTCTTTTCATTGCATCAAAAGACTGGTCTGATTTTGATTTTAACCAATGTTTATATGCACTCTTTTTTTGTTTTACCGCGGTTTCACATTCTTCATTCCACCATATGTTTCCATTTCGTGATTTCTTTTTTGATGTTCTTTTTTTAGGAATAGATTTATTTGCTGCAAGATGAATGCTGTTAATAAATTGAGTGTATACATTATTAATATCGTCATCCTCAATAAAATGTGTATCATAAGACAACAATGTATTTTTAAATAATTCCCAATCTGCTCGACCGTAGATGTACTTTGGAATGACATCATCTTCTGATTGCAGATCAACAATATTGTTTAAGGTTGTTACAATAGGCAGATGATCACTCCCTAGAGAATCAGATTGAACATCCCACTCACAATTAATAGCGAAATTAGAAGAAACAAGAGTCAAATCAATTGCTGACGGTCTATGAGCTGGAACATCTGGTATACGAGTAAATCGTCCATCATTTAATAAAATTAAATTTGAGTCTATAATGGCCTCAGTAAATTGCATGTTAGAAGTATGAACACACAGTTTATCCCAAATCGGCGAATGGGCATTAAAGTCACCGTTAATTATCCACAGTTCTGAATCTGTAATAGATTTAATCCAATCGTTATTATGATCACTAGGCCCTCTCGGATAGTAGACTGAGCAAATATTCACACACAAGTCTTTGTTAACTTTAAGTGTAATACAAGCTGCATAAACTCCATCTGCATCTTTAGGAACCGGAGATGTGGTCATTAAATAATCCATATCATTCCTGATGTAAATTGCAGACTGTATTTTATTCCTATTAAAGTTAGTCACAGGCGGGTAGTAGAAACCTTGAAGCTTTGGCAATTTTTGGCTGCTGACATTTAAGGACTGTAATGTTAATATATGATGATCGTTGTTGGACAAATATTCACGTAAGTATTGTATATTTGTGGCAATAGATCGACAATTCCACTGAAATATAGACAATCTTTCTCCTTTCATTTATAGAAAGTTATTCAATTAATCAAAAAAGGAAAAGAAAATAAAAAAAGTTTTTAAAATTTTGAACATGTAATACTAAACAGTTTTATCAATTAATGTCGAAATTCCTTCAGTAAATGTAAAATAATGTCACAATGGCAACTCTTCTGGTAGCAGTAAATCAGCTAGTACCAATGAACTGGAAACACTGGCTTGGGAGAAAGGTGCCACCTGCCTCTTAGGTCATAGTACCCGAGGCAGTCACTTGCCTGGTAGGGCCGAGCAAGTCTCCTACGGCCTGGTTTCTTCCACAGAAGACTATGGAGGTATCTGCCAATGTTTCCAGCTAAAATACTAGATCCTTTTCGGTTTGGGTGCACCTTGTCTCGGAGGGTGTAGATGGGCACGTTGTCATGATTAACAAACGAAACCCTTGGTTCATCCAGAAGGTCTGAGACTGTTAGAGCATTAAACACATCTCTCTTGGAGCGAAGAATCATATCATTTATTGCTGCAATCTTACGGACGACAATTTTGGCCAGAGGATGTTGAATTGCCACGGTCTTGATGGTCTGTACGAATTCCTTGCTGGCGGACTTTGGATCCTGGTTTTTGAGATCATTCACACCCACATGGATCACGATGGTCTTCAGTGGGGTGTTGACATCTTCCTGAATCCGGTGTAGTGCCCCAATTATTTCTTTAGTGGCCGACGCTTTAGTTTTAATTACTTCAAACCCGTAGGAATGACCAAGTCGGGTTGCCTGAACGCCATTCAAAACAGAATCATGTACGATCGCAATCACATCATCATACTCTTGTTTATTTCCTGACTTTGGTATTGCATCGCAGGACGAAGACTTGACGTCATCAATGATGTCATTATCGACAGCATTTTTGTTTTGTTTTTTCTCTTTTTTCTGCCTTGCCTTTCCACCAGCCATGTTGATTTTAGGGGGAAGAGATGATGTTTGCGAGGGCTGTTGTTGACTGCCACTCGAAGTCGATGGTGCCGATCTTACTGCGGCTGCGTATGAAACACGGGGCTGTGGCGGTTGCAAATGCGTCGTCTGCTCTTCAGCACCCGTTCGTTTCGATGTTCGGATCCCTTGCTCATGCAGTTGCTTGATCAGTTTTGCTTGATCCAGAACAATCTCATGTAAATTGGCAACCGTTCGGTGCAAATTGTCGATCAAGATTTTGAGCTCACTTAGGGTTTAGGTCTGACACTGGCAACTCTTGCAGTCCATTTCAGTGTTGACCGCGATGTCTGCAGTCAATGTTGCCGGTTCCACCTCCACTTGAAGCTGAATCTCTTCTTCCGTGGCCACCTCTTCCTCCACTTTCTCATTCTGCCTTCTTTTTCTCGCTGATCTCCGCGCTGTCATTTTTTTTTTAGCACTGCTGAGTTTACCAAAAACCAGAAAAATGTTGGTAGCTAAATTTTGACAGTTGTTGCCATATTGAGACCGGAAGTGACCTCCTAGACTATACCAACATTTATATATTTATATATATATATATATATATATATATATATATATATATATATATATATATATATATATATATATATATATATATATATATATATATATATATATATATATATATATATATATATATATTTATATATCATTTATCGTAATGTTTGGTGTTATACTGTGAGGTCGAGTGTGTATCTAGACAATACATATTTATGTAGCTGTGCAACTAATTAGACAGTATTTATTTGTGTGTGTATGTGCGCGCTGTAGGCAGTGTTATAGCACGCAGCTCTGTTATCAGGATATTGTATATTTACACTTTGTCGTTAATCAAACGGATGTGTTCTTATGCATGCGGGGCTATCCGTGATAATGATGGTGATGACGATGACTAGATTTCTTGCTTTTGTGATAATGATGAGGATTTGGGTCGTTGAGGTAGATTTACTCATATATAATTGCACCAATTGAATTCATTTCTATTTTTAACAGCGTAAGGAATATATAACATTGAATAATTTTACATTATCTTATGTAGGTTCAATGTTAGTGTTGTCAGTTTTATTTCGTTTAATTTGGATGGATTACATGTTTTAAAAAAAATGTTTTATTGTCAAAATGTGGGTTTACCCACTTTCTCAACCCCCAAATTCCCAACCACACCCCTCCTCTCTGAAAATGGACTGCTTTTGCGTCTTTCGTGGTTGGTGCAAGTGCACTGTTGAATCTAGTCTAGGATAGCCAAGAAGAAAACAGCCGTGCGTAATGAGTAAAAACTTTGAAACAAAAAATTGCTGATTTGTTTGTTTGAGTGAAGTGGACGAAGCATTGTTTTGTGTTTTCTCACCTCACCCTTTTTTAATCTTGTTTTTAAAGATTTATTTAATCAGCCTCTATATACGTTTACCTTCTCTGTCTCTGTCTCTGTCTCTGTCTCTCTCTCTCTCTCTCTCTCTCTCTCTCTCTCTCTCTCTCTCTCTTCTCAAGTCTCTTTCAATCTCTGTGGGTTCCCATTCTTCTCTCTCTCTCTCTCTCTCTCTCTCTCTCTCTCTCTCTCTCTCTCTCTCTCTCTCTCACACACACACACACACACACACACCCACACACACACCCACACACACACACACACACACTGTACTCTATAAAATACAACACAATAGAACTTTGTTCGTCTCAACCCCAGCAATATAGGCCTATTACAGTGCCAAATTATAAATCACTTATAAATCACGTGACATAAACGCGACGAATAATCATAATTAATCAGTGCTTTCTCTCTCTCTCTCTCTCTCTCTCTCTCTCTCTCTCTCTCTCTCTCTCTCTCTCTCTCTCTCTCTCTCTCTCTCTCTCTCTCTCTCTCTCTCTCTCTCTCTCATGATCACTGAATCACTTTAGTTTCAAAAGCGCATGCACATCACCGAGTTGATAATGGAGAGAGAGAGAGGGAGAGAGCAACTTACAAGATAGGCTCTTCATAATTATGCAACAATTAACTAACAAGACATTTATAAATCAACAGCACGGAACGTGTTTGATAAAAAGGTATTTCATATAACATCATGAGTGAATATGACAACTACGCACAACCTGCTGCAGTGACAACATGGCACACGCACTTGCAGACTACATAATTATGCAAAGCACCGTTTCAGCACGACGTTATGGGAACTGAACTCTTCCGCGCGCCAAAAGGTCAAGGGAAGTAACTAGCGGCAAAAGGTATTTTTACAACAAAACAACAAACAGCGAAGTTCCTTTAAAACTTTGCAACAAAATAGTTCAAGAAGTAAAATTTCATAAACTTCTTGAACAATAATTTGTCTTAGTTAAAAAAAAATATTTTAAATGTTAGTAAAACTAATTCTAAAAGGACTTACCAGTTATCAAGGATTAAACATTTAAATTTTAATTTGTAATCTCGTAAACTATTCTATTTCGGGACATATTGAGCCATTTATTCATTATTCTTAAACTATTTGGGATATTGCTAGGACAAGGCCATGAAACCTTTAGTTAGGATTCATAGAATATGGCTGTTATTAGAAACAAAATCTCTCCGAATGACTCCAAACAGATTAACATACTACCTCTTGTCAACAGATTAAAATTCAATAAAGGAATTTTCGTGCACAAGATCCTTTCTGGTAATGCATGCGTCTATCTTTCTATTTCTTTTTTCTAGTAAAACTGCCAGATTTTCTACCAAACTAAATATCCAATTTCCAAGAATTGATCTGTTTAAAACTAGTCTGTTATATTCAGGTTCCACTTTATGGAATAACTTTCCTGAAGTTCTTCGCAGTGCAGCAACTAAATACACATCCTTTAGAAAACACTTTTTAGAACACATTAACAAAAATTAGTTACTTAATAAGAGTTCTACATGAAAAATGTATTAGATTCGACTGTTTTACGTAAGTTGTACGCACGTGCGTGTTTGAGTGAACACAGGTCTTGTTTATCGTGTCACATTATTATGTTATTGTTATAAAGTTATTTTGTTATACTAATTGTTATTATTACAAGCCCCAAGGGCAAGATGTAAAAAAAGCGCACACACTGCCAGTGCTTAATTTTTGTATCTTTGTTAAATGAAATTGTTATCTTATCTTA
This sequence comes from Oncomelania hupensis, assembly GCA_036898135.1. Taxonomy (NCBI): domain Eukaryota; kingdom Metazoa; phylum Mollusca; class Gastropoda; order Littorinimorpha; family Pomatiopsidae; genus Oncomelania; species Oncomelania hupensis. Next base: position 62,908,979 of record CM072515.1, read on the forward strand.
AACTTATCTTCCTATTTGGAGATCACATGACTTTTAGGGAGAATGCATTGATTTGACTTCTTGTGTGTCCAGAACGTTTCCAAATATAAACTGCATTTAACGTTCCTATGTTTTAACGTTTATAAAATTTAGAATAATATTAAATGGAACAGATTTATTAGTAATTTACCAACTGCCGTGTATTGCCTTTTAGTTTCATCTTTATGACGTCTCCCCGAAATCCAATGGGAGATAATTGGAACATTTCGACTGCCAGACCAATCCTTTCTCCTCTCACAACTAGCCCATCTCCAACCCCGGATTCACTTTAAATTGTTCTTGTACATTATTATTATTATTATTATTATTATTATTATTATTATTATTATTATTATTATTATTATTATTATTATTATTATTTTAAATATAAATAAGATAAGCAACAAACGCGAAAAGACGAAAAGATAAGTCTAATAATCCTTCTTGTGGATGCAAATAAAATAGAAACATTTGCTCTCTCTCTCTCTCTCTCTCTCTCTTCCCCCTACCCCTCCCGTGGGAGTGCCGTGGGTTTCTGTATAAATAGTATCCCATTTTGTGGTAATTTAGTGATTTAAATAACCTCAATTTCTGTCAATCTCATTTGTTCTTTCTCGCTCCTACTCTGTTATATCAATCTAATGTCTTCTTCGCTAGACCAGTCACCTATCTTTTTTGTTGAAAACTCTTCCAAAACTCCTGATTAGTGTATGGGGTCAGCTTGGGGACAATGAAATAAGACCAGACAGGTTAGGACACGGGTCCTCAGCCAGACAAATCAACTGGATTGGCCCGAAATTCTGTTGATTTGCCCAAGGGCATCGTCAGGAATCACAGGCGCTTGTATCCGGACACGCCAGCGCCTATGCGGCCTATGACGCGTCTCCCTTCTCTGGGTATCATTTAATACAATTTAATACTAGACGAAGCATAGGCAAATGCCCTCGCGTGTCCAGATACAAGCGCCTGTGAGTATGACATTCTCCCATCTAGACGCCATTTAACGTTTCCGTGTACCCAAGTGTTCCACTATACGAACCAAATCTAGCTTTGTCTCCCAAATCCATCCAACTATTAAACAATTGTTAATATATGTCTCTCAGAAAGAAAGAAGAGAGAAGGACAAGAACTTGAACAGCTTGTACAGAGGCTTGACACCACCTCCAGAGTCTATGGAATGGAAATAAGTGCAGAGAAGACCAAAATGATGACCAACAACAACAAAGGCATCAACATGAACATCGAAGTCCAAGGCCAATCCCTCAACACAGTGCATAGCTTCAAATATTTAGGAGCAATTGTATCAGACAATGGGTCCCAACACGAAGTCCTCTCCAGGATCGCACTAACAACTGCAACCATGACAAGGTTGAAGCAAATTTGGAAAGACAGGGCCATCGGTCTACATTCCAAGGTAAGGCTGCTGCGCTCCCTTGTCATCTCCATCTTCCTATATGCTTGAGAAACATAAACACTCACAGCAGATTTACAACGAAGAATACAAAGCATGGAGATGAGGTGCTACAGAAGACTTCTGGGGATTTCTATACCCATTACATCACCAACGACGAAGTCCGACAGACCATCACACAAGCCATTGGACAATACGATGACATGCTCACAGTGGTGAAGAACTGAAACTCCGATGGTATGGCCACGTCATCAGAGCATCAGACCTTGCAAAGCCCATTCTGCAAGGCACGGTGCTATGGGGCAGAAGAAGAGGGAGACAGATAAAGAGGTGGGAGGACAACATTCGAGAATGGACTGGCTTGGCACTGAGCGAAGCCATGAGGGTTGTTGAGGACAGAGAAAGATCGAGTACGCTGGTTAAACGATCATCTGTGGTGCCCCAACGACTTTCGAGTTAAGGGATTGGATAGTATAGGATAGGCAGGGTGTAAGGACTTGTAGATGTATGTTTGTTCACTTTTCTTCTATATTTAATACCATATTTTACACGGCATCAATCATAGAATTTAAATGAATAAACCAGTCTGCATATTCATTTGGATGTCTGTATACAAATCCAATTATAATGGGAACTTCATGTTTTATGTTAATTTCACGCCAAATAGATTTGCACGATGCTGTTCAAGGGGATAAAGACACACTTATATTTAATTGATTCGCTTATATAAACTAATAACCCGGTTTCTTCATATTTTTCTCAATCCTGCAAGCATTGCTATTTGTTAATCTTATGACTTGTCACATAGCTATGATTCAGAGAAACCAAAAACATGAAACGGTGTGTTGTGATTATTAAGAATGGATGATATTTCGTGTGTTTTGTTGATATTCGAATTCCATCTTTAGATGGCCAGGTGCAACAATATCATTGAATACTCGTATACAGCAACACAAATTATACAACAACACAAATCATAAAGTATTATTTTTCAATAATCCTCGCTAGAGCTCAAGGTGTTAACTGTGCGTAATCTATCGTTGCTGAAAACAAATATAAAAAAACATCAAAAAGATTAAAAACAAAATATATTAACAATAGGTGCTTTCTATGAAATACAAATTCTAATGACCGACAGGTTATTTTGTGACTGAAACATTTAGCAACAAAATAAGCCATCTTCAGATCTGAGCTGCACTAAATGAACACCCTACTTTCAGTCAATTAAATGGTAGATTTTCACGAAGGAGTACTCGTGCACCAATAAACGATGGATAATGGTCAAAGCAACCATATACTAGCTAGTGGTACACACACTTCTGTATTGTAGGAGCTTTGTTACTTGCCGCAGATTCTATTATGTACTAGAATCTGCGGTTAGATCTACTCTTGGTGGTGTTGTTTCTAATTGTTCAATATAACAAAGTTGAACAATATTTGTCCAGTGTTTGTCAACCAGGTCAACTACATTTCAGCTGTTCACAAACTGTCCACATGCAGAAGTTAGAATCTTCAATGCAAAGATTTGAGGAAGAAAGTTTGTCTGCTGGTGGGGCCTGTTGTGGATTCAGTGGGTTTTTTTTTCTACGCTTTTACCTTGTACTTCGCAGGTTTTGATCGAAGGCCCACGTCAATATTTCTCCGTAATGCGCCTGTGTTTATCTTCATAACTCCTGTCCTCGTGATACCGTGATTTGGTATTTTATTTTTTATTTTTATTTTTGTAACAGGAAGGTGTGTCTGCTGAGAACCAATCAAATATTTTATTTACATCGGTAGACCAATCACGTTGCCTTAAAAGAAGGCGTCGTAGGAACAAGGTCAAGGACCGTAAGCTGACTGCGGGAAGCTTTTTCTAAGGTAAAAGGACTTGCACTGTGGGTTTGGCGTACCAGTGACCAACTTTCTACGTCGAATTCTTTGATCGAGTTTTGCAGACGAGTGCAATATACTACCATGGATGCAGGAATCGCAGCCAAGAAGCCGAAACTGGACAACGGGGACGGAGAGGTTAGTTTATATTTATTACACATTGCGAAACAAATAAACAACACATTCGTGGTTACGTCTATCATGTTCTACTGTTTACTGCTACTCGGCTAAGTACGCTTGCAGTGTTATTCCATCTGTTGACCTTGTCTGAGGTAGGTAAAGTCAAGAAGTCAGTGGTGGGTAACTGCTTTGTCGCGCTTCAGTGACAGCTAAGACTGGCGATATGGCAGACGGGGATACTATCCCAGGGAAAGAGGGGTAGGGACCTGAATCAACACTGAATCACCAGAGCAATCATTCTGCTAAAATGGACAGTGAAAATGGCAACTTTTTATATCGCCCACCACGGAATTCGAACCTGGGTCATCGGTGTGCCAGGCGAACGCTTAACCACTTGAGCTACGGCGGTGGGACTGGCCTTGTAAGACTGGCCGTAAGCAACTGGGTTTTTATAGAACACGTGTAACATGAGTACAGTTGCAGGCAATACTGCAGAACATTATATTTATATATTATATATATACACACGCGCGCGCGCGTTTAGTTACTTAAAATAATGTTTGTCTGATTTTTATAATAATTGTATCCATGCATCAACCACTTTTCTTCCTTGCTTTGTAACAAATCAGCTTTTGATATATACCACTTAGGTTCATTAATTATAACGTAGGTGTAATGTGTGCTTGTGATGTGCAGATTGTTGTTTGCATTTTGGATTGTGTGCTAATTCTGTAAGTGTGCATTCTAAATGTAAGCTATATGTATGCGTGTACATGTATGCGTGTACATGTATACATGCATGTGTGTTTGTGTGTGCATGTGTACCCAGAAGTACTCACACAAGAACTTTAAAGATGACACAAAATCAAGATTGAAAGACCGCAGATCTGAGAGTTCCCTCCCCCACCACCCTTCCTCCACGTTGTAGAAAAGCAAACAATGAGTTTGCAAGATAATGGGGTTATCTCTCTGAGTCAATCTTTGGAGCATAACTCTGGTTGTCACTCTCTCTCCCAGTGTGCCCATGAAGGCCTCCAAGCTGTGTGGGTCCCACTTCCCCCTCAATCCCTCCCTCTCTCTCTCCCTCCCTCTCTCTTTCACTCTCTTATTCACTCTCTCTGTCTCTTTCTTTTTTCAGCCTTCCTCGCTCCATTCCCCTTGAACTCTCTTACGCCTTCCGTCTCTTGTCTTGCAATCTCTGCTTCATGTGCTGTCCATCTTTTCCATGCCCTTGACCCAACGCTAAGAATTAAACATAACCCTCGCGATGGTCTCGTTGAAGCACAACACACGTGCTGCAGAACGCTGCTTATTGCAATTTGTTTACTCTCGGTTTTAAGGTGTAATCAGTACAGAGCTGTCCAATATTCAGTGAAGGACACTCATGCAATCAGCGTAGTTCATTCTCATGACCCTGCTTGAGCGCCTTGGACACAAACCCACCCACCCTAACCTGCTTGCACACGCACACACACATACACACTGCACGATCTTCCTCATTGGATCAGTTAAAGTGAGTCCGAGCCAATTATTTATCAAATTTTTACATGAGATATTATGATCATTTGTAGATTATTATTATTATTATTATTATTATTATTATTAGTAGTAGTAGTAGTAGTAGTAGTAGTAGTAGTAGTAGTAGTAGTAGTAGTATTCACATTATCATGACTAAAGCTCTCAAATTATATATGCATATTTATATAATAGTGTCCTCCGTGGGGGTGCCGGGGGTTTCAGTATAAATAGTATCCCCACTTTCTGGAAATGTAGTGCTTTAAATTCCCTCTGTCGCTGTCTTTCTCCTTGGTTCTTTCTCATTCATACTCTGTTCTATCAATCTTCGTATACTATCTTCTTCGCTAGACCAGTCACCTACTTTTTTTCCTTGAAAACTCTTCCAAAGCTCCCCAGTTGTGTATGAGGTCTGTTGGATCAGCTTGGGAATATTGGAAGTTTTTTGCCAAATGGTCAATAGGGCTTCCTGTGATATTATTTAGCAATGTAGGCATTTTATATGTATGCGTTTTGTTGATATTTTATAGTGATGTTAGTTTATATTCTATTTTGTTTTTGTAAACGGGGGTTCGATAAATTAGAGTATAGCCTCAGGGTTCCCTGCGTGGGATGCCTTTATTGTAAAGTGACCGGCTGGTGGAGTGCCTTGTGTGTTACCACTAGGGTTGTTTTAGCAGATCTTTTATACAGATCAGGGGCGAGTCCTCTTTCAACCAAATTGTCCTGATTTTGTGGCCCTGATTCGGCTCTTTGCAATCCGCTGGACCCTGTAAAAAATGAATAGCTAACTAATTATACATGTAATAGTTTTTATAAACCACATGTCCAGCTCAAGAGCTGCTCAAGGCGATACAGGATCTAACTCAAGCCGCTTGAGGCTCCCATTTCAGTAAAGTCAGAGGAATAGTTACTTAAGACTAGTCTAGCTGTGAGCGTTTGGACTTGTAGCCCCTTACTGGGTTAGCGAAGTAAACTAAGAACAATAATACTTATAATATAATCATGTTCAGATTTTAGCAGATGATCTGTAGAGTATAAACCGAGGTCTAGCCTGTGCACGCACGCATTCCATCGCATGGACTTTAAAGATCCTGACGCCCATGTCCTGGACGGGTGAGTGCCGGCTGCCCAAACACACCCAGCACGCACTAGGTCCCTTCTCCCCATCCCCGGTCGCCCAGGATTGTGCTCAGTCGCCTGGGCGTCAGACTATGCGCTCAAAAGCTGCAAGTGGGCGTTTTGGGCGGCTTGAGTTAGATCCTGTATCGGCCAGCGCCTTGAGCGGCTCTTGAGCTGAAAAAAGCGCTATATAAAAGTAATAAAATAATTCTTTTTAAAAAGCTCTTGGAATGCGCAGACTAGCGTTTGCCATACTTTAGACCCTAAAGTTTATGGAGTACAAGACGATACACATTATAAGCTGCCCGCCTCTTCCCTTATTAAGAATCTTGATTTCATTCTGAAGATTTTAGCCATACATTATCCTCCGTATTATAAGATGCATGGGTCAGAGTGCAGGACGAAAGTGTAACCTTGTGGTCCTTAAAATACGGTACATTCATATTTCGCGATTAGTAGACACAACAAATACATTACTGTACATATTAGTGCATATTCTTCTTTCAGCTTGAATTAGACATTTAATTAGTTTGTGTTTGTGTGTGTGTGTGTGTGTGTGTGTGTGCGTGCGGGTAGGGGTGCGCGGGTGTGTGTGGGTGTATGTGGCTGTGTGTGTGTGTGTGTGTGTGCATTTTGATCCAGGTTGAGATACACTTTAAGTCTCCATGACCTTCTTGTCACTATCGGCAGAGCTAGTTGAGATTAGTCCTTGTCAAGGCTTTCTTATCTGAGGACCTTATTTTTCTGTGGCTACAAAATGCATTTTAAGATTTACTCAAGCACCACTCTCAGTCATTTCAATTATTAGATGCTGGCAAAGCCCTAAGCCTAACTCTCACCACTAAAGCTGGATAGATCATTGATACTCAGTATGCATTCCGATTGTTAGAGATCTGTGAGGACGGCACTTGCCTCTGTTCATAAGCTAACAGACTATGGGCAGTCGTCAATCCGTTTTAACACACCACCCCATTTTTTAGCGTACAGGTTTTATTCCTGTTAGGGTTAGGTTAGAAATTGGTCATGCCAATCCATTGCGAAAGATTGATCCTATCCTATCCTATCCTGTCCCGTAACTCGGAGGTCGTAGGGGCACCACAGATGATCGTTTAACCAGCATACTCCATCTTTGATCCATGCTCCTAAAATCACCCACAGATTAATTTGCGTTTCCCTGACGATGGTATTATACTATATCATGCATTGTAGACTTCGAGAAAGCATTTGACCGAGTCTGGCATGCAGCTCTGTGGGCAACCATGAGAGTGTACAGCATCAGCCCTAACATTATTAAAGTCATCGGAAACCTGTATGACAAGTGTAGTCCTCCACAACAGCGCCATCAGAGCATCAGGCCTTGCAAAGATCATCCTGCAAGTAACGGTGCAAGGAGGCAGAAGAAGAGGGAGACAGAAAAAGAGGTGGGAGGACAACATTCGAGAATGGACTGGCTTGACACTGAGCGAAGTGGTGGATCAGAACAACAATCGGCGTGCGTCAAGGATGCCTACTCTCTCCAGCAATTTTCAACACCTTCCTGGAGCGCATCATTTCATAGGCCCTTGCAGATCACGAAGGCACAGTCAGCATAGGGGGTAGAGCAATCTACACCCTTTGTTTTGCGGATGACATTGATGGATTGGCTGGAGAGGAACAAGAGCTTGAACAGTTGGTACAGAGGCTTGACGCCACCTCCAGAGCCTTTGGAATGGAAATAAGTGCACAGAAGACCAAAATGATGACCAACAACAATAATGGCACCAACATGAACATCAAAGTCCAAGGCCAATCCCTCAACACAGTGCATAGCTTCAAATATTTAGGAGTAATTGTATCAGACAATGGGTCCCGACAGGAAGTCATCTCCAAGATCGCACAAAGAACTGCGGCCCTGGCAAGGTTGAGGCTTATTTGGAAAGACAGGACCATCAGACTACACTCCAAAGTAAGGCTGCTGCGTTCCTTTGTCATCTCCATCTTCCTATACTCTTGTGAAACATGGACCCTCACAGCAGACCTACAAAGAAGAATACAAAGCATGGAAATGAGGACGGTGTTCCAGAAGACTTATGGGCATTTTATATACCTAGCACATCTCCAACGACGAAGTCCGACAGACCATCACACAAGCCATTGGACAACACGATGGCATGCTCACAGTGGTGAAGAAATGGAAACTCCGATGGTATGGCTATGTCACCAGAGCCTCAGACCTTGCAATGACCGTCCTGCAAGGGCACGATGCAAGGATGCAGAAGAAGAGGGAGATAGAAAAAGAGGTGGGAGGACAACATTTGAGAATGGACTGGCTTGTCACTGAGCGAAGCCATGAGAGTTGTTGAGGACAGAGAAAGATGGAGTAGGCTGGTTAAACGATCATCTGCGGTGCCCCAACGACTTTCGAGTTACGGGATAGCATAGCATACGATAAGACGATCGTATTTTAGCCATGCAACTGTTTGTGATAGCGTGTATGAGGCTACAGGATGTGCATTTCCTCCGAGAGGAGAGAGAGAGAGAGAGAGAGAGAGAGAGAGAGAGAGAGAGAGAGAGAGAGAGAGAGAGAGAGAGAGAGAGAGAGAGAGAGAGAGAGAGAGAGATAGATCCTCTTGTCAACTCCCTTTTTACTTCGAACTAATTTTGTCATCTAGATGTGACATAAAAGATTTCCGTGTCGCACTTCCAACATACAGATACATAATTATTAAATAATGTTTATTTTTAAAAGAAATGAATAATGGTCGTGGTAGCGCCTGTAGCTCAGTGGTGTACGCAGTTGTTACACTCGATGTTGTTTTTTCTCTATCAGTAGTTGATTCAGCCCCGATGCTTGAAATCCTGATAGGTGTAACTCAGATTCGTTTATCCACGCAACCCGTTCAATCATCAACAAGTCAGGAGTCGTCGTATGTAGTTTTCCAATTTTATTCAGCGAACATCAACCACTGCATACAATCGTTCAATCGCTTTTTCCACTCTACAATTCTGAACTATAAACTTTCCACTTTTTACAACTTTCTCAACTCTAATACAACAATACAAACTACTTTCAACTCTCTCTCATTTTGAAACAGTGCGGCACTTATATAGTCTCTACATACTCCAGAACAAGCGAGAATACCCCACATGAAACACCACAACCAATCAAAAGTAATTTCATCATCACTGTCTCACGTCATACAACCTTATTTGGAATGGAAGCTTCTATGGTTATCACTAGAATTATCCATACGAATTCTAGAAAATTCTCAAATAATATCGACCAAATAAAATTAACAACGTTATACAAAGCTTCTTCTAGTAACAACGCAAAATCAAATCAAAGGTAAATACACTATCATTGCACGCGTTGCAAAATAAAACAAACAGATCTATCGCGCGCGTGCCATTCGGACCGCCGCGCGAGTCTCAACGTAACAGCAGTGTACTCGAATGTCAGGCAATAACATTTGCAGCCTGGACAGGCAATGGATCAAAGCCCTTTGACGGCCTGAGGAAAAAAACAACCAACCAAACTACTCCTTCGGATGAGAGTTTAAACCGAGTTCTACTCTGTGCATGCACTTATTCCTCGCACGGCTACACAGATACACCCAGCAAGCACTAATAGCACTGCCTATGAAATCCACTGTTCGATGCATATTTTCCTTCTTCAACCAGCTTTTGAAAACGTTGACTAACCTGATTTTCTTCACCGGTAAGCTCTAACCATTGACAAGTACATTCCAGCAGCCTTGTCCACGACACATCACTAAAACTTTTAGAATTTTCCGAATTTTCTATGTTTTGAAAATGAATAACACAGGGCGCAGCCATTTTGGTTTATGACGTTATAGTGTCATCTGATTGGCTGAAATTTGTTGATGGAGTGTTTCGTCTGCTTGTAAATATCAACGCACTAAATACACAATAAAAACATATTGTGCACTAATTTCTATCCCAACTTTGCAGTTTTGTGTTCATAAATACTCCATTTAGCTGTGTACAAAAGTTTATGTAGCCACCTTTTAGCGTGCACGAAAGTGAACGATCGGGAACAACGCGTGATGGTCTATAAATCCCCTTTCCTCATCCCTGGACGCCCAGGACTGTGCTCAGTCATCTGGGCGTCAGACTGCGCCTATAGGCTGGACATTTTCTCCTCTGGCGGCTTGAGTTGTACACTTTATAAATACCTTTTGTTTGTTTGTTGGTTGTAAACAACAGTGCTCTAAGTTGCCTTCAGTTATTTATGGCTGACCTTGTTTTGTAGACATCTTCAATAAAGATATTGGATGTAGCCAATCTTTTCACAAAATAAAAACAAAGATAAAATTCAGTTGCCTTTTATTGTTTTCTAATAACGACTTGCCTAAACCCCACAGTGACAGGTTTGAGTGATGGATGTGCGTTTGATGTATAGGTAGGATCGTTTGTAACAAGTGAGCGTGTATGCTTCGAGTCTGAGTTAGGAATAAGGCCCGTTTAGTAGTAGTAATAGTAATAGTAGTAGTAGTAGTAGTAGCAGTAGTAGTAGTAGTAGCAGTAGTAGTACTAGTAGTAGTAGTAGTAGTAGTAGCAGCAGTAGCAGTAGTAGTAGTAGTAGCAGCAGTAGCAGTAGTAGTAGCATCTATTGACCTCGTGGTATTTTGTAAAGCAGGAAGATGGCTTTTAATCACTTGTATTCGGTTTTGTTTGCCAACGTAAGTGTCCGTAGATTTATATATAGTCATTTCAGTGTGCTAAATAACTTTTGCTTTAACTACCGGGATGCTGCTGCTCCAGAGTATCTCAAAGGGCAGCTTTCTCGCCATGAACCGCGACTCAGGCTACATACAATCTACACAGCTTCCCAGTGTCACCTCAGACTCCCAGGTATGCGCAACTGGCTCCAAAGCTGTGGAATGAAGCCCCTCTTTGCTTAATATGAAGTAGCGTCAGTCGTTAACTGGCTTCAAGAAAGCCCTCAAGACAGTTTTCTTCAAACTCATCTACCGCATTGGTCCTGCCTTGTAGAAATATAGTAGCGCACATTTGAACTTGTAAACATCTGATGGCCGTCCTCTCGTTTCTTCCCAGGCACCAGAGAGCATAAACTTTATTCATGGATCCTATCCTGTCCTATCCTGTCCCGTAACCCGAAGGTCGTAGGGGAACCACAGATGATCGTTTAACCAGCATACTCCATCTTTCTCTGTCCTCAGCAGCCCTGATGGCTTCGCTCAGTGTCAAACCAGTCCATTCTCGAATGTTGTCCTCCCAACTCTTTTTTGGTCTTCCTCTTCTTCTACCTGGATAGATACCTTCTACCTTCTTCATGGATACTTGCCCTATATAAGACTACCATCACTACATCGTCGTCAAGAGTATCAGAGCAGGCATTCCTGGTAATTTAGTGTGGGTTAGCAGAACTTTCAGAAGTCAGTTATATACCCAGTATAAGGGAGCCGTCGGGAACTGGTTCGACAATCAGCGTGTGTCAAGGATGCCTACCCTCCCCAACACTCTTCAACAGTTTTTGGAGCGCATCATGTAAGATGCCATTGCAGATCATGAAGGCACAGTCAGCATAAGGTTTAGAGCAATCTCCAAGCTCCGTTTTGCAGATGGAGAGGAGCAAGAACTTAAACAGCTTGTACCGAGGCTTGGCACCACCTCCAAAGCCTATGGAATGGAAATAAGTGCAGAGAAGACCAAAATGATGACCAACAACATCAATGGCATCAACGCAAACATAAAAATCCAAGCTTGGGCTAATCTCTCAACACGGTGCACAGCTTAAAATATTTAGGAACCATTGTATCAGACAATGGTTCCCGACAGAAAATCCTCTCCAGGATCGCACAAACAACTGCAGCCCTGGCAAGTTTGAAGCCCATTTGGAAGGATAGGACCATCAGTCTACATTTCAAAGTAAGACTGCTGCGCTCCCTTGTCATCTCCATCTTCCTATACTCTTGCGAAACATGGGCCCTCACAGCAGACCCACAACGAAGAATGCAAAGCATGGAGATGAGTTGCTACAGAAGACTTCTGGGCATTTCCTATACCCAGTACACCACAAACGACGAAGTCCGACAGACCATCACACAAGCCATTGGACAACACGATGACATGCTCATAGTAGTGAAGAAACGGAAACTCCGATGGTATGGCCCCGTCACCAGAGCATCAGGTCTTGCAAAGACCATTCTGCAATTCACGGTGCAAGGAGACAGAAGAAGAGGGAGACCGAAAAAGAGGTGGGAGGACCACATTCGAGAATGGACTGGCTTGACACTGTGCGAAGCCATGAGGGTTTGCTGAGGACAGAGAAAGATGGAGTACGCTGGTTAAACGATCATCTTTGGTGCCCTAACGACTTTCGAGTTACGGGATAGGATAAGATAGGGTAGAATGTTGCATCAGTTCCGCAGGGTCAGACTGTGTATATAATCTGTAGTTTTGGAGAAGCGGTTACTGTGTGTGCTGAGATATAAACTAAAGCTATAGGCCAGGCAGATTGCATCAGCTAAAATGTGGTGATGAAATCGTGTTGTCCCTCAAGCTAAGGAATATTTTAAGCTCTAATTTAAAATATTTATACGCAGTCTAACTCTAAGCAGTATAATGGCAAGTATATCTGTAAGAATTTATTTATTTGTTGATGTGTGTGTGTGCGTGTTTTTTTTTTTTTTTACAGAAAATAAATGTTTGTTGGTCATGCAATCGGTCTCTCTCTCTCTCTTTCTCTCTCTCTCTCTCTCTCTCTCCATTCACAAATTATACGTTTTAGACATTATAGGAAAGGAAAATGAATTCTTGTTATATATTTAGTTATTTATTGTTTCTTATTTTGTTATTTAGTTATATATTTAGTTATTTTGTTTTTACACTTACGTAGTTATTTTCTTAGTTTTGTTATTATTTATTTATTTGCATCCGAAAAAAATTTGTTTTTTAATCGCTACAGTAAATGAAAGGGATGAAAAGCATTGCATATATTGAGCACCATACCACCAAACAAAACAAGGATTTCAATATATTTTCGTACAGTGTGGGTGTGTGCGTAAGGGGGGGGGGGGTTGTGTGTGGGTGTGGGTGTGTGTGTGAGAGAGAGAGAGGGAGAGAGAGAGAGAGCACGCGAGGGGAATTTTACTCTGCACCCGTTTGGGTACAGCACGTACATTGGTTTGTTTGTTTGTTGTTAATTAAAAAAACCCAGATGAATGACTGAGACACCACACCCTATTTTCAAAACAAAAAAGGTGCAGGAATTCAAAGAAAATGCGGCAAAGGAGGTGGGGGAAAGCGTAGGGGCGTGAAGAACTAGATCTGTATTAGGTAGAGACTTCAATATAGGCATAGCCTAATTCATATAATGATTTTGCTACCTGGCCCAGTCTTCATTGCTTAATGTTATCAGCTCTTCTTACCTCGAAATCTGACACCATTTTACTTGCACAAGAATGTGATGCTTTTACCCACAATTAACTTATTAAGATGTTATTTCCTAGGTATATGGATGTTGGTTAGTTAGTGATTCATTGCTCACAGGGTCCAGCGGACTGCAAAGAGCCAAATCAGACCACAAAATCAAGACCACAACTTCGCTGAAAGAGGACTCACCCCTGATCCGCATAAAAGATCTGCTGAAACAACTCTAGTGGCAACACTGAAAGCACTCCACCAGCCGGTCACTTTACAATAAAGACATCCCACGCAGGGGACGCTGAGGCTATACTCTAATTTATTGAACCCCCGTTTACAAAAAATAAAATAGAATGCAAACATCATTATAAAATATCAACAAAACACATACATATAAAATGCCTACATAGCCAAATAATAACATCATAGGAAGCCCCTGTGACCATTTGGCAGAAAGCGTCCATTATTCCCAAGCTGATCCAACAGACCTCACACATAAATGAGGAGTCTTGTCCCGGAAGGTTTTTCAAGAAAAAAGGTAGGTGACTGGCCTAGCGAAGAATAATATAGTATAGTAGATTGATAGAACAGAGTGGGAATGAGGAAGAACAAAGGAGAAAGACGGCCACAGTGGAAATTTAAAGCACCAAATTTCCAGAAAGTGGGTAGATTACCGTCCCCGGACACATTAGCGTATAGGGGACTTACTTTCCAGAAAGTGGGGATATATACTATTTATACTGAAACCCCCGGCACCCCCACCGGTGGCGGGTGGGGAGGGGGCGTATAGGGAGGGATGTTACCAAAGCCATAAGCCATATAATATGGGACACAAAAAGTTGTGTACAATGTCGGAACAGATAGTAGTCTCACGTTACAAAACTGGCCTGCAGAATTTTAATGAGGTACGTAGGGCAGTTTAGTAGAAATTGTGTCACCGGTGGGTTGCTTAAACACTTATATTATCTCGTTTAGTTTAAATAAAACGGCTACTTTAGCTTGGTGTACTAAAGAGCATAACATATGACTATAACCCCCTTCCCCTTCCTCCTTTCCTCCTCTCCCCCCCCTCCCCGCCCTTATCTAAGCTCTGTAACGTAAGACTCACTCCAATATTACACAAGGTGGAATAATCACAAGCTGCTGAGGACGTCACTGATAGGCTGTACGTCACTCCACATACCAATCCCGCGAACTGTACAGTATTGTTTTTTAACCAGCTTTTAAACCCAGATATACATGAAGTCGCTTTAAAAAAAACAAAAAAAAACAACCCACAAGACCCATATAATGACAGTTAAACTTGCACTCACCAAAGCCGTCGCGATGATAGCCAATAAAAAGCTCCTTTGACACAGTATTCTAGATTCAGATCCAGAATGGGGGAGGTTGTCTATAGGTACAGTTTCCTTCTTAAGAAGCGGGTTTTATAACAACTTCTTACCCGACTTTATTGCATAAGAATATGTTAATTACCTGGTAGGGGCATGGGAGCAGCAGCGAATGTTTTAGTGCTTTCAAGGCTGCGGGGTACGTAAGAGGTGATGCGTAGCAATGTGAGTCTATAATCTCACCCAAAATAAATGTAACCCAAAATTTTGGCAAATCTGTGCGAGATTAGTCCTAAATAGACCAAAAATGATATCGAAAAAAAAAATTGTCGGTCTGTCTGTCCGCCGTCTGTCCGTACAAAAACGTTAAAGTGGCTAAGTACTCGGAGCCTATTTATTTTAGGGGCCGGGTAGCTCAGTTGGTAAGAGCGTCTTGCTAGTAACCGAAAGGTCGCTGGTTCGAATCCCGGATTGGTCAACGTGTGATCATATTATTTTCCCCTTTACCAACAACTGGCCCGCTGGTGTCAGTATAAATCGGTCCAGTAGTCACCTATATGCGAAAGTGTCGTGTGACTATAATCTACAAACAACAACAGCACTGTGTCGGTGGGGCCGGGTAGCTCAGTTGGTAAGAGCGCCTTGCTAGTAACCGAAAGGTCGCTGGTTCGAATCCCGGATTGGTCAACGTGTGATCATATTATTTTCCCCTTTACCAACAACTGGCCCGCTGGTGTCAGTATAAATCGGTCCAGTAGTCACCTATATGCGAAAGTGTCGTGTGACTATAATCTACAAACAACAACAACAACAGCCTATTTAAACTATCACAACCAAACTTGGCAAGATGGTGTATACCCGTGAGACCTCGAAAATGATCAGTGAATGAATAATTTCTCTTCAAGGTCAAGGTCACAGGGTCGTTAAATGTTAGTCAAAATAGAATGATTTTTCACAAAATTTCATTTTTCTTCTAGGTTATTAATACTGAACTTTTGATTCTTTGGTGCATGATAGATATCAATGAGACACACATACTTTACAAATTTGGTCAACCTCACTCCAAGGCCAAGGTCACTGGAACTGTCCAAAGTCGGTTTGTATAAGTTCTTTGAAGTGACCTTGATCCTAAACTATGAAAAGTATAAAGTCCAAACTTATTGTATTTACAGATAATAAATTGATCTTTCATATTTGTTCCGTGTTTGCATTGATCTTGATGGTTAAGATAATTTTAGGACTTGCAAAAAACATAAAATAATAGGTAATCGTACAGTGGAATGGCTGTTTATTTAACCCATAGTATGCAACAACATTGGGTTATTTGATCAGACATGCATGAGAGATCACCTGAGGGTCAAGGTCATCCCAAAGTCAAGGTCAGTGAAGGTCAAGGTCATCCAAAGGTCATCTTTTTTTCTTTTCTTTTTTTTTTTTTGGGGGGGGGGAGGGGGGCACAATACAACGTTTGCTGTACTTTATTTTATAGCATGTGAGTGTATTTGTAGCCGGAGGTCAATCTCAAGGTCAAGAGCATAGAATGACGAAAGTCGGTATTACTTTGCATTTTAATGCCACCATTTGATTTGTTTCTTCTTCTGGGCACTCATTTTCGATTTCCATAAGGAGCGTGTGAATCATATGGGCTTTGCCTTTCTAGTTTTATTGTTGTTTTATGAGCTCTGAAATAGCTTGAGGATTCCACGTTATGGCTTTAGAGCTGGCTTGACTAATGCCTATAGGGGTTTGTGACCCACAATTTGCATTTTATGGAGAAGTAGTGTTCACGATTTTCATAGCAACAGGAACATAGCTCACTGACCCAAAAAGTGGTACGGCAGAAGCTTGAAATGCTTACTACAGTTTTGCGCCAATGGGGAAAAAAAATCTTAACATTTCCTAAAATTAACAATTTTTCTTCTCCACCCCCTCACTCCACTTGCCGGCACCTCCAACATCCTCCTCCTTGTCTTCCGCATCCTCTTTCTCCTCCTAATTCTTCTAATCATCATCATTATCATCATCATCATCATCATCATCATCATCATCATCATCATCATCATCATCATCATCATCATCATCATCAACATCAACAACATCATCAACAACAACAACAATGATTCATGGATGCTGATATGCCTGGTATGTCCATGGAAGGGGAGGGCAAGGAGGGGGGAGGGGAGGTTAGGGGAGGGGAGTATGGACCAAGATGCTTTGGCAAGATCAGATATAAACAGAGTATCTGAGTTATGAAGGTCTTGTTTGTTTGTTTTTTTTAAAATTTACTAAAGCGACCCTCTGCAATTCTCACAAAATCTGGTTGGACCCTGCAGTGACAGTGATGATGCAAGCGAGAAGCAAGAACAGAGATATAAACACTCCTATCCTTTACTTCATTAGCCAGTTCACAACAGAACGAACATCCGTCTCCTTTGCTTCACCACGTTTTTGGGACTGTTTGCCATTAGACATTCAATGTGTTGGTTGCTGAGGACAGAGAAAGATGGAGTACGCTGGTTAAACGATCATCTGTGGTGCACCAACGACCTTCGAGTTACGGGATAGGAAACTGCAACAACGGTGCTAGTGACGTTCACATTATATGTTTGAATATAATGTTTGCTGTTTAATCTAAAGTAAAATCAGGTGCAAAGATCGAACAATGACGAACGTTCTGAAATTTCCATTTCATTTTAATTCGTTGCGCCTACTGTGCGAGAAGTGTTGAATAGTATCACTTAATTCTTAATTCATTTGAATCTTCTGGTTAGTCTGTTTGCCGTGAAAAAAAAATTGTAGTTGCGGTGGCATTTGTTATTATTTAAAAGTAAAATGGATGCTGCATTCTTTATGAAAAACCCAAAGAGATGCCGACGGTGCTGTGAGTTTTATACTTGTGATTCAACGGTAATTGCTTTTTAAAGTTTGTATTTTATTTTAAATTGTGTCCTTTGCAATTTTATTTTATTATATTATATTTTAATTTTTTGGGGGGGAGGGGAGGCAGGGGGAGGGGGGGTTCTCCCTGTGTCTTTATTTATGTCTATATTCTCTCTGCCTCTTTTCTGTTTCTGTGCGGGTGTCTCTTTTTGTCGCTCTCTGTGCCAGTATATTAAGGTAGGCGTTTGAGCCTAAAATCTGTATCCTATTAAACATTCAATGTTGAATGTTATCTCTGTCTTTGTCTCTGTATCTCTATTTCTCTGTTTCTCTCTCCCTCCCTCGCTCCTTCCCTCCCCTCCTCCCCACTCCTTCTCTCTCTCTCTCTCTCTCTCTCTCTCTCTCTCTCTCTCTCTCTCTCTCTCTCTCTCTCTCTCCAACACTTGTCCAGTGTTACTGTGTAAATGGCAACCGTTCATCCTTGTTTGGCAGGTTTTAAATGAGCGATTGTTGATTGGTGTGCCGATGCTTTTCAGTACTTTCCGTAAGCTGCCACCACGTAGCACCTGCCTTAAATTCCAATTACTTTCTTGACCTGCACCAATTTGTCACCAGATGGTCTTTCCATTGATTTTTTTAAAATCGTTGTGTGTGTGGGGGGGGGGGGGGAGGGGTGTGCGTGCGTGTGTGGGTGTGTGTGCGTGTCCATTGAAGCCAGTGAAAGGCCTTAACCTCTCAGCAAGCACATGTCGCATATTTTTGCGAAAAAGGATGACGCTGGAAATTGATGCTCATGTTATAATTTAGCGTCTTTTGTATGGTCTCAGTGTATGTTGTCTTACATTTATTTATTTGTTTATTTATTTATTTACTTTAGTCATCTGATTCATCAGATTTATTTTTTTTTCCGATTCTCTTGAGAACTGAAAACAGTTTAAATATACCACATTCTATTATAATCTATATGTCTGATTAACAGATAATAAATTCAACCAGCTGTACAATATGTGTGTGGGTGTGCATGTATGCACTGTTTGACTATGCAAATTAGAAACCTGCAGTTTTTGATTGTACATGTATTATGTACACCCCGTTGTAATTTCTCAAAAAGGTGACAAAATTGTCGTATTTGTATCCAATCTAATGTTACCTTTATGATGACTTGTATGGCGCACAGTAGTTGAATTTGTAACAACGAACGGGTTTTATTATCAGTGTCAGTTACTATTGTTATTGTTATTGTAATGTGTATTAGTATTGACTGTTTGTACACCACAAGGTCATTTCTTGAAAGAGATAACAAAGTTGTCATATCTTATCTTATCTTGTTCAGAATCGTAACCGAAAAAGAGGAAACAATTCTCAGAAAATTTTCTAACAATTAGGTGTTGTGTGTTGATGTGTGCGAATATTTTTTTTTTACCTGATTTTTTTTGTTTGTTTCTTTTTTTTTCTTTTATTATTTGTTTCATTTTTATTTTGTATTTCAAATGTTAATTTATTTCTATTTTCATCATGTTGTTCTAGGGAAAGAAAAAGTTGGTGTAAAATACATGAAATTCAGTCTTACCTAAAGACTAGGGATTGTGCAGACTGTCTTCATCGTGAGAATCTTTCCTGATATGTATGCATTGTTATTGTGACCCAGGAAAACTGTTCATTAAAAATTTTGTGTGTGCTATTTTGGGGGTCATTGTGGAAGCCATCCAAGCAGATAAGATATACTGACAAATTACAGTGATTTTAGGCAATAGTTTTCCCTTGAAAGTAACCGGGGATCAAATATTTATTTATTTATTTGCAGTCAGAAAGTCACCGCCAGGTGTACGTGCATGATTATGTGGACAAGGAAGGCAGTACCACCATCATCTTCTCTCTGCACGAGAAAGTTGGTGCCCTTGCCGATGCGCTGAAAATCTTTGAGGTAAAATTTTGACTCGAAATATCCACTAACTTCAACATCACTATCTACATCAGCATCAGCATCAGCATCAGCATCAAAATCAGTATCAATCAACCAACCACCAACACTTTCATTGAGAACATGCGCGTGGACTCTTTTCATAAGGCATTTGTTTCAAACTTCAAAAGTCTGCTAGCTTATTCCTTCAATTTAAAAAAAATGTAAGCAGTTTTTTTTTTAAAATAGTTTAAAGTGTATCACTTTTAACAGAAACACAAGGTGAACCTTCACCACATTGAATCCCGGCCATCCCGAGAGAACAGCGACTGCTATGAATTTTTTGTATCCTGTGACAACATGAAGGGTGGACTTCAGGAGGCTGTCACCAGCTTGAAAGATCATACCATCCATCTCCAAGTTCTCTCTCGCAATCCCAAGGAACAGGAAGATGGAGGTATGTACTATATGCGTGGATTGCAATGTAGATTTAAAGAATAGGCTCTGAGGTCGATCTGTTGTGCGTAGACCTCTACCCTAAAAGATACAGATTATTTCCAAGTTGTGCAAAAGGTAATGCAGACTGTACTATAACAAATTCAAGGCCATTTTTTGCTGAAAATCTTACTAGCTAGATTTTATTGAATACGCTTTCTCTGTTTGAGTAAGCTGCTCAAAGGTGCTTCGACATGTACAGCAACGTAATAAAGTCGAAAATTTATCTTAGAACCAGAACTGAGCACCTGCAACTAGAATCAGACTGAGCACCGGCAACTTTGTTTTTTTGCTGCACCGAGCTTTGATTTGTGGTAAATTCGTGTTAATATGGGGAAAAAGGAGTGAGTTGAAAACTGAGAAGAACATGATGTTATCTCATTTATGTAGCAGTTGCAGTTTTAGATCTAGAACGTACTGCTTGAACACTTTTTGCAAGGGGTGGTAATGCCATTTGGAATTTAGTTTGATTACTATTCATGGGTGCATCTACAGGCTTGGCAAAATGGACGAGTTCCAAACTTAATTTTATCTTGAATTATTTGACTTGGCCAGCATTTTGGAGTCTTTCAGTTCGGTGCTTTTTGCTTAGTTCGGTTGTTTCTGTTTTATCATTGGGTGTTGTGGTGTGTACGTGTTGTGTGATTTTATAAGATACAAAATGATTTATTGTTCCCATTTTTACACAAGGATATTGGACATTTGATTTCTTTTGGGTCGTGAATTTAGTGTCAAGATTTTACCACTTTTTAGGCTGTTATGGTATTCATACATATATTTCCCTAGTCATGGTATCGTTCTGTTTTATTTTAGTTATATTTTATTTTCTGTTCCATTGTAACAAACCTATGGCTTCATAACGATTTTCCGTGTATTTATGTTCTGTAATTTTACCTTAACATTTTGTTTGGTGTGTTCCTTTCTAACCTGCTTGTTCTGTGTCTATTGTTTGTTAGCACCAACACTGATTCTACAAAATGGCCTGGAAGGTCTGTGGTGACACTGTCCACCATCTTTCGTTTGTTTGTTTATTTATTTACCTTTATTTATTATCAATTGAAGCTTGGTCCTGCTGGCAGCCCATGCTGATTTTCGTTGACCTGATCATTCAGCCCAACATTCTCCCACTTCCCTGCCAACCATCCAGCGTTTTCATTCTTTATCTATATCAACATTTTCATTTGCCTCATATGTATATATAAAAAATCTGTGTGGGTGTGGGTGTGTGTGTGTGTGTGTGTGTGTGTGTATGGGTGTGTGTGTGTGTGTGTGTGTTGCGCTTGATCTTTGCGTATATATGCATTTGAATGCTCCCTTAAGAAGCTTAGAAGCATAGTTGCTTGCAGGGTGCTGGCGTTTTAATTTTTTTTTTTTTTTTTTTTTTACAGTTTATTGTGTAAACTGTACACACAACAATAGCTTTTGTATAAATAGTATCCCCACTTTCTGGAAATTTACTGCTTTAAATTCCCACGGTCGCTGTCTTTCTCCTTTGTTCTTTCTCATTCCTACTCTGTTCTATAAATCTACTATAATATCTTATTCGCAAGACCAGTCACCTACCTTTTTTTCCTTTAAAACTCTTCCCAAACTCCTCATTTGCGTATGAGTTGGGTCAGCTTGGGAATATTGGACGCTTTTTGCCAAATGGTCTCTAGGGCTTCCTGTGATTTTATTATTTAGCAATATAGGCATTTTATATGTATGTGTTTTGTTGATATTTTTTAATGATGTTTATATTATATTTTGTTTTTGTAAACGGGGGTTTGATAAATTAGAGTATAGCCTCGGCGTCCCCTGTGTGGGATGCCTTTATTGTAAAGTGACCGGCTTGTGGAGTGCCTTCAATGTTACTACTAGGGTTGTTTCAGCAGATATTTTATACAGATTCGGGTTGAGTCCTCTTTCAACCAAGTTGTGGTCTTGATTTTGTGGTCCTGATTCGACTCTTCGCAGTGCTCTGGACCCTGTAAGAAATGAATAACTAACTAACTAATAGGTTTTGTTTATATATATATATATATATATATATATATATATATATATATATATAATTAATTTTTAAAAAAATATATTTGTTTTTATACAAATGCATACATATATATAGATGGATAGATAGATAGATAGATAGATAGATAGATAGATAGATAGATAGATAGATAGATAGATAGATAGATAGATAGATAGATAGATAGATAGATAGATAAATAGATAGATAGATAGATAGATAGATAGATAGATAGATAGATAGATAGATAGATAGATAGGTAGATAGATATGTCTTCCTTATAATGTAAACTGAGCTTAAAATAAGTCTTGTCCTTTGTTTGAACTCGATCTATATTTGGATTACAAGATGAATGAAATGTCCATTTTTATGTGCTTCTATTTTAGCACAGGTTTACAGGCCCATAAATTTCTGCAAGATTAGTTTTTGAGGTAGTGAAACTATTAGGTGTTTGTGCTAGTTTAATTGTTTGTGGTTGTATTTCGTTGTTTGTTTTGTTTTTTGTCTCAAGATAAATAGGATATTTGTACTCCTTGCTGGTAACACTGAAAAGTCTTTGGATCTTACAAAGATGTAAACAAAACTACGCACACACACACATAGGCTTTACCTCCCCTTCTATGCATCCAGTCGTTGGAGTGTGTGGAATTGGCCATGTTGTTGTTGCATTTTATTTTGTAACAAGACTATACTGAGTGCTAGCTACACAAATAAACCCAGCACGCATTATATTATTTTATCTCGTCTTACGCCCCGGCGTGTGCTCAGTCGTCTGGGCCTCAGACTAGGCGTCCAAATGATGCAAGCAGCTCCTCGGATGGCTTGAGTTAGATCTTGTATCGGCTAGCGTCTTGAGCAGCTTTTGAGCTGGAAAAGCGCTATAAAAGATTGGTGAAATAAATAAAATAAATGGAACAACTCGACCTATTTTGTATTTTTTAGCATATTAAAAAAAAATTATGAAATTCTCGAAGACAACACAGATTACCTTATCGTGCACCAATAAAAATGCACTTTCCAAATACTGTTTGCAAATAATACCACTTGTTTTTAAAGTTTGAGCACATTGAGTGAATGTGCAATGTACATTCTTTGTTTTATTACAGGCAACGCTATAGTTATTCTGTGTACTATGCACATAACTGTTGCGCCTAGATAGCATTTTATTTCATGTTTTAGGCGTGATTTGCCTTTCCATTGTATTCAAAACGTTGCCCCAATTCCAAATGCATTGTAAAAGTGATGTTTTTTTTTTTAGCTTTGTACTAACGGACTTCTTGAATGAACATTAAGTTTAACGTGTATAAAACCGCCATTGATGATACGGCAGAAAGGGATAACCATCTCAAGGAGAGGATGGGAGTATGGACCTAAATCAACACTGAACCACCAGAGCAATCATATTAATAAGATGGACAGTGACAAATCGCTACTGTTATTTTACCCACCTCTGGGAATGTGACTTGGGGTCATTGGCGTGGCAAGTGAAAACTCTACAGCTGGGCGGTGGTGGTGGGGCAGGGACTTCTTTTGTTGGTACATGCACCACGAACGTAAATGTAGGAATTAAGCTTGCACAATTTGTCTCTTACATTTTCAGTTTTGTGTGTGACTTTGGTTTATCTGTATTCTTCCGTGTGTGTGTGTTTTCCATAATAGCGTGGGTGATGGTAGTTTCATTGTATAGATGCTTTCTGGTTTGCTTTTTTCTTATGACCTCATGTTCATTTTGTAAAAAAAAAATGTTCATCATAAAATACAAGTCATGGTCTAATAATTTTGATCTAGTTATAGGATAGAAGGGGCTAGGTTTTAGGCAAGATAAAATGTATATTTCAGGGTTATGTTTCGACCATTAAAAAATGTGATCCTTTTTTCAATTTCTTTCTTTTTAATTTGTGTCTATTAATTTGTTTAAAAATAGATATTTAGCTTGTAGTTGTAGTTGTTGTAGTAACAACAAATGTATGTAATACCTCACAGTTAATTTATTTTAATGCTTGAGAGTTTGAAACTCTGTTTAAGGGTTTGGGCTGCATTATTCTAAAGATAGTTGCAATTATGAGAATTAATTACCGGTTAACTATATTGTTAGTGTATGCTCACAACGCAATCAAGGTGATGATGATGATAATAACAATAATAATAATAATAAAAATAATTGAATAATAATAATAATAACAATAATAATAATAATGGAATAATAATAATAATAATAAGATTATTGAATAGTAATATATTTAGCATGAAATAGTTTGCCTGGTATAAGGTCTTTATTTATGATCTCATAGATTTTGCATTATTATAAAACATTTTATAATATTTTAAGATAACGATTCTCTGGTCCTGATTTGGCTCGGAGGAGTCCGCTGACCTTAAGCAATAAACATGTAATGTAATGTAATAACATAATTAGCACTAAAACAAACACAAAAATTGATAGAGTATCATTTTAGAACGTAAGCCCTTTAATTTTTAGAAGTAGGGTTCTATAATAAGAAATTCTTATTCTTCAAGGTTTTGGATCTAGTCTGGGTATTTTGCCCACTTACGTAAGTATACATGCATAGTCTTCCCTTAGGTCTTATATAAATATTTTCTAGCAATGCTAAAGAATGTTTGTTGACTGCTTCACCCTATAACTCAAAATGTATGAAATTGCAGCTATAGCAGAGAGAGGTTTTGTTTTGCAAATTAATAAGATGTAAAGAATGTGACATAAATTAAAAATGTTTTACTCATTTGTGAACTTGACACAAATGTTAAGCTCAGTGTTATTTCATTAGTAGATACAAAAATAATATTTCTGCAGATATTTTGTTTAGGAATAGAATTTTATAAATATATATTTATAGAGAGAGAAAAGTGAAGTTCCTCAAATATATAATTCATATTTTTATTGTAAAATTTGAGAACAAGAGTTCATTCACAAATTGTGCACTTGATGGTTTAACTTTATTTTCCTCTCAAAATGTCTGATTTTGTATTTTTCCAGTGCCGTGGTTTCCTCGCATGATCCGCGATCTTGACCGCTTTGCCAACCAGATTCTCAGCTACGGATCCGAACTTGATGCAGATCATCCAGTAAGCTAAATATAAACAGTTTAGATGAACTATAATTGTAATGCTTTCTTTTTGGAATGTGTTTTATGTCGCCCATTGAATTAAAATTTGCATAGTAAAGTTTGACATTTTTGCTGATTTCATGTCAAAAGCAAAGCACATTCCCGATAAAAAAAAAGGGCAATAAAGTGTCAACAAAAAAAAACAACAAAACAAAAAAAATCACAGCCTTCCAGCATAGTAATTCCGTCAAGATTAAATTAGTCCCCTTCTCTTCCCTCTCCACCCCACCCTCAGCCCCTCCCCCCCTCAGTCCCTCTCCCCCTCAGTCCCTCTCCCCCTCAGTCGATCCCTCCTCCCTCCTTCTTCCCCTCTCTCCCCCCCCCAAAAAAAAACAAAAAACAAACATACAAACAAATTTGTGCTGAGATGAATATTTGCTGATACTATCTATATAATAATATATCTATATGATAATATATTATATTCAATCAAATTTTGTGTCTGATATTTGCGAAGTTTGATTGAAGCTAAACGTTGTGTTTGAGCGTTCTAGAGATCGTCTGCTAATAAAAAGCACCAAGTACATGGCTTAACTCCCTTGGAATGATAAAATAAATAAATAAATAAAATAAAATAAATAATATCAGAGTGTGACCAAACATTCTTTACCGCAACTGGTTGTGGGTTATAAAGGGGATTGAGATGCGTGCCTGTGGTATCAGGTGACACTTGATGTCTTTTTTTTTTTGTTTGTTTTTTTCTTGAAGTAGATACAGCGTATAGCATTTTGTGCATCACACACACATATCCTTGTGCAAATGGGGACAATAAAGATTCGTTATTCGTTATTATTATTATTTATTTTATTTCTTTGTATGTGTGTGTGTGTGTGTGTGTGTGTAAATTAAAAATTTTGTGTGTTAGATGAATGTTGGATGTTGGTTATGTGAGACTGTGTGTGAAGGAGTCAGTGAAGCACGTAAGCGTGTATGTTAGTACAGATCACTGCACTTCAAGCTCTACTGAGGACAACCCGCTTGTACAGTATAGCCAGTATTATATAAGAATTAACGTTTCAGGGTTTCAAAGATCAAGTTTACAGAGCACGACGGAAAGAGTTTGCTGATATCGCCTTCAACTACAAACAGTAAGCAGTGTTCTTTTTTACAACACAATATAAAACCTATACGGTACAATACAAAACAATACGTAATACATTACAATTCAATTCAGTTCAATTCAACACATTGTTTTTGTTATCAAACAGTGATTTTTTGTTAGTTAGTCATTGTTTATAGGGTCCGGAGGACTGCAAAGAGCTGAATCAGGACCACATATACGGTGATTATATTGGACAATACATGTAGTAGTACTGTACTGTGTATCATGTTCATATTTATTTGTTTTAATAAATAATTCTTTCAAAGCGCTTTTCCAGCTCAAGAGCTGCTCAAGGCACTGGCCAATGTAGGTTCGAACTCAAACCACCTAAGGCACCCACTTGCGGCCTTGTGAGCATCGTCAGACTCCCCACCCCCCCTTTCCCCCTCCTCTTGAAGTTTTCTCAGATGTATTAATTTGCTTCTTTTTTTATTTTTTCTTTCAGTGGTGAGGTGATCCCCAAAGTGACTTACACTGATGCAGAAATCGAGACATGGTACGTCTATTTTTGGGTCTTATTAACTTTATACTTTACTCCCTCTATCTGTCTCTCTCTCTGTCTCTCTGTATCTGTCAGTCTCTTTTTCTCTCTCTCTTTTTCACTCTCTCTCTCTCTCTCTCTCTCTCTCTCTCTCTCTCTCTCTCTCTCTCTCTCTCTCTCTCTCTCTCTTGGCCTCATTTGACAAGCAATGAATACAAAATAAAACTGAAAACAGGTCTAATAATTATTTCATAAGAATTTTTCTTGAGAATGACTGTGAACACAAGTATATCAACTAAAGGATCACGCACAAGTTTTATCTAAATATCTTGTACCATAACATTTTGTTCCCGAGAAAGACTATCTCTGTGCCAAAGAATCAGTTACAAGTTTCATGTCAAAACGATTTTACTTAATTGTAGGAGAACAATCTTCCAAGAACTGACCAAGCTATACCCAACCCATGCCTGTCGTGAATTCAACCATGTGTTTCCCCTTCTTGTCGACAACTGCGGCTTCAGAGAAGACAACATTCCACAACTGGAAGACATTTCCAACTTTCTGAAAGGTGAGAAAGATTGATGATGATGATGATGATGATGATGATGATGATGATGATGATGATTGATGATGATGATTGATCATGATTGATCATGATTGATGACCATGGATGGATGATGACGATGATGATGATGACAGCGGCTGGTATTAAATGCAGAAATACACAATATATCAACAATCAGATCAAGAGCAATGGTGAACAGATTGTGCAAGGTGCACTTCTTGCCTGCGTGCTGTTGAGTTTTTTTTACCTGTTCAGCATCAATCTACAATGTTCAGGCACTGTTCATTGTTGATCAGTCCATTTCATACACATTGAAAAACAGAGTGTTTCCAATCATGAGTACCCTTTAGCCACGTTTTTGTGAGGCAACTTAGAGCAATTATCTGCGTCCTCTAGTAAAAACATTATCGATGTTCTAATTACTGTCGTTTTCGTTATTCTTTATTTCTCCTTCTGAGCTTTTGACAATGGGTGGAGACACGCACGTGGACATATCATCATCATGTTCTTTATTTATTCTGCATTTTTAATTATCTTCAAACCGATCTAAAATTATTTGTGCAGATTGTACAGGCTTTAGACTGCGACCAGTCGCCGGCCTGTTGTCGTCTCGTGACTTCCTGGCTGGTCTGGCGTTCAGAGTGTTCCACTCTACACAATACATCAGACACGGTTCCAAGCCCATGTACACCCCTGAACCGTATGTTCTTATTCATTCTTCCTATTGTCCATAGGAGAGAAATTCATTGGGGCACTGAGTTAGATCATTGTTTTGATCATTTGTAATATTGAAAAGATGATGTATGGCTGATAAGATTTTTCTTCAAGTAAAATGATGAACAGATTGGAACTTTAAAACCACAGGCATAGTATGAATAACCTTCTTGAATGAAAGACTGCCAGAATTTGCATGATGAACAAGAGAGCGAATGATGAAGAAAATGCATGCAAGACTATGAACACACTTAATGTGTGTGTGTGTGTGTGTGTGTGTGTGTGTGTGTGTGTGTATGCATGCATGTATGTAGGTGCATTTGTGTGTATGTGGGTGCGTGTGTGTTGCATATATTCAGGCAGTTTATAAAGAATAAAATCTTGAAATATGTGGGCATGTAGAAACGACGTTCTGATGACACACACATGAAACTCCACATGGTTTCTTCTGACTTTTTGACTATTTTGACGTAAAAATAGTTCTCCGTTGAGTTAGAGCTGGTTTAGGATTAGGGTTAGGTTAAGGGTTAGGGTTAGGGTTAAGGGTTAGGGTTAGGGATAGCTTCAAAAATTGGAAATTGTCAAAATAATGTCAAAGAAATGGAAAGTTTGTCAAAATAATCCCTGTTTTTTCCACAACAGTCATCAGAACGTCGTTTTTACAAAAATGTGTGTGTGTAAATATGATAAATATGGCGTGAGTTTGCATGCGGTGCATGTGTGCATGAATGAGCGATGTGTGTGAATATGGTGTGTGTAAGCGTGTGGTGCATATGTGCATGCATGAGAGATCGAGTGTGTGTATTTGTAGAAGTGCAGTGTGAGTGCAGACATTTTGTTTGTGAGATAAGGAAGATAATAAATTTATTTTAAAACTCCATTCCTGCTTGACATGACTTGCTTATTGGGGGAAATGTATAGGGCAAGTTTAGTACACAAGAATGGGTAAGTTAGACTATAGTGAAGGTTGGTGGATCCTTCTCACTTTTATTGTGGACGACATTGAGTTGCATCTGCCAGGTTTTCATTGATGCAGAATTGAAATTATATGATTTTCTTTTTACTATATTTGTAAAATCCGTTAAAGAAATTTGTTTTGTTGTTTGTGTTTCAGTGATGTGTGCCATGAACTGTTGGGCCATGTGCCACTGTTTGCGGACCCTGCGTTTGCACAGTTCTCTCAGGAGATCGGTCTGGCCAGCTTGGGTGCTCCTGATGAGTACATTCAGAAGCTAGCTACTGTGAGTAACAAGCACTGCATGTGGTTTATTTTAATAAAAAGGGAAATGGGCTACATCTTTAAAATATTTTATTGAAAA
The DNA here is from genome assembly GCA_036898135.1 of Oncomelania hupensis. NCBI lineage: Eukaryota > Metazoa > Mollusca > Gastropoda > Littorinimorpha > Pomatiopsidae > Oncomelania > Oncomelania hupensis. Next base: position 62,938,346 of record CM072515.1, read on the forward strand.
ATACAGTGTACAATTACATCTTTAGAGGTTTGTGGGCCTGCTTTTATTGGTTTTTTTCCCTTAGTAGAATAATCATCACTTTGTGTTTGTATGAACGCCTGATAGACCTGTCATCAAAGATGGCTTAGAGAGAGAGAGAGAGAGAGAGAGAGAGAGAGAGAGAGAGAGAGAGGGAGAGGGAGGGAGGGAGGGAGGGAGGAGGAGGAGGAGGAGGAGGAGAGAGAGAGAGAGAGAGAGAGAGAGAGAGAGAGAGAGAGAGAGAGAGAGAGAGAGAGTTGACAAAGTACAAGTACATAAGATTTTTGTTTAAGTATCTTACAGATTTTATTTTCATAAAATAAGAACATAGATTAAAAAATGACCTTTTGGAACAAATTCTAAGATGGGTTAAGCTGATACAGAGCGCTGAAGGAGAAGGGAAATAAAACACTGAAGATTAACAGGTATTTTAAAAGCTTCAGAAGTCAGAAGCTGAAGTAAGAGTTAGGAAATTAAAATTACTTGTATCCAATAGCAAACATTCACAACCATGAATGAGAAGAAGAAAAACAAAATAATGTTTTGTGCGTTTGTGTATGATCCATTCAGGCCAGTCCAGTACATTCATTAATATCCATTTATGCAGCACACAGATTCTTGCCAAGAAGACATGCTCAAGACTCTGAATGTTTTTGCATATGTGTGTGTGTGTGTGTGTGTTTGAGTGTTTGAATACATATTTAGGTCGTTGAGGGTGATTATGCATATAATATTTATTGGATTGAGGATTGTGTCATAGGTGTACTGGTTCACAGTGGAGTTTGGTCTGTGCCGCCAGGACGGTCAGTTAAAGGCCTATGGCGCCGGTCTTCTCTCATCATTTGGTGAACTCCAGGTTAGCTTCTCTTTGTATTTTTTCCAAGTTAGCCATATTGAAGCAAATTTTGTGTGTGTTTGTGTGTGTGTGTGTTTTATCTTCTTTTATTTTAACAGAAGACATTTTTACTGTGAAGATCTGACAATCCGGAGACATGCACAAGACAGAACAAAATACAAAATATGCTTATTTTTTTATTCACTTAGATATAGCTAGATAGCTAGCTAGCTAGATAGATAGATAGAGATAGATATAGATAGGTATAGAGATATATAGATATATATATAAATAGAGAGAGAGAGGGAGCGCATGCTTTTCCATCTCAAGAGCTGCTCAAGACAATGGTCGATACAGGATCTAGCTCAAGCACCCACCTGCACTTCAACCTTTGGGCACATAATCCGACACCCAGATGACTGAGCGATGGGGAGAAGGAAGGCCAGCGCATGCCGGGTGTATTTGTGTAGCTGGCACTCCACTATCTAGGACATAAGTGTCAGGATCTTTAATGTCCAAGCGATGGAATGCATGCATGCACAGACTAGACCTTAGTTTATACTCTCATCCGAATATGTCTGCCTGAAGAGAGGACTTGCTAGAAAAGGGCATTGTATTCTTTGGTATTGTTTTGTCATCAACAGCATTCTGTTAGTTTATTTATCCATTTGTTTCTCATTGTTGTGAAATAATTATATGGTAGCAATTTTGTGTTTTATTCCAATGTTAGGAAATGAAGGCAGTGTGAATGTTATACCTGCTGTTTTATTTTAGTACTGCCTGAGTGACAAGCCTGAAGTGCGGTCGTTTGAGCCCCCCAAGACAGCTCTGCAGTCCTATCCCATCACATCATTCCAGCCTGTCTACTATGTGGCTGAAAGCTTTGAGTCTGCCAAGGAGAAAGTCAGGTAAGATTAGTTTTTTTATCCATCAGTCTGTGTGGAAATTGTGTGTATGGCTCTTTGTTTCTTTTTGAAAACAATTATCTGCAAAATATTGCATCCACCACCATATCTGTAAAAACCTTGAATCTTGTTATTTTTTTCATTTGATGTAAAACAATCAGCTGATCTGTGGTCAATGAAAACTCAGAATTGAACTCTTTGTTCACCTCCATTTGCTATTTTTTTCCAGCACCTTCCGCTTGTCATAATTCTTTGTAGTTTTGAGTTATACAAGGATTGGAAGTTAACCCCTCATAGGCAGTATCTGTATTGGGAAAAAGCTTGAATTGCTGGCATACGTCTTCTAGATATTACTTTTTATTTGTTTTCCTTGACTGGATACATCTAGGGCAAACTCGATTCAGGAAAGAGATGCTTTTTTTGTGGTAGGTTAATATATTGGTTCAAAAAAAAAAGTAAAATAAAAATCCTCATTTGAAAGTCAAATAGTCACACAGTATTTTTCTTAATGGTTAGTCTATCGTGCTGTATACAAGCTTCTTTTGTTTCTCGAAAATAAGATAAGATAAGATAAGATAAGATAAGATAAGATAAGATAAGATAAGATATTACTTTATTAATCCAAAAGCATGGAAATTACATTGTCTGTCAATTAAACATGTCCATTCATTCTTCTTTTACACACACATAAAGACGCATGTTTCTTACAAGTGATAAATTAAAAGAAAAGTATTGAAACAAAGGAATTAAAATATTTATACACATTCCTTCAAACACATGGACATATTTTCATAATGCAAATATTATAAATAAGCAATAAAACGGGTTAACATAAGAACAGATAAATATGGGTATTTAAATCTTATTAGTGTATAAACATATAAACTATAATTTATGAAAGGACAATAAAAACAATAACAATATGTGAACGAGTAAAAACATTTTAATTCATTCATTCACCCTGGATCATTTGTGTAATTTTGTTTGCTTTACAGAGCATATGCAGCCACCATTCCACGCCCATTCAGTGTGCGTTACAACCCATACACCCAGAGCGTGGAGGTCATCAACAGTAAGAAACAGATCTTGAACCTCTCACAGGCCATCCGAGGTACAGTGAATCTTATATAGACCTAGCCATTTGAAAAATACTTGGGTGCTGGCTCTATATGCCAGAATCCGGATTTCCTGCATATTGGGTCCCAGAAAGCGAGAAAGTATATAGGTCTGCTGCAGAGCCTGGGAACAGACAGTTGATAGTATAGTATATATATAAAAAGGTTCAGGCAGGCCTTTTTGGCCCCCTTTCTCTCCTCTTCCCCCACATGCACCCCAGCTAACCACAATTTCGGGGCCCGATGGGGCCCGCATCGGGCAGCCCGATGGGGCCCGGATCGGGATACCGATCGGGGCCCGATCGGGCAAATGGAAATTGGAACCGACTCGGGCCCGATTCGGGCAAAGATCGGGCGATCGTCGGGCTACCCAAAACTTACCCGATCGTAACCCCACGTTCGCCAAACAGTAGCCCGACTTTTGATAAAGATTGGGCGATCGTCGGGGTACCCAAAACTTACCCGACCGTAACCCAACCTTTGCCGAACGGTAACCCGATTCCGGCAAAGATCGGGCATACGTCAGGATACCCAACACCAACCCTATTGTAACCCAACTTAAACCAGAAACAACCCCGATAATGCCCCATCCCTGGCCAATGCTGATTTACCCTAAAATCATATCCCACATATTGTTTATGATATGTGATTGCATGAAGAAAGAATTGAGATGTCTGGTGTTAATAGGGACTGTCGGCACAGGCGTTTTTGTTTTCGGAAGTCCTTGGTGTGTCCCCACTTAAGTATTTACACACCATTTTGATAACAATATAGCCTATATTAACGTGATCTTCGTTGCTATCGAAATCGTGTGTAAATACATAAACGAAAGGCAAAGCACCCAAAAAACAACCACAGTAAAATAGATTTTCGCAGGCAAACACAATATCCGAGCACATGCAACTGTAGAAGAAAACTGTAGAAAATTGGCACCTAAGTACAACCGGAAAAGACCAGCAGTAATGGGCACGGAAATTTACCCTTGGCTTATAATGTATAAATAAATACAATAGTTAAAAGAAACACTTTAACAATATTTTACATATTGTATGATAAAAATTAAGAATTATAAGCACAATTAAATGATATCTTGCTGAATTGATTTTATATAAATATTTTTCCCATACGTACGCCGCAGCATATGTGAAGCAGACGAAACATTCCAGACAGTTTAGCCAATTAGAAGCGAGAGTAGGCCTATGTTAGCGTGTGCGCATCAGGTTTTTGTAGGGCTATGTGGGTCCCTACTAAAACCCGACAAAAGTCGGGATGCCCTATGCGGCCCGAGTGGGGCCCCGATCGGGCTGGTTTGCTGGGACCCATTTTTTATGTTTCATTCGCTTCCATATAGCAATTTAGACAACATATATGTGATATTAACTTAAATAAAAATGTGTTTGGTGTTGCCACTGATCACAATAACTTGCCATCTTCGATCAAACAGGCTAAATGTAGTAAGTATGTAATATTGGTAATAATAATTATTATTTATTTTATATAGTGCGAAACCAAACATAAAGCTTGCTCTACTCTATCTGCATTAACTTAGGTAATAAAAAATGTGTTTAGTAATAGAGTTGCAAAATGGCCAGAATAACTTGCCATCTTCAATCAAATAGGCTAAATGTAGTAAGTATATGTCCATCCTCCCAAAAATCTCCTTTAATGAGGTACCCAAATGTGTAAATTTATTTTAGAGGCTTTGATAAATATTTAGGAAAATTGCATGCATTTACGAATTGAATTACGAAGAAGGAGTACGTGTATAAAGCTTTCTGGCCTATCCTAGCTCTGAAACTACTACTACTACTATTACTACTACTACTGTTATTGCAGCTGCTGCTGCTACTGTTATTACTACTACTATTCCTACTGCTTCTACTACTACGTACTATTATCAATCTGGATTTGATATGTATATGTATATGTAAATATATATATATATAGTGATTGTGTGTTGTTCACTTCTCTTCGTCAGTTACAAGTAGCTTATGGTGCTGTTACTGGTTCAAGTAAACAATTCTTTCAGCAGCTTCCAACGCTATCTCTTGTTTTCTTTGTTATTTATCTTTGGTGAACAAAGTTAGGTTAAACCAGGCAATCAGTTGATTAGACATGATAATGTTGATGATGATGGCGATGATAGACGAAGGATGATGATGATGATGACAACAATGATGACGACTTATCATATTGGGATGTATACTGTTGACTTTATCAGTGTTTTTTTTTTGTAAATTTAATCCTTCATCTTTTATTCCAGGTGACTTGTCTCTCTTGGAGGATGCTCTGAAGAAAGTGCACTAAATTGTTTGGCTTCAGCAGAATCAGCAGAGTATTATTCGGCACACAACTTGTTTTCTTTCCTTTTCTCCCCCCCCCCCCCCCCCCCCCCCCTGTACTTTGTAAACTGAATGGATTTTATACTTTGCCACTGAAGCAGATGCTAATGGCAATGTGACATATATCAATGTTTGTGTGAACTACAGTGTATTATTGACTGTACTTATTATTAACATTTATTGTTATGTCATGGTTGAGCCCATTTTGTTACGTGTTTAGGCGAAGCATTTGCAATTAATGCAGCCTCTTTGTTTCTCTTTTTTTTTTTTTTCTTGTTTGTCCATTTTGTTTCGTTGTTTTGTCAAGCATTTCTCATGACTTATTGGATGGAGGTGCGCACTATTAAACTATTGGCCGCAGTTGTCATTCGCGATGGCCCTGGCTACGTAAAGGTGAAACTTCGAAAGGATCGTCTCCTATTTAAGTGCTGTTCAGTTGGTTGCAGTTATGTCCCTTGGCTCTTTTTTTTGGACATCCCAACCCATGGCACCTAAGGGTGAACCTCTGACAGTATTACCTCCCGTCCAAAAGTCGCTCCATTAACATTGATAGTTCATATGATTGGATCGTTGTTTTTTTTTTAAAAAGATTTTAATCTGAAATGGTATTGCATTTATTGATCGAGTGGCCTGTTGAGCAGTTTGTTAAGCATATCATTTCCAGTACCAAAGGTTGTGGAGTCACAACCTATTCTACTACCCCCCTCCCTATCCCATCCCACAAACTCTCATCCCTCCCCCACCTTCCCACACAGGAGATTTAACAGGTAATTGAAGGTTTTTTCTGGGTCCTCCGTTTTCCTCTTCTTTCTCTTTATAGTCATATTTGATGCAGTCAATCTTTAATTTTATAACAACAACAAAGGAGACATTACATTACATTACATGATTATTGCTTTGGGTCCAGCGGACTCTTCCAAGCCAAATCAGGACCGGACAACCCCTGATCCGCATAAAAGATCTGCTGAAACAACCCTAGTGGTAAAACTGAAAGCTCTCCACCAGCCAGTCACTTTACAATAAAGACATCCCACGCAGGGGACGCTGAGGCTGTACTCTAAATTATAGAACCCCCGTTTACAAAAACAAAATAGAATACAAACATCATTATAAATTATCAACAAAACACATACATATAAAATGCCTACATTGCTAAATAATAACATCATAGGAAGCCCTAGTGACCACCTGGCAGAAAGCGTCCAATATTCCCAAGCTGATCCAACAGACCTCATACACAAATAAGGAGTCTTGTCCCGGAAAAGTTTTCAAGAAAAAAGGTAGGTGACTGGTCTAGCGAAGAAGAAGATAGTATAGCAGATTGATAGAACAGAGCAGGAATGAGAAAGAGCAAATGAGAAAGACAGCGACAGTGGGAATTTAAAGCACTAAATTTCCAGAAAGTGGGGATACTATTTATACTGAACCCCCCGGCACCCCAACAGGGGAAACAAAGGAGACAAGAGTCTTGCTAGTATTGTGTAATAGATCACCAACTACCCTTTGAGTTCAGTTACTTGAAGCTAGATATTATAATTCATTTTCTAAACATATAAATAGAGTCGACAGCACTTGTTCAGTTGCTCTATAAATATATCACTGCTGCTGTTGTTGTTGTGTACATATGGTTGTAACCAACAGAACCTTTATTTGTGTTGTATATGTAATATTTGGGATCTTCAATGCATGGTATGCATCACTAAACCTCTGTATTTCTTCTTTTTATTGTTTATTATTTATGTATTCAAGATGCATTTTCTCATAACAAGGTTTAGCATATACAGCCTGAAATTCTTTGTTCTAATAATTGGGAGACTTGAATAATGCAATAATAATAATAAAAATAATGTTTAATAACGTTGGATGATAGATGTCCTATTACTCCATTAAGGTTCTGCGAATATATATATATATATATATATATATATATATATATATATATATATATATATATATATATATATATATATATATATATATATATATATATATATATATATATATATATAATTGTTTACTTAATCACATTTTTGTGTGTTTGACGCAACCTGTTCATACAAAGCAATTTTCCCTTGGATTGCATTTTCACCCTCGTCTAGCTATATATGAGTTTGTTTTGTTTTAATTGTTTTTACATACGTAATTATATCAGTAGTGTTGCAACATATGCATTTAATTATATATATATATATATATATATATATATATATATATATATATATATATATATATATATATATATATATATATATATATATATATATATATATATATTTTGTGCAACCATGTTTAGTTTTGTTTAAAAAAAATTTTTTGTTTGTTTGTTATTTTGTTTTAACAAGTTCCATTTCATGTTTTCAGTTTTTGTTCATTCCACAAAATACATTCGTATCATAATTTACTTACAATGTTTTGATTTAACCAGCATGGGTCAGCCAATAGGAGGTTGGTTATAATAAACAAATAAATAAATAAAAATAATAATAATAATTATTATTATTATTAAAAATAATGTTTAATAAGAATATATATTAGTAATACACACGTGCAGTGTTTTTGGTTGATTGAGGTACAGGCAATGAAAATACTTTTCAGCTCTGTTTATATCACATACTAGTATTTCTTTTTCTTAATGGCATCATTACAGCTGATTTATTTAAGTTTCAATTTACTGTGTTTTTTAAATGCTAACCACATGCATTGGAGCTACAACAAAATTATGCATTTAATAATTAATGTATTTTTTTCACTGTGAATCAATTATTTTATGGCCAATCAAGTATATGTTAGACTGTTATCTTGTTATTATATGTTTTATTATTAACAAATATTTTATTTTATGTGTTAATTTGTTGTAAAGATTAATTCTCTCTCTCTCTCTCGCTCTTAAATTTTAAATAAAAATGGAATCAAAAGGAATTTATTTTTATTACCATGCATTTACAGCTTCTTGCAAAACATTCAGGTAAGAAGATGAAAAGTATATATTTTGAAGGCAATAAATTTGTTATAGATATGAAATTATATGAAATTTTTTGACACTGTTTTATGAATTTGATCTGATTATTGTGTAACTAGTGGTTTTTGTACCCTGGCAAGCCAGGGTACACATGATGCTGTTTAAAATGTAGACAGAGAGAACTTTTGTCTGCGAGTTTCATTTGGACGATGATACCTCCCCATATCACCCTTGATACCTCACCATACCCCCCCACTGATATCTCCCCGTCCCCCCCCCCATGATGCCTCATCATACCCCCTTGATACCTCCCCGAACCTACTTGATACCTCCCCATACCCCTTGATACCTTCCATACCCCCTTGGTTCCTACCTGTACCCTCCTTGATACTTCCCCGTTGATCGTTTCGCAGGAATGGATGAAAGTAATCGACAGTCAGGATTAGATTAACGTCCCCAACACCAAAGCGTATAGGGGACGAAAAGTTTAAGTCAATATGAAAACGCCGACAATTGTAATCGACCATCACCATACCCCCTTATATATACCCGTATCCCCGTTATGCCTAACCATGCCCCTTTAAACCTACCCGTAGCCCCCTTTTACCTACACGTACCACCCCATCCCGATCCTTGGTAGTAATAATATAAATAATAATAATAATAATAATAATAATAATAATAATAATAATAATAATATTGAATATAGAATAATACAAATAGAAATCAGAAAAAACACCAAGGTTTTAAAATAAAATTTGATATAAGATATTATATTTGTTATAATAATAATAATAATAATTATTAGTTTATTATTATTAATAATAATAATAATAATAATAATAATAATAATAATAATAATAATAATAATAATAATAATAATAATAATAATTTATTATTATTAATATTAGTTTATAAATAATAATAATAATAATAATAATAATAATAATAATAATATTGAATATAGAATAATACAAATAGAAATCATAAAAAAACACGAAGTTTTTAAAAGAAAATTTGTTATAAGATATAATAATAATAATAATAATAATAATAATAATAATAATAATAATAATGAATATAGAATAATACAAATAGAAATCAGAAAAAACACCAAGGTTTTAAAATAAAATTTGATATAAGATATTCTGATTGTTATAATAATAATAATAATAATAATAATAATAATAATAATTATTAGTTTCTAAATAATAATAATAATAATAATAATAATAATAATAATAATAATAATAATAATAATAATGTATTATTATTATTAGTTTATAAATATTAATAATAATAATAATAATAATAATAATAATAATAATAATATTGAATATAGAATAATACAAATAGAAATCATAAAAAACACCCAGGTTTTAAAAGAAAATTTGATATAAGATCTAATAATAATAATAATAATAATAATTTATTATTATTAGTTTATAAATAATAATAATAATAATAATAAATTAAAGGTAAAAAGCCTAAATTAAAAAGAAAAATATCCATATTGTACTGTTAAAAAAAAAAAAATATGCCCCGCGTGAGATTTGAACCTGGGTCTCCCTGCACGGTAGGTGGAAGTTATACCAACTGAGCTACAAAGGCTTCGTAGGAAAACTATCAATTTTTTGGTCTATATGGGAAAACATGCTGAAACCTCAAATTGATTTTTAATGGAAGCGCGCGGAATGAGGCTATTGCAGTTTGTGGACATTTTGTTTATTTATTTATCTCAGAAACGGTTAAACATTCGGTAAGGAAATGTCGGCTATAACGATTTCGCTGGTTTTGAGCGTACAGCAGACCGATCCGCGGGGCCCCGCACCTGCCCAGATCAGCGTCCATACCGGACAAACTTTATAGTAGAGGCGAAGAAGGACTTCCGGCTAAGCAATTTATATATATAGATATATTTGGTGAGATTTGGGTTTTATTACCATTTTTCCAAATAAACATCGAAGAAAAAAGTGTCGCTTGCATATGTTTTTGTATTGTGTTTTTGCCTCCATACATTCGCCTGCAATCTCGTTCAACCAATATGTATGCGAGTCGATCTGTCTATCTTTCTCAGAGGTTAAATTGTGTGTGGTAATTGTCTATTATTACTGTTTACCATAGGTATTATATTGTTCAAGTTATGCATGTTTTTACAATAATGGTATGTTTTTACAATAATGGTATGTTTTTACAATAATGGTATTTGATGCAGCCTTTGTAACATTTCAAACAGAAAAATCAATTTTCTTTCCATCTTCTATGTAACAGCGAATTGCTTTTATACCACGTAAATGTCTGAGCGATGAAGGTGTGTTTATTGTTTATTTATAAGTGTAACATGTGACCGTGTATGTTGGTTACAGATTGCAGCTCTTTTTTTTTAGATTTAGATTTTAATGCTTTATTGTCCCTTTTTATCGGGAAATTCTGGGCCGCCTCCCCTGTGGAAGGCGTAGTCGCAGCCTGTGGCGCGCCCAAACCCAACCTACCTAACATTAGTTGTGATTTTTGAAATGTAGAAATTCTTTAAATTTTTGAAATTTTTGCGTCTGATTCTGATTTAGGAATAAGGAGTGTATAGCATCCAGTATTATTATTATTAACACTTTTATTCGCAAGTATTACATAACCGATCTGTCGAATGGTTCCCAGTATCAAATATATTCTAAAGATTTTGAAGCTTTTGAAGAAATTTAACGCTGCATATAAATTATTTATTTAACGCAGCATATAAATATATCTTTTAAACTATAGATCTTAACACTGGATATATTGTGAGCTCAAAAATCAAATGTTTTTATTTTATTTGCATTCACACGAGCTAGACTGTTGTTTTTTGTTATTTTCGCCTTTGTTGTTTTTACTTACCTATTTTTAATAATGTACAAATATTATTTAAAGTGAATCAAACGTTGGAGCACAGGCTGGGAAGTCTTGTCTTTCGTAGGCCTCAATTACATACTATACATATGTATGTAGGAGGCTCACGAGTTTACAAAGACGAAAGAAAAGACTTCGAAGCCTGTGGTTGGGGTTGGATTGGACTGTCAGCATGGTTTCAGGAATGGTAGGTCATGTGTGACTCAGCTAGTAGAAGTCATGGAAGATTTTACGGGAATGTTGGATGATGGTGAGGAGTTTGATGTGCTGTATCTGGATTTTAAAAAGGCATTTGATTCTGTCCCACATGCTAGACTTTTAACAAAAATCTAATCATATGGTATCACTGGAAAGGTGTACCAATGGATTGGGAACTTTTTGTCAGAGAGAAACCAGCGGGTGAGAGTTGGCAACTTGGTGACAGTTTCTCTTCAGAAGCTCCTGTGTCAAGTGGTATACCGCAAGGTAGCATTTTGGGTCGTTTTATTTACAATTTTCATAAATGATTTGCCAGATGAGGTGTCCAGCAGTTGTAAAATTTTTGCTGATGACACAAAACTATATAACTTGTCCAGTGAGAGTCTTAAGCTACAGTCCGATAATATAAATAATCTGATAAGTGGCAACTTCATTTTAATACTTCCAAATGCAAGGTACTAAATTTTGGTAGGAAAAATCCTTGCCATGAATATTATATGACCGCTGACGGACAGAGAGCGTCAGTTGACGGCTGCACCGAAGAGAAGGATCTGGGGGTCACTTTTGATAAAGAGTTAAAATTTGATTTATAAACATATTAATACTGCAATTGCAATGGCAAATAAAATACTGGGGATTATCCAGAGATCTTTCACCTGTCTTGATAAAGATACATTAACATGTCTGTATAAGACACTTGTCCGACCTCATGTGGAATATGCAAAATGCTGTATGATCACCGCTCTTGAAAAGACAATCGTCAGTGATTGAAAAAGTGCAGCGAAGAGCGACAACATTGGTAAAATCCTTGAAAAATCTGCCTTATGGAAAAAGACTAAAGAAACTAGGCCTTCCGAGTTTGAAATTTAGAAGAGTAACATGTACACAAATATTAAATAACATCGACAAAGTCAATGCTAATAGTACATTCTTTAAGTAACATGATCATAGATGTCCAGACGCAATACTAGAAACTCAGAAGACAAAATTTGTATCCAGCACTGTCGTACTAACAAAAGAAAACTGTACTGTTTTAGCCATAGAATTGCACCACTCTGGAACAAACTACCATTACAATTTACATGTTAAAAAAGCTAACAACTTCAGAACAACTGCAAAACTAACCGGAAAATGTAATGTATAAAAACAGGGACATAAAAAAGCTGCGAAGCTTAACCTAGTCCCTTGAACTGAACTGAACTGGATGTGAGAGCAGAAAGTACTTGTTTAGGAGTTGGCATATTTTCTAATTATCTCCCTTTCGATTTCGGGGAGACGATCATAAAGAAGAAACTATAAGGGAATACACGGCAACTGGTAAAGTACAACTAAATGTATTCCATTTAATATTATCTTAAATTGTCTAAGCTGTAAGGTTTTTGAATGTTAGCTTCCGTTCATATTTGGAAACGTTTCTGGACACATAAGAGGTCTCTTCATCTTCTCTTCACATCAATGCATCCTCCCTAAAAGTCACGTGACCTCCAAACAGGAAGAGAACTTTGAGGAAGGAAGCTTGTCTGTTGTTGGGCTTGTTGTGGATTCAGTCTTTCTTCTACGCATTTACCTTGTACTTCGCAAGCTTTGATCAAAGGTATGTTTGCAAAGTTTCATGCCAAAGTGCATGCATTTTGTTGATTTAATTTGTTGCAGCTGGGTTCTCTACTGCACATATAAAGATCATGTACACAAAACTCCGGCACATGGGGGTGTGTTTGGTGAGTCATAAGTTCAACTTCAACCTCAAGAAGTTTATTAAAACCGCACATGTTTATCAACAGAAGATCTGAATCTCATCGTTATTTCTGAGTTTCAGTGTTGGTGAGAACATTACAGTTGTTTATACTTTAAAAAAAAAATTCTGTTTAGTGTCTTCCCATGAGAAATTGTTTCTTGTGTGGAACCGACACTTGGCAGTGACACTAACAATTGGATATGGAGATGTTACTTGTTACATCTTTCAGAGTCTATTTGAGTCTTGTCTTCATCTGTAATAAACTAGTAGGCCCTATGTGTGATAACCCTGTCGTTCTTCTCTGTAACGGCAGCCAGACATGTGGAAAGCGCAAGCTGGCACCAACGTCAAAATCACTGCACAGGCATCAGGGGATGATGAGTGGGAGACTGACCCAGATTTTGTGGTAAGTCCTGAAAGAGTTTTCAAGTACCCTTGAGATGGCAGGGCTAATTGTTATTATGTCATAAATAACTATAATTGATTATTAATTCTATCCCAGCTGTGCACAATAGCCACTTTCTTTATCTCTGGCCCAGCTGTGCAAAAAAACCACCTAACAGGGAGCTGTTGCATACCGAAAAATCAACAATAAAATCCGAAAAGGCATGCTCACAGCAAAGGAGAACTGGATAGAAGATCAATGCCAGGAAATAGAGAACAGTCTGAACAAGAACAACAGTAAGGAGGCTTACCAGACTGAAGCGGCTGACAAGTGTTAAACAGCCTAAGGTCTCCACGATCCAAAGCAAGTCTGGCATATATGCCTTACAGAAGAACAAGAAGTCTTGGACAGATGGACAGAGTACTGCTCTGACCTTTACAACCACACACCAAACCGAGACCCATCAGTTCTAGCATGTCCCGAGAACAGAGAAGAAGAAGAAATTCTCCCAATTCTCAGAGAAGAAGTTGAGGCAGCTGTGCAATCGCTGAAAAAGGGGAAGTCAGCGGGAGTGGACAACATACCCGTGGAACTGCTTCAAGCAGGAGGAGAAGCGATGATCGACACACTCACCATTATCTGTAACAAGATCTGGCAGAGTGGGGAGTGGTCTACACCATGGACCCAGTCGATTGTCATCACTCTTCCCAAACAAGGTAACCTTCAGAAATGTGAAAATTACCACACCATCAGCCTCATCAGCCATCCCAGCAAGGTCCTCCTGAAAATAAGCTGAACAAATCATTGCTGAAGAGCAAGCAGGATTCAGGGCAGGGCGAAGTACCACTGAACAGATTTTCAATCTCAGAATAATCTGCGAGAAATACCTTTCCTAAATTCCTAAAATTATTGAAGTCATCAAAAGCCTGTATGACAAGGCTACCAGTGCAGTCCTCCACAACAGCGCCATCGGAAACTGGTTCAGAACAACAATCGGTGTGCGTCAGGGATGTCACTCTCTCCAACACTCTTCAACATCTTCCTAGAGCGCATCATGTCAGACGCCCTTGCAGACCACGAAGGCACAGTCAGCATAGGGGGAAGAGCAATTTCCAACCTCCGTTTTGCGGATGACATTGATGGATTGGCTGGAGAGGAACAAGAACTTGAACAGCTGGTACAGAGGCTTGACACCACCTCCAGAGCCTATGGAATGGAAATAAGTGCAGAGAAGACCAAAAGGATGACAACACCAATGGCATCAACACGGACATCAAAGTCCAAGGCCAATCCCTCAACACAGTGCATAGCTTCAAATATTTAGGAGCCATTGTATCAGACAATGGGTCCCGACAGGAAGTCCTCTCCAGGATCGCACAAACAACTGCTGCCCTGGCAAGGTTGAAGCCCATTTGGAAAGACAGGACCATCAGTCTACATTCCAAGGTAAGGCTGCTGCGCTCCCTTGTCATCTCTATCTTCCTATATGCTTTCGAAACATGGACCCTCACAGCAGATCTCCAACGAAGAATACAAAGCATGGAGATGAGGTGCTACAGAAGACTTCTGGGCATTTCCTATACCCAGCACATCACCAACGACGAAGTCCGACAGACCATCACACAAGCCATTGGACAACACGATGACCTGCTCACAGTGGGAAAAAAACGGAAACTCCGATGGTATGGCCACGTTACCAGATCACCAGATCTTGCAAAGACCATCCTGCAAGGCACAGTGCAATGAGGTAGAAGAAGAAGAAGACCGAAAAAGAGGTGGGAGGACAACATTCGAGAATGGACTGGTTTGACTCTGAGCGAAACATTCAGGGTTGCTGAGGACAGACAAAGATGGAGTACGCTGATTAAACGATCATCCGTGGTGCCCCTACGACCTCCGAGTTATGGGATAGGATAGGAGGATAGGATAGGCCTAGCTGTGCAGATGCCTTTACCTGGAATTCATGGGGGATACACATAAAAAGCTAAGTTTGGAACTACTGAAAAGTTTTTAATAAAATTTGGGGGTGTTTTTCTGCAATGATTTGTTGGATTATCAGAATCATTACTATCGTAGTTCATAACCAGCTCTGCAACCTCTCTTGCAGAGTAGAACTGTTTCCAACTCGCCATCGTCGAAGAAATTTGCAAGAATTCCATCTAAATTGAAGCAGAATCAGCAAATCATATGTGTGTGTTGTTCACTCGAAGTCGGAGAATAGGTTCAGTGCTTCGAAGTCAACTGTATGTGGATTATAACTGAATAAAAATGTGTTTAATAGCGCTACGCTGGCCGTGCGGAAAATCCATGCTTGGTCAGTTATGACTAGGCTGCTCTATAGGGATCTATCCGGGCTTGGGATAGAATGAGTTAAAGCGTATAGCAGTTCGCTATATTTCTTGAAATAAATGAGGGCTATTGTCAACCTATCTTTATTTTATTTTTTTAAATGTGTATTAATCAGTACTCAATAATAATAATAATAATAATAATAATAATAATAATAATAATAATAATAGTTTGCTGTGTACATTGTCAAAAGCATTCTATATTTTTTTGTTTGATCAAATGAACTAAAAGCTGAACTTATTTATTGACAGCAAAAAATGATGTAAGTATTTGTGTGTGTGTATGTTGTGATAGGGTGGATGGAATTTTTGTTTACTGCTTGACTAGCTGCTACAGAAGGCTAGTGAATATCTTGGCAAACAACTGGGTTTGGCTGTGTCACTTGTACAGCGGGTGAGAAGAAACATCTGTCATTCACTGATTCAGTAACCAAGCATGTAAATGCAAAGTGAAGTTTGGATTTTTGTGCAGAATGATGTGAGTGAGAAGGAGCAGAGATGGGGTTCCAAGTCAGTGGAAGGTTCCGGTCGTCAAGAATCGCTGGAGTAAGTGTGACGTCTTTGCTTTGAGCTTTCTTTCTGTCATTCTGGTAGTATTTTTTATTTTTTTAATTCTTTCTTTCTTTTGTTCTTTTTTTTTTCTATTCTTTCTGTCATTACGTTCATTCTTTCTGAACCATACCAATAAGCTTATAAGGTGACCACCACCATCCAGGAGATAGAAATAAACAAAAAAAAAAATCTGTCCTTACCTATCCATCTTGTATGGTTTCTTCACTTGCCAACTTCAATACAATTTTCTTAATCCTTAGACTAGTTAGTTGGCTATGGTTTGGTATAGTAATGATAGCATTGTAGGCTTTCACTGTCGACCTTTTACCCTCTGTTAGTTTGTGTCTCCAGCGAATGTTGTTTGGAGACCACACTTCTTTGTCAGGAAATGTACTCTTCAGTTAGCATTATATGTTTGTAGGTTGTTTTTATATGATAATAATGGATTTGTGCATGCTTAAAGCTCAGTGAGCTTCTGAAAGCACTAGTAGAAAGAAAAACTTTTTTACTTTCTATGAAGTCATAACTTGAAGAAGGGCATTGGTTTTCTTCGAACTATTATCACACTAGTTTTGATGAACTGTGCATGTGTGGTTCGTATTTTTTAATGACGGCTCACAACTGAAAGGACATATTGATGATATCTTTTTGTTTTTTTTCTTGTGCAGCTTGAAGAAGCTGAGAGAAGGGGTGACGAGCGATGACACGCAGACCAAGAAGAAGGAATTTGAGGCTGGACCCCAGGCGTCGGAAGGCTACGGAGGAAAGTTTGGCGTGCAGAAAGACCGCATGGACAAGGTTTGTGATTGGCAGTAAGCTCTGTGCCAATGCAGCGCAGGCCTGTTACAGTAAAGGCTGGTTACATTGGTCCTCTTCAGTTCAAATTTTGCTTATATCCATGGTCCCGGTTCTTTGCCTTTGTTAAAATTGATCAAAAATAGTCAAAGAGCAGATATATAGATACAAGTCAGTTCCTGGTCCTATGTTTCTTAAAATTTGGCCATTTTGCACTGTGCGTTAGCTGCTGAGATACCAGATTTCTATGTAATGTTTGTGATGAAACTGCTGGAAATTTACTATTGTAGCACTGACTGAGCTTTGATTTTTGTTTTATTCTTATGCTGTGCCTTTTAAGTATTTTTGTTTTACGTGCATGCCTGCAACAATGTAGCTAACATTTTTTTAACATTAAATTTCAGTTCTGTCAAATGGTACAGGGTTTTGACCTTTTCATATTTGAGAATTGGAGTTGTAGATAGATATTTTATTGTTAAGTGTTCTTGTTTTTTTTTTTTTAAATAGTATTCTAAAGTTGAGCTTCCTCTCTTATGTTTATGTTATGTAGTTCTAACTTGAGTATGTAAAGTTACACACAATTAAAATAAGAAATTGAGTGATATGTTCTTATGCACCATAAATGGATAATACATATAATAGCTAAATGGATCCTTTTTTTAATGTCCTCACGTTTCCACTAATTGATCTTCAGTTATTCAGAGGTGCCAACCAGTACGAATTGACCGTATTTAATTCCGGCGAAATGAATTAAATATGGAAATACGGTAGCTTTTATAAAAATAGGAGAAGAAGTTGCCGATCGTTTATCTTTGCCAGCGATGCTTCTGTACCGGTTTCTGGTCTCAGAATAGTACTCCTGCACTCACTGAACGTCGCTGTGTTCAAGAAGCAGATTTTCATGGTGGTTTTAGAGTAAAACAAGTGTGGTGTTCAACAAGCTGATTTTCATCGTGATTTTAGAGGACTGAAAATAGCCTGCTGTTTCAGAGAGAAGCCTGTCATTACTTTATAGTGTCATAGGCTGGGTTTTGCGAGAAAAAAAATACTGACAAGCGTTAAAAAATACTGACAAACGGGTCCGGAAATACTGACAAGAAGTTTAGGGGGTTGGCACCTCTGGTTATTGTTTCTTTTTCTTCTTCATTCAAATTATTGTTTGTATTGAAGCATTGTTCTCCAGTAGTCCTGTACCTAACTTAACCCTAGTGTTACCATATCTACCTAACATAAGCACTGCTGTCGTGATTGTGTTTTTGCCTGAATACATCCCACCTCCTTTCCTCCTTCCCCCTCCATTGGTATGACAAAGGATAAGGCTTTGTCGAGGACATACCCGTTGAAAAGATCAGAAGTAGTCTACCTTCTTGAAGTGAAGGTATCAGAATCTGTTGTTATTCTTTGTTTAGCAAATTCATCGTATGGATGTCACAGTGTTCCTGTAGGCTAGTCGCAGGTGTTGCCAGACTATTATAGCTTGTCGCTTATCAGTATTCAAAACACAGAGCACAAAAGGTATGGGTTATCACACCAGCTCAATGCCTATGTGAGCAGCACTGTTTAGTGCCTCCACATTTTGCTGGCTGCGGGCTATTTATAGCTTGCCTGGACCCTCCATTCCAGTGAAAGGAAAGGAAAGGTAGCATCGGCGAAACTATTTATAACTAGCCTGGCTGACCTAACCTCAAAACTAAAAAGCTTTGGTCGCGTCGGTGTGTTATAAATTCCACAGCTTGCCTGCATGTGCATTTGTTGTCAATGCATATTCAGAAAAGTAATGTGTGTACTTTTTTTTTTTTAGGATGGAGGGTGGGGGAGGGGAGGTGGTATCGTTGTCATCATTGTCTTAACCCATATACTATTTTTGGGGCCAGGAATGGATAGGCTCTATAGTGTATACTGGATGCCTGTAGTTGAGAGGAATGGTAAAAATGAATAACAGTGCACACATTTATAACGTGCACACATAGACGTAGGCATAGTGATTAGAGGCCGCCGGATGATTGTTGAAGGTGCCTTTGCTCAAGCTAGTTATGTTTCTATTGTTTTCTTGCAGCAGGTCCAGTCAAGTTCGCTAAGCTTTATTCCACAAACCGAGGAAAACATTTTTGTGTGTCACAGTGTTAACTCATTGGAGGCGGAACATTTTTTGACATGTTTGTTCCCTGAAAATGAGCTGTATTTTGAAAATTCAACCACCTAATATATAAAACTTAAAAGATAATAAAGATACACTATACATTTTTGCAAAGATCATGGCACCCTCTTTTAAGAAATAAACAAGAGAAATACACTTATTCCACTTTAGTAAGAAAACAGCATTCAGATATCCATCCACACAGTACGTGAAAATCGAACTGTTTTTGATATCCAAAATATATTGTACATTCACCACAGAACATGTTATTTTTGCACTAACAATCAAAAGTAAATTAAGAATATGTATCAAAATGTTTATGAATGATTCTTGTAGATCAGTACATGTAAGATCGTCATATTAAAATTGGCTGCCATTTTGGAATAAATGTAAAACATGTGCGTACCCATTAAAATTACTCTCAAAGCAAAAATACTCAGTTTGACAGTTAAAGGGAGGTGACAAACCAATTAGGAATTATTAGTCTTGCTCCCAATTGCACTCTTCCTTTAGTAGTTGGGTTTCTTATAAAGGACACTACCGATCTTGCAAAGACGTGCTCCATACAAACGAATCGAGCTTCCTGTGACGCATGTCGCCGGCAATGAGTTAACAAATCATGGCGAACCATGGGATGGGGGTAAACCCAGACAATGGAAGACGCGTACAGGCAATACAGCATTAACAGACTCCTTTTTAAAAAAAGTTTACATTCAATGTTATTTTGAAGCTACCAACTCCTCCCCCCCCTCCCCCACCCACTCTCCCACATCCCACTCTTCCACCCCCTTTAACGTACCTCATTCTACAGCCAATAAACAGTATAATAACAGCAGCCTAAGCTAAAGATAATTTCACACGCACATGCACCTGTAATTCATGAAAAATGTCCTTTAAACGCTAACACGGTCACGAATGCCAATTGTCTAGCTGTTGCTCATGCCTATGCCGTCATTTCATGATGAATTTATTTTCAGTCACTGGTTGGATTTGAGTCCCGTGCAGATCTATTCAAACATGTTGAAGCCCATTTTGTCTTGGAGGTGCTTTGTGGTCTTTTTTTGGGGTTAAAATGCATTATAATTCAAATTATTTCAGCTGGCGGTTGGACAAGTACCTGTACGTACAGTGCAGAACATTATTAAGTACACATGTCCTCATTTTAAAGTGCACATGTCCTCTTATTGAAGTGTACATGTCACCTTGAAGGGTCCAGGATCTCATTGTTGAGGTGCCTGCGACCTCATAATGAAAGGCCCATTTCCTGATGTTGAAGTGATTTTCAGTCGGCAGTGGGGCATGAATACCATACCGATCTGTCAAAACATAGCAGTCAAACGGATAACGCAAAAGGATTCGGTGGCAAGTTTGGTGTGCAGAGTGACAGAGTGGATAAGGCAAGTGAAAAGATGAATAAGTATAATTTCTAAAATATTTATGGTATGCTGACCTGCAGTGACTATTATGCTGCACTGTAAAGATTATTTCCTTGAGTTAACATGTTTTTATTTTCTTTCCTTCTTTTTGTTTGTTTGTTTGTTTGTCTGGCTGAAATAATAATGGTTACTGAAGGAAAGTGGGCCATCATCATCATCATCATCATCATCATCATCATCATCATCATCATCATCATCATCATCATTATTATCCAATGGTCACAGGTTCTAACCTTGTGAGCAGGGTGGGAGGGAAACCTGTGATGATCATGATGGTCATTGTTCCTTTTAAGACTCATGTTCCCGTTTCAAGATTTATAAAGATTTTATTTTTTTAAGTTGTTTTACTAAATTTATTGTGTTATGAGACATGATTTTGCAAGCTTCAACTGTCAGTATTTTTTTGAAACACCTTTTTAAATTCTGTTAAAAAAAAAATTTTCTTTCCATTTTGTTTAATTCAGTAGTTCTTGAAAGTAAGAACTGATTGAGCTCATAATTAGTTTTGAAATCTCCCGATTCAGTTTATTCCATGAAACGTTCATATCAATGCTTTGTTGTTCTTCTGTTTTCAGATTTTTGTAATGTGTAGATTCTTGTTCTCTTTGTTCTCTTTTGCAGTTTCTTCATAGTTAATTACAATGTCTTACACTTCTTGGGTATAACTGGGATTGTTTTTGTTTTTTTTAAGGTTTGTTTTGTTACTGTTGATCATCAGTTTTGAGTTGTCCTTGTTTTAAATTTGAATTGTTGTCTGTGACTATTTTTATAAAGACACACTGCTGCTAGTTTCAAGTTTGTGTAGCTGAGGAAAAAA
Source organism: Oncomelania hupensis (assembly GCA_036898135.1). Taxonomy (NCBI): domain Eukaryota; kingdom Metazoa; phylum Mollusca; class Gastropoda; order Littorinimorpha; family Pomatiopsidae; genus Oncomelania; species Oncomelania hupensis. The sequence goes on from CM072515.1 coordinate 62,959,806, forward strand.
ATATGGCAGTGAGTAAGATAATGGTGAACGGTAGAAATCAATGGTAGCTTACTTGTCCAGAACTGATACTTATTTTAAATTTGACAGTACAGAAAAATCCCCGTGGTCCCAACGAAGACTCCCCTATCACAAGTTGACAGTGCTATACTGCCTTTGTTAGTACAATTTGATAGTATTGTACACATTTTAATGTTATAGCTTGTGGCTATGTGTGGTTATCGAGAGTTGCTGGGTGTGCTTTGTTGAAATGCATGGCTTTGATAACCAGAAATGGCTTAAGCTAGTGTTTAGTGTCGTGGATTGGTTTGCATTGCAGCATTAGTAATGATTGTATGAGGCCATTGTCCTAGTACTATGAGGAAAGTTTGTTGATGTGCAGGCAAGTCAGTAACACTGTAACGTTGTCCAAATGTTCACTTTGTTGCTTTAGTTTGTTTTTTGTTGTGTAATTCCATTCATTACAATTTACAGTTTTGAGTTGCAATTTAATTGATAAATTATTTTTTTTTAATGTTACTTATTTCTTTATTTTTTTTCATTTTATTTTACTTTGAGTTTGAAAGAGGATGTACCAAAGTTATTACTTGATAACTTAACAAAACAGCATAGAATTTTAATATATATCACTAATAGTAAAATAGTTGAAGAGAAATGTAGTTTAGAAGAAAGAAAGAAGAAAGTATTTATTTGTATTTTTTTAATATTAAGATGTTGGGAGAGGTTGATTTAGGCACTGTTAGAAATTTCAAAATAAAAACCCTGTGTTAAGGTTTATCCGTTGAAAGTAATGTTCAAGTGATGTTTTCCATTGTTCCTGAGAATTCTTTTACTCATCGATATCACATTGTTCTATGAAATGTCAAACCATTTTCTGTCCTTCACACCCATGCCAAAAAGATATTACAGTAATTTTTTCTTGTGTGTGTGTGTGTGTACAAAAAGATCATGGGCACAGCAAACAAGGCAGACACTTTTTATGGTTGGCAGCCATGATCTGCTATTCAGATAATTGATGCTGAACGCTTGGTTAAATCTGTGGCAGTTGTTTGAACTTAAAACCTGTAAACTTATTTGTGCTGTTTCTTCCCTTTTAGTCTTCCGTGGGCTACGACTACACTGGCAAAACAGAGAAGCATGCTTCTCAGAAAGGTATGTGCATGAAGAAATTAGTACCACTTGCTTTTGTACACTCAAACCTGTCCACATTTCATTTCTGTCCTCTAATACACCATTCATTGTTTTACATCCTCCTCGCAATAGAAAATCCTTGATTGTCCCTATAAACATTACAAAGAGATGTTTGTGCAGCGTTCATCTGCATATACAAATCCAAAACAATGACATTAAATTAGCATAGCCACTTAAAATGAAATAATGAGGTTGGTATTCACAGTAATGAACACTTGTCAGTGATGAAACTATCACATATTGTGCAGGTTTGTCTAAATCTGCCCTCTGTACTTTGACTCGGCTAATTGTTATGTTATGGGAACTGAATTAAGTGCAGGAAACTGGCAAAAAGGTTCAATCTTAAATTTTGAATAAAATATCCAGGTTCTTTAGACATTATTTTGCATTTCACTCGGGTAATGTGGATGAGAAAGGGGCAATGTCTAGATAGCTTTGTTGCAATGGTTTGCAATATTCATAGGCTTGGTTATGAGAATGAACACCGGAGTATTGGTCAAAAGAGTCTTTTTCAGTATTTTAAGTATTAGCGATATATCTGTATAAGATTCCGATCATCCTGTGTCTAGAATCTTTAAATAAAACTTGTGATAAAATCTCTTGCCGAGATTCCCCCTCTGTGGTTCATATTTTTGGTTACGTCTGTGTGTGTCTTTCAGACTACTCGACTGGATTTGGTGGGAAATTTGGTGTCCAGTCAGACCGAGTGGATAAGTCTGCAGTCGGCTGGAGCCATCATGAGAAGGTGGAGAAACATGAATCACAGAAAGGTGATTGTCCGTCTTGATTTTCCCCTGTCTAACTTTTTCATTTTGTTGGTGTGTTTGTTGCTTCATCTCTTCTTCTTCTTCTTCTTGTTGCTGCTGCACCCCCGTTGGGGTGCCGGGAGTTTCAGTATAAATAGTATCCCCACTTTCTGGAAATTTAGTGCTTTAAATTCCCACTGTCGCTGTCTTTCTCATTTGTTCTTTCTCATTCCTGCTCTGTTCTATCAATCTGCTATACTATCTTCTTTTTTTGCTAGACCAGTCACCTACCTTTTTTCTTGAAAACTCTTCCGGGACAAGACTCCTTATTTGTGTATGAGGTCTGTTGGATCAGCTTGGGAATATTGGACGCTTTCTGCCAGGTGGTCACTAGGGCTTCCTATGATGTTCTTATTTAGCAATATAGGCGTTTCATATGAATAGGTACTCCATTCTGCCTCAAAAGCAGGAAAGTTAAGCTGTTTGACCAATTTTTTGCCTTGTTTTGAATCGCTGGTAGACAAGGTAAAATAACATAAAACAAACCAAAACTTACACCCCATAAATAAATAGTCTTTGCTTGTTTGATTTGTAACTGTGTGTCTGTCTATTTTAACAAATTGTATTTTTAAATGATTTTTTTAACACCTAACCCAACGCTCACTCGCCGAGCGCGAAGCCATTTGATGCACCAGTTGACCTTTCCAGTCACTCTCAGTAAAACTCGTTTCGCTTTGCATTACGTGTCAGCACTATAAATATTGACCAACCAAATTAAAGAAGAGAAGCTGAGCCTCGTTTTGATACCATTTGCGAGCATGGCGAAGTAAACAAAAAAAAATTGTGAGGGTTTGAAAACTTTGAAGTCGATTTTCGAGAAGAAAGACAAAACCAACCGAGACCCAACAATATCAGATTGTAGAGGAATCTTTCTACAACAAAATTAGCCACATTAGAAGTCATTTAAAGACTTCTACGCGAAGCGATTGCCAATCAAAGAGAGACGGTGTTCGCGAAATTTGCCTTCCTCGCTCGACTAAACAAGCGTCGCAATGGCGGACCAGTCAGCATCAGTGTTGCCATCAGACTCCGATTTTGTCAACAGCCCAACGCCTTCTCACTCATCATCCAAGGCTCTAGATTCTCTTGTTGGTTAGTACAAAGAATAAAGTTTTATTTGTAGTTTGAGTGATCGTTTTGTGTAAACATATTTTGTGTTTAATAATTATTTCATTCAGCCACTGTACCATTTTAAAAAGAACCGGAAGTGACCGTGTTGTTCTTCACTAGGTAGGTTCAGAGATAGATCGAGAGAATTAATGTAATCTTTACTTGTTGAAGAATGTAAATGGAACGTGAAAGCATAATGATTAAGGATGAAAATTACGCAGGTAATTCAAATTCTTAAGCGATTAATAGCTTATTTTTCTGTACATTGGTAGGTCACGTGACCGCCGAACAACCTACTTTCGAAATTGTTCTGCAAGTTAGTCTTTTCCCTTCTGATGTGTTGTGGACAAAACTTACATCTGTACCAAGTGGTGCCTGTCTAAAAACTTTGAAAAGATGCACTATATATATTCCTGGGCTGGTATGGATCTTAGTTTTGTCAGTTATAAGTATCCTGATCATAGCACCTGTCTCTTATTCACAAACTATCCTTAGCATAGCACCTCTCTCTCTCTCTCTCTCTCTCTCTCTCTCTCTCTCTCTCTCACCCATCACTATTAATTATTGGTATAAATGTAACAAAACATGTTGCATGTGCATTTTGCAGATGATAACATCGACAAACATCTGAAAAGATGCTTCCTTCCTGGTAGAGGCAGACAAGTGCACCTTACAAACTGTCTACTGATGCAGCTGAAGAAGTTTCAGTTTGAAGGAAAAAAGACATCTAAAGGTCGTAGAGAGTACTTCAGGTGGCCAAGACTTGAAGAGGTTGCCCACATTGAAAGCAAATTTGTGTTTCGTTGGGATATACTACATATAGAGGTGCTGCCTGTTGGCAAGTTGCAGACATTCAAGCCATTGCTGAAGCCTACAGCTGACTGTTGTAGTGATTTTGGGTTCTGGCCTATTATAGTATAGTAACATAGTCACTTGAACTGTATTTCTGTAGCCCACTGCCTGTCTTCGCATGCTACGCACATGTGTGTGTGTGCCTGTGTGTGTATGTCTTTGTGCGTGCATGTTATCTCAATTCTGAGACATATTCCTTGTGTTTTATCTTGGCAATAAAATTATTTGACTTGACTTGATTCTTGCTGCTACCATATCCTTCAACGTAATTTAAAAATAAAAACAAAAAACAAAAAAAACTGGTTTCTTAATTTTTTTAATTTGAGTTTGATTAACTAGTTATGTTTCTAGCTGAATTACAAATAATAAGACCTTTCTATTGATACCAAAACCATTTCTGTAGCTTAATTAGAAGCAAAGTTACACTTTTTCCTGAAGCTGGAAAAATGGCGTATAACAAATATGCACCGATTTTGACGTTTTTGGTCTTATTTAGCGACTAATCATTCAAGTATTAGGTTTAGCAACAACTTGAAAAAAATCAGGCTATAACATTGTATATTGGAGAATTGGTAAATTGAAAATGGGGCTTATGCTATTGCAAACAGACAAGTTACTGGACCTTAAAAATGGTGTTTTATCCCATTTCGAAAGGTGTAACTATTCAAGTACAAATTGCGAGTAAAATTATATTATTTTAAAAAATCATAACTTTGTTTCTAATTAAGCTACAGATATGGATTTGATATCAATTTAATCAGTACATTATGCCCTTTCAGAAAACACTAAGTTTTTAAATTTTTAAAAAGATGTGAAAATCAGTTTGGAGTACCTAATATGAATGCGTTTTGTTGATAATTTATAATGATGTTTGTATTCTATTTTGTTTTTGTAAACGGGGGTTCGATAAATTAGAGTACAGCCTCAGCGTCCCCTGCGTGGGATGTCTTTATTGTAAAGTGACTGGCTGGTGGAGAGCTTTCAGTCTTACCACTAGGGTTGTTTCGGCAGATCTTTTATGCAGATCAGGGGTTGTTTGGTCCTGATTTGGCTCGGAAGAGTCCGCTGGACCTAAAGCAACAATCATGTAATGTAATGTATTGTTGCTGCTGCTGCTTGTTTGTTTATTGAGTTGATTTGTTGCACATTGCCACACTGATGAACCAGGTTCGAATCCCGCGGTGAGCAAGATAACAGTTGTCATTTTTAACTGTCCATCTTAGCAGTATGTTTGCTTTGGTGGTTCAGTGTTGATTTAGGTCCTTACGCCTCTCTCCTGGGAGGGTTATGCCCATCTGCCATATCCCCAATGGTGCGTGTAGACGTTAAACTTCTGTGTTCATTCATGTTGGGCGGTTTACTTGACTCGCTTCCTCTGTTGACACGACAGCAAACAATGTTAGTATGTACTTGCCCAAAATATTCCTTTTTTTTTTTTCCCATATTGTTTCTTCAGCCTTCACGCATGTTTGAGGGGAGAGTACAGAATTGTAATACCAACAACTCTGCTGTTTAGAGAAGGCAGCAGAGAAAGGGAGATAGACTCTTCCTATCATTACCTCACTTCAATACCAATGATAGCCAGGATGCTGTCAGTATACTCCATTCCCATATCTTTCGGCAAGGCATCCCGTATCATTTGCCTTCCACCCAAACTTTTTGTCTCCCCTTTCAGCATGTGGTTTGCTTGCTTGCAGACTACACACAAGGCTTTGGCGGCAAGTTTGGGGTGCAGACGGATCGGCAGGACAAGTCGGCGGTGGGTTGGGACTACGAGGGCAAGACGGAGAAACACGAATCGCAGACAGGTAGCCATAGTTGCTTGCGTAATGGGCTACAGGAATTAGGGCAGTGTCACAGTGGAAAATTGTCGCTGTAACACTGCTTGTATAGCGCATGTGGTAGTTGTAGTTAAAAGTTGGTGTTGTCGTTGAAGAAGTTTTGACTTTGCGTGTGTCCAGCAGAAATTGTGTTTCTGAATTCGACTTGTAAAGTGCATAATATGTGATTTTGTTGTTGTTGTTAGTTGTTTTTTGTGTGTACATGTGTGTTCTTTTTTTCTTTTTTTTTTTGTCTTTACAAAGGACTCATGTCCATGGTGACTTCACTTTCTGAGCAAATATGGAAGTGGATATAAGACTAGTCCATTGATTTGAGGTCACTTTATTATTTATTTATTTATTTACTTTCTGATATAGCGCTTTTCCAGCTCGAGCTGCTCAAGGCGCCTGCCAACGCAGGATTTAACTCAAAGCCACCGAATTGTTATCAGAGTAATTTTGCATCATGTGTTTGTGTCACAGATCACAGCAAAGGGTTTGGTGGTAAGTTTGGCGTACAGACAGACCGTGTGGATAAATCGGCAGTGGGCTGGGAGCATCAGGAATCCTTGCAGAAACATGAATCACAGACGGGTAAGATGCACCCTCATTATCTTGATTTCCCTCTTCTTCGTCTTGCTCCTTTTTGCTGTCCCTCATCGTACGTCTTCATTGTCGTCTTCTTCTTTTGGACAGATACCTACACAAATATTGAATTTCTAGACCTGAAGAATTGAGGACAATAAGAGAAAAACGATTGGAAGACGTGCTTCTTAGGTCACGGGTAAGGCAGATGGAGAAAAAGTAACAAAATATTTGTGTAGTTTAAAAAAAAAAACTGCACTATATCAGTAAAGATAAATCTGGTATTTTGAATAAGGTTAAACAATTCTATGAAAAGTTATATGACTAAAGGAATGTGGAGAAAGGAGAAATGACTGATTTCATGAGTAACTTGCCTCCTTTGAGTGATGAAGAGTCAGATAAATTGGAAGAAGAAATTAATTATGAGGAGGGCATGTTATGTATTACAAAAAAAAAATCGTCGAAGTCCAGTAACAGACGGAAGGTTGAATTTTATAAAAAAAATGATTTGAAAAAAACCCAGAGTCATCTAATTGTTAGGGCACTCAAGGAAGGTTTTAGAAATGGAAAATTAACTCTTTTCCTGCCAATCGACGATATATCGTCGATCTGAGCCGCCATGTTTGTGCCAATCGACGATATATCGTTTCATTCCGTTTTTTTGCGCAGTCCAATCCAAGTTTTATTTTAACCAAAGAGAGATAACTCTTTCTACTTTCGTTCTCGATCGACACGCGCGTTTTTTCTTCGAATTGATTCGTTTTTAGAGTGTTTTTTGTGCATTTTACTAAGCATTGTGATGGGCACAATCGACAGTGTGTCAAACTCTGTGCTAATAATCAATATAATTTCAAACTGTAAAGTGTATTTTGATCCTAAATAAATTTTCTTTCTGGTGTGTGAAGCTGATTCAGTGATTGGAATTATTCCTCCAGATTTTTTTTTATCACTGTGGTATGTAGAAATATTTTTATTTTATTTTATCATTTCAAAAAGATCAACATGCTTTCAAAACACATATTTCAATAACATAATCAAATTAACATTTTTTTGTTTTTTTTTCTTATTCTTCACTCTTTTACCTTTAATTTTATATGAAATATGTCTATTTAACAACTATTATTGAAAGAACAGTAGCTTAAATGCCTAAGGTACTGAACTTTCTTTCCGGTGCCAGAGAAATGTCTGGCACAAACGTGGAAACATGCCTGGCAGGGAAAGAGTTAACATCTGTTCGGAGAGAAGGAATTATTATATGTATTCCTAAAGGTGACAAATCAAGAGATCTGATTCAAAACTGGAGAGCCATTTCATTGTTAAACGTAATATATAAGATTGGATCCGCTTGTATTGCCTCGAGATTAAAGAAAGGTAAACTCATAAATGAGGATCAAACTGGCTTAATAAGTGGTGGATATATTGGGGATCCTGGATAATATGACATGATTGAATATTTAGACAGAAAAAAATTACTTGGCTTATTATTAAATGTTGACTTTGAAAAGGTGTTTGATTCTCTGGACTGGTCTTTTATGTACAAGGTATTAACGGCTTTTGGTTTTGGTCAAGATTTAAGAAGATGAATAAGGATTTTTTAGAATGATATTAAATGAGCAATTTTGGTAAATGGGCATGCATATATTTGGTTCCATATTGAAAGAGAATGTATACAAGGAGATCCAGTTTCAACCTATTTATTCGTTTCGTGCGTTGAAATTCTTGGCCACAGGGAAAATAAGGATATTGAAGGCATTGAACACAAAATTTTTCAGTATGCAGATGACCTTTGGCAGAAAATCTGGTTTGCGATTAAATGTGGAAAAATCTAGTGCTGTGGTGGTTGGGCAGCAGGAAAAACTGTATTGTGCAGTATATGCAGCATTTAGGTATCACATGGAATCCCTTAAAAATGAAAGTTTTAAGAATACTGCAAACAGACTCAGTGAAGAACTGTTTTCAATTAAACTATAATGATAAATTTGATGAAGTTAGAACATTATTTTAAATTTGGTCAAAAAGGATTATTACACAGCTTGGAAGAGTTGCAGTATTAAAGTCGCTAATTCTCTCAAAGTTGGTTCAATTATGGCTGCTGCTACTAAACCCGTCAGATAGTATTATAAAAGAATTGCAAACAATGTGTTGTCAGTTTGTATGGAATTAAAAAAAAAAACAGACAGAATTAGTAGAAAAACTGCAACTAAAAATGTTATAGATGGGGGAATAGGCTTAGTGAATATTAAACATTATTATTACAGCTCTGTAAATGATGTGGGTTAGGAAACTTAAAAGCGGCCCACATAAATGGAAAAAAATTTTTAATGAAAGGATAAAGGTGGGTCAAAGGGTAATTTCACAGGCTCAGTGGGTTGAGCATGGTGTACACTGCATTGCAGACTTGTTGAATTATGAAGGAACGTTTGTTACATGGGTTGAATTTAGTAGAAGATATAACTTATGAGTGGACTTCCTCACACATGTTGGTAGTATGCTAGCAATCAAATAAAAGAACTAAAATAATAGTAACTGACAATAATCGTTCAACTATCCATGTTCCAATATAGATCATCTCCATGGAAAAAAGGTTGCAGGATGTATTATGAAGTACTTATGAAAAAAAAATGTAGAGCCAAATTGTTGTAAAAAATGGATTGCAAAAGTAAATTATGTTATACAATGGAAAAAATGTTTTGGTAAAATGCACATGATTGGTGATATTGGAATTAGATGGTTTCAGATGCACATTGTCCATCGCACACTGGCAACAAATATTATTTTAAAAGAAATGGGTGTGTATGAGAATGTAATGTGTACTTTCTGTAAAGCTGAGAAAGAGAGTATCACACACCTTTTTTGGAATTGTGATTGTGTGAGAAACTTCTGGAACCTTTTTGAACGCTGGAATAAACAGACATGTGACAATGTACGTAATTGAGCATTATCAGAAAGCTTGGTAGTATTCGGAATTGATATGAACGTGAACATGGATCCTATATTTTATTTTATTTTATTACTGGCCAAACAATGTCTTTATGGGTGTAGATGTGGCAATGTAAAACCCAATTTAGAGCTATTTAAACTTCAATTAAAATGGAGATATAATTTTGAGATATATAATGCTAAATTGAATCAGAAAGAATTTAGATTTGATGCTGCATGGTTTTATTATTAAGCAGTTGATGTAAATGTAATAATGGTTGTAAATACAGACACACACACATCTCTCTCTCTCTCTCTCTCTCTCTCTCTCTCTCTCTCTCTCTCTCTCTCTCTCTCTCTCTCTCTCTCTCTCTCTCTCTCTCTCTCTCTCTCTCTCTCTCTCTCTCTCTCTCTCTCTCTCTCTCTCTCTCTCTCTCTCTCTCTCTCTCTCTCTCTCTCTCTCTCTCTCTCTCTCTCTCTCTCTCTCTCTCTCTCTCTCTCTCTCTCTCTCTCTCTCTCTCTCTCTCATTTCTACTATAGCACTATTACCTTATTTGCTTTATTTATATACTTTTTAGTTGATGGGATGCTGTATTGTAGAAAAGGACAAATAAATGTTAAAAAAAAAATATTGAAGTGGCATTTGCACAGATCTTTTTATATAAAATGAAAAATATAAAACAAATATAAAATAAAAATCTTTAAGTTCTTCTTTTGGACATGGTGATTTTTTTGGAGATAAAGTAAATATATTTACTAAAAAAATTAAGGAAGCAGCATTTGCATAGATCTATAAACATAAAATGAAACTAATAAAATAAGCAACTTTTTCTTGATGTTCTTCATTCTTAGGACATGGAGGGTTTTTTGGGGGGGGAGGGGGGAGAGGGAGGAGAGATGGGGGTGTGGGTTAAGTAAAGTAGTTATTAGTAAAAAAAAATTAATTTAAAAACATTAGGTGGCATTTACTAAAATGAAAATAAATAAACAAAATAAATAGTCTGAAGCCCAGCTTTAACTCGTTTGTTGAGTGAATCACATTGTTGGTTGATAAATATCATACGAGATACCCAAAAGTTGCAACCATCCAAAGTGACAAAACTTAACTTGTGGTTAACTTGAGTTGATAAATACAATACAAGATGCCCCAAAACCTGCAACCGTTCAAAATGACAAAACTTGACTTGTGGTTAACTTGAATGTTTTCCCTTGTCGCAGACTATAACAAAGGCTTTGGTGGGAAGTACGGTGTGCAGACAGACAGACAGGACAAGTCGGCCAAGGGTTACGAGGACATCTCCAAGCCTGAGCTGCATCCCTCTCAGACGGACATGAAGAAAGGCTTTGGAGGCAAGTTCGGTGTGCAGGATGACAGGAAGGACCAGGTAGTTCCACTATTTTTGATATAACGCGAGTGAATGTACCATTAAGCATAACGCACACCACCAGCATGGGAGACTATGGTGGACGGTTATAGCATGAAGTGATTTAGGCTTTTAATTTCCTTAACTCACTCTCTACTGGGCGATTTTGTTCTACGCTTTTCTCTGTACACTGGCCATTTATGCTATTTAGTTTAAAAAAAAAAAAAATTAAAATTGAAGTACTCCACAAAAGAATATGAAAATTTTAGGAGTTGTTGACATATTGGTACACTATAGTGCAAAATTTGAAACTTTTTAAGTGGAAAATACTTCTATTTTGTTTTTATAAACAGGGGTTTGATAAATTAGAGTATAACATCAGCGTCCCCTGCATAAGAGGCCTTTATTGTAAAGTGACAGGCTGGTGGAGTGCCTTCAGTGTTACCACTAGGGTTGTTTCAGCAGATATTTTATACGGATCAGGGGTGAATCCACTTTCAACCAAATTGTGGTCTTGATTTTGTGGTTCTGATTCGGCTCTTTGCAGTCTGCTGGACCCTTTAAGCAATGAATAACTAACTAACCTGATTTAGATGGCGGTATAAATGACCCTATGTTTTTTCCAAGCAGGTGATGCCATTTTGGTTGGCAAAAATCACATGAAGACCGTGATTACAAAATTAAACTCTGCAGCATCATTCTACAGTTAAAGAACACTAATTAAACAGTGTGCAATAGAACACCACATATGAAAGCTTTAGTTTCGTACCATAATTGACGTCACTGAAGCAACAACAAAATAATAGTTGAAAACTGCGATCAGTGGTTCCTGGGGAAGAGATGGGCAGTGGTTAGAAGGGACTGAGTAACAGAACTGCACGATAATGTTATTGGAAGCAGCCTGTCTAAAATGTGAAAAATAAAATTTGATTTTCTTTCTATCTTCTAATAGCGAGTTGTCTTTACACCGCATGTTTGAGCCATGAATGTGCCTTTGTTGTGTATATAGGAATGTCTGTAACATGTGAGCGTGTATGTTGGTTACTGATTACCGCACTTTGAGTCTGATTTAGGAATAATGCACAAATAGCTAGCATCCATTATTATTATTACTACAGTGGAACCTCCGCAATCCGTCTCTCTGGTATACGACTCCCTCCGTTATGTGACCTGAAAACGTCTGACGGATTCATTTCCAATAATAAATGACCTCTGGTATGTGACAACCTCGTTTATGCGACCAGCGACCGTGTCTTAAGCCCTTTATACGACCCTCTTAGTAGGTAGTCAAAAGCCATTTTTAAAAAATGATTTCCTCATCACAAAACTGACATAGATTTAAAGAGCTTTTCATTCTGAACACAGTGGTATATTTTTTTCCCCCATAGGACAAATAGGTAAAAAGTTATTAATGTTTGAAAATGCCGAATGTTGGTGTTTTTTTGGCAACGTTTTGGAATTGAAGAAATTGACAACTTTGGAGTCTCAAAGTGAAGCCAATATTGATACCAGAAAGCTGATTTTTGACAGGTAACCCCTTCATATGTTATACTCCAAGCCCAATTTTCTTCAGGCCTATCCCATGTAATGTTCAGCCGTTTTGGTGCTTCAAAGTTGGGAAATCATCAAATTCGCAGTGCGTGCCGGCAAAGTATAGGCCTACTGGTGTGCTACTACGCTCAGCACTCGTGTCGCAGAATAGGCCTACGAGTCGGCCTTGGCCGGAAAAAAACCCGAACACCGTTTGGGTACACTTTTCTACGGCAAAGCGCTCCGCGATACAGTAATGCACAAATTAATAAATACCCTAGTTTTATAAAGGAAAGTCTGCTCTTTATTTCTTGCTAAGTTTTAAACTTCTAGTTAAAATCAAACTTACATCAAAACCGCTTTATCCACTTTGTTCGGCTCGTAACAAAACTTTTACACACGAGAGCCCCACAATACCTATATGTAAATGAAGCTAAGTATCCGAACTTCTCATTGGTTCTTATTTTTAGGCCATCCAATGAAGTATCGCAAAGCGCTTAGACTTTGAAACGAGCCCCTCTCAGCAAACGACGCTGACAACCTTTTCCGCACCGCCATTCAGCGCTCGGATAGGGGCGTATTCAAAAGCTGTTTTCTCGGAATCTTTCGCATAAACATGCATTAAAAACAACACAGATGTAAAGATAAAGCTTTCAATTTTTATTTGAATACAGCCACTGTTCGTTTTGATGCAGTTTTACATTAATAATAAGTGTTGAAAGTGAAGTGAAAACTGAGTCAAAACTGCCGACCGGACAAGAGCCAATGAAGGGCTTGGAGTACCTACTCTTAGGCAATTTAAAAGAGACATCAGTTAATTTATTGTCTGTACCTTTTGTTTTTTCTCTCATGTTAGTTTACGCCTGCTGTTGTCTGCTATTTCCGGTTCGCAAGTAAGGGACATTATTCTCCTACACTGGCTTGTCAAAATGATGTCGCGCAAGAGGAAAGTTTTGAGTTTTGCAGAGAGAAAGTTTTTCCCTGTTCAAAATGTCTGAAGACACGACTGTTTTCTATTTTTGAAGTTGTGAATAAAAGACAAAGCTAAAAATGACACATGTTTTACAGTTTTCTTTGTCAGAGAATACATGCTGGTGAGTGTGAAAATTATGATTGCATGCACCTCCGAGCCTGACCCTCCCCCCCTCCTCCCCCCACCACCTCTTGTTTCTGGTATAAGACCACCTCTATTATAAGACCGTTTTTTCTCAGATTTTGGACGGTCGTATACTGGAGGTTCCACTGTATTACTATCAGCAGTCTGGATAGTTTTCAAACTTTCTGTTATATATTTGTTTAAAAAAATTGTTTGCACATTACAAAAATAAAAAGCTTGTTTAGTTAAGCCCTTATCATGTGAATGTTGTGTTCAGTCTGCAGGGTCGTACGATGACATGAAAGGTGTCAGCAGTGGCTACCAGAGAACGAAGGCAGAAGGGAGTGAGTTCACCTTTTCTTTTCATCGGATTCTAAATGCGAGCCCTCTGTTCCAGCAATCCTCAGTATTGTGTTCCACATTCCATAGTTTCTTTGTTCTCTTGCTGCTTGGGTGGGAAGCTGATGATGATAATGTGTGTGGATGATATTGAGAAAGATGTGGAGGAGAGGCATGATAATGATAGTGGTGATAATAGTGACGACGATTATGATGATGTTGAGGATCAGGATTATTAGATGCTGAGAAAGAGTGTGATGATGATGATGATAATAATGATGATGATTTTGATGATAATGATTTTGAGGATCGTTGTTATTAGATTATGATGGTGGTGATAACATTGAAGATGATTGATAGTGATGATGATGATGATGATGATGATGATGATGATGATGATGATGATGATGATGATGATGATGATGATAACACAAATAGTATTGCATGCATTAATCCTGTGCATTCAGAGTTGTGCACCGAGATGTGTAATTCTTACTGTTGTGTTGATTGGTTGGTGATAAAAGATAAATAAAATATTTTTTTGCTTCAATTTCACTTGCCAAATATTTATTTTGCTATCAGTTTGTATACCTTTTGGCATTATTATTTGTGTGCTTGTTTTACACTATATACATTGTTCAATCTTGATTTTACGCCCACAGGCTCAGAAGGTGCCAAGAATCTGAAGTCACGATTTGAAAACTTGGCCAAGGCCAGTGAAGAAGACTCCAAAAAGCGAGCAGAGGAAGAGAAACAGAGGAGAGAGGCCAGAGAACAACGCGAGAAAGAAGAACAGAAAAAGCAGCAGGAAGTTAGTATTCAAATATTGGAACGGTTTTGGGATTGTAATTGCAGGAGGAGGTTAGTATTCAAATATTGGAATGGTTTTTAGATTGTAATTGCAGGAGGAAGTTAATATTCAAATATCAGAATGGTTTTGGGATTGCAATAGTTGCAGGAAATTGGTATTGAAATACAGTAGAACCTCCGGTATACGGCTCTCTGGTATACGACTCCCTCCGTTATGTGACCTGAAAACTTCTGACAGATTCACTTCCAATAATAAATGACCTCTGGTATGCGACAACCTCGTTTATGCGACCAGCGACCGTGTCTTAAACCCTTTATACGACCGTCTTAGGGCAATTTAAAAGAGATATCAGTTAATTTGCTGTCTGTACCTTTCGTTTTTTCTCTCATGTTAATGTACGCCTGCTGTTGTCTGCTATTTCCGGTTCGCAAATAAGGGACATTACTCGCCTACACTGGCTGTCAAAATGGCGTCGCGCAAAAGGAACGTTTTGAGTTTGGCAGAGAGAATGAAAGTGATTGAAAGAAGTGAAAATGGGGAGAGTTTGTCTATTGCAAGAAGTTTAGACGTTGGGAAGACCCAAATTCAGCTCATCATAAAGGATAAGGAATCTGTGAAACTACGATGGGAGAGTGGAGAAAGTGGCGAAAAGGGAAACATCAAAACTGAGAGCTTCTGCACTGACAGACTTGGATGAACGCGTCTGGCAGTGGTTCGACTGTTTTCTATTTTTGAAGTTGTGAATAAAAGACAAATCTAAAAATGAAACATGTTTTACAGTTTCCTTTGTCAGAGAATACATGCTGGTGAGTGTGAAAATTATGACAATCTCAGAATGGTTTTGGGATTGCATGCAGGCAGGAAATTGGTATTGAAATATTTTAATTGTTTTGGGGATTGCAAGGTAGAATTCAAATATTGGAATGGTTTTGGGTTTGCAATAGGAGGAGGAAGTCAGTATTCACATATTGGAATGGTTTTGGGATTGCAATAGGAGGAAGTTAGTATTCAAATATTGTAATGGATTTGGGTTTGTAATAGTTCTTGGTAATAGTGGATGGATTGGGGTGGTAATAATAGGTTGGGTTTTGGAATGAACTGAGTTGAGCAATAAAATCGTGGCTTGCTTTATGGAATTTATTGAGGTTTAACATTATAGGAGAGCTATTTTTTTGGTTGGTTAAATTTTTTTTTTTTTTAAACCAGAATGCATAAAGTTGCACCAAATGTGAACAAGATGGATTGTTTTTTGATTCTTTGTTAATGTTTTTCGTCTGGCACGAAGGCATTTCATTCTTGATGCTTATTGGATTTTGTTCTCACAGGGGTAAGCTTACGGAGGTTCATTAGCCTTCACCTGTGTTGCCACAGCAGCATGTTAAAAAACCTGGATTCTGTCAGGAGAGCAGGAGAGACAGGCTCCAAGGAGAGACAGGCTCCAAGGAACATAACACAGTGCAGGTTGACCAGGATTGTTTGGCTGCACGCTTGTTGCTGCAAACTGATGCCTTGGGTGACCGAAGTTTAGGTTTTAACCAGTGCCTTGACCTGCTGGTTGCGCGCTGTATTACAATCCTAGCTATACGTTATGTCGGACATCTCGGGGTGCTTTCTCAGCTAATAGCAGCTAATAGCACATATCTGCCACCTGCGGCATTGGATTGTGTAAGCACTGTTTTATCATCCGTATATGAAACCGTTTCAGGAACGATTGAAGAAAGAGAGGTGGGAGGCGGAGGAGCCACAGAGCCCCCACGAGCCGGAGCCTGAACCAACCAGCCCCGTCAGGCGGGCAGCTCCGGAGCCAGAGCCAGAGCCAGAAGCAGAGTCTCCTTACGACGACGGCTTCGCCACAGAGGACCCTTATGAAGACACTTCCAGTCACACCCAGCAGTATGAACCAGAACCAAGCCAGCCTGCTCAGCACTATGAGCCGGAAGAATCTCCGTACGAGATGGAGGACAATACGTACAACGAAGCCGAGGAGGCAACCCCACAGCAATCCAGCAGTGGTGGTGGTGGTAGTGATAGTGGTTCTGGCATGACAGCCATCGCCCTCTATGACTATCAAGCGAGTAAGGAGATGTGATTGTATTTTATATTTTATGTCAACGTTGTTTTTTTTTTCCTATTTTTACATATTTATGTATCGCCAAAGCCTGGAGTAGTAAAAGCGTTGGCAGCAGAGTGAAAGTCTCTCCATTGAAACAGTATTCACACTAGTCGCTTCTGTCATTCTCTCTCTTCTTGCTGGCGGGACGTGAGAGTGAGCAGTCTTTAAGCGAGTGGTTTATAACACAGGGTCTGTTGTTTGTGGAAGGTTTCCTAAAACAGAATTATGTTGTATCTTGTTAAAATTTGTGATGTCATGTTAAATTAAGAGTGTTTGAGAGGTGGAGAACGAGTGAGCCCAATAACAGTGCTATCGTACTTTTACAAATGCATGCTCAGTAAGTTTTATGAATTCCTTCCACAAAAAGTTGCTGACGAAATTATCATCAAATATTTACTTGAAAGAAAAAATCCAGAATAAACCAACCAAACCATACATAATACAGATTTCTTCTCTTGCAGCTGATGAGGATGAACTGACCTTTGACCCTGATGACATCATCACAGATATTGTACAGGTAAGTTGATATGCCTCTTTATCACTGTAGCAATAGATCGTTGCTGGTGGCAACTCAGTTCGAGTAAGAAGGCAGTTAAGAGACTTTTTAAGTCACCGAGGGTTTCCCTGGTACTCCGGCTTCCTTCCTCCCTCAGTAATGAGAAACTGGATGTGGGCAATTCATTTTTTCCCAAAATAAAATGTGATTTCCATTCCGTCTCCTTAATTGCGAACTCATCTTCCTGCCTTTACACCACACAGATGATTGAGTGATAGATGTGTGTGTAGCATGTGAGCATATGTTTTGGTTCAGATTGCCGCATTTTGAGCCCAATTGGTGATCTGGGGTATATAGTATTCAGTGTTATTGTTATTAATTATGTTTACAATCATAATAATATTTTCAGATTGATGCTGGATGGTGGAGAGGTACATGCAGAGGGCACTCGGGCTTATTTCCTTCCAACTACGTGGAGTTGAAAGAGTAACACAGTCGTCTGCCAGCTTATTCAACGCAATAAAACACTTATTCACACATTACCAACGTCAGACTTTTTGTATCCTGTTATCTCTTTCTATAATGAGACAGGTAACGTTCTTGATTACATTCTGTCAGACAGATAATCTTTGTTATGCCCTCTGCAAAATGGCAACTTCAAACAATCTGGGCTGTGTCTACAATAACGTGACGGATAACATTCTGGTTATGCTGTGTTATGCCATTAGAAGAATGGTTTTGTATGATTGCGAGAAGAAATGGATAATAATATTAAAAATAACAATAATAATAGTCCAAGAAGTAGAAGAAAAAAGAACTTTGTTGTGTTTGACTAAATTAATGGAGGCTATTATGAAGAAGATAAATAATATTTGGTTTGAGTTATTTGATTTGAAATGTTTAAAATGTATTTACAACTTGATTGCTTCTACCCTGCTCAAACCCAAAATATAAATGTAAAAAAAAAAATTGTATACAAATAATATACCAAGAAGTTACAAATTGGTATAATTCATCCAATTAAAATTTTAATCGTCCATGTACCCTCAAAATTATATTTCTATGGAGAAAGTTTTATTTTAATTTAATTCTACTTGAATTTAAATTCTGCCAATTATTGAGAGAAGGGACAATTTTATTTTTATACATATATGCACCTGATTTAGGGATGATGAAATAAATGATTGAGAGAGCAATATGTATTTTATCGTCTTAAACAATGTATGCATGTTTATTTGAAAACTTTTCCCATTTACTTTATTACGAACGGTGTATGAACCTGTGTGACATGAAAATGTTGCATTTTTTAAAATTATATAATAATGAAGAATGTAGGAATGTATGATGTTTGGGAATTTCTCTGTTTACCATTTGTTATCTTTAACCACAAACAAGGCATGAATGTATTTACTTGAAAATATCTGTTTATTTTATCAGGAACAAATGTTGGGGTGGACCTCACATGAATATTTTCATGTTTCTCCTTTAAAAGCTTTTCAATTTTGAATGCGGGGTTTGGTCTGTGTATGTGGATGATATTAAAGCATTTGAATCGCTTGTTCCTATCAACATGTTCCGATTGATCATTTGTATTTTTGTATATAACTTGTGTTAGGAATACCAAGAAGCATATGATAATGCCATACAAGACATTTTGTTACTTCCCTTTTTTTGTTGTTGTTATGATGTTCCATGAACTTGGTTTTTATATAGCGCTCTTAAGCTGTTCAAAGCGTAGTTGTATATCAGGTTGAATGATGCATTATACAGTTTCATTCCGCTCTTAAGCGCTCAAGTTCTTCAGCTGTACAGATTTTTAGTTTGCATTCACATCCTGAAGAAAGCATAGGACGACTTGTCGATCAGATTTGAAAGAGAACAGGCCACAGTAGACGAAAAAGTGTATTGCGTAGTTTCCCAACAAACGCCTATGTAACGATTTCTATGACTATGGCCACTGCTGGTAAAGATGATGATGCGAGGCTTGTCAGATGGTGATGACAACATTCAAAGTTGCTTGCATCATTACATGTAACAAACACTGCTTTTAGAGAACTAACATGTATAATTAACCTTTTTGAGAATTGACATGTATGTATAAATATATGAAGACCAGGTCTTTGTAAGAATGAAGGACCATTTTCCGATTTTGTTTTGGACTTGTTGTCGAAGCATTATCATGTAATTATATTATTACTACTGTATATCACTTTGTGTTGACTTTTATTTGTTAGACCACCTCTCTCTCTCTCTCTCTCTCTCTCTCTCTCTCTCTCTCTCTCTCTCTCTCTCTCTCTCACTCTCTCTCTCTCTCCTCTCTCTCTCGCTCGCTTGCTCCCTCTCTCTATTTTTCTGTCTTTCATTATCACATATCCTACCCCTTGGGGTCATGAGCAATCTTGCCACTGTAGATTGTTCTAACCTATAAAGGGAAAAGTGAAAGCCCCCAGTTAAAACCTGTCTTGACTTTGTAGGCATGACAGATTCACTGCGGCAACAGTACCCCCGTTGGAGTGCCGGGGGTTTCAGTATAAATAGTATTTCCACTTTCTGGAAATTTAGTGCTTTAAATTCCCACAGTCGCTGTCTTTCTCATTTGCTCTTTCCCATTCCTGATCTGTCCTATCACTCTGCTATACTATCTTCTTCTTCGCTAGATCAATGACCTACCTTTTTTCTTGAAAACTCTTCCTGGACAAGACTCCTTGTTTGTGTATGAGGTCTGTTGGATCAGCTTGGGACTGTTGGACGCTTTCTGCCGGGTGGTCACTAGGGCTTCCTATGATGTTATTATTTAGCAATATAGGCATTTTATATGTATGTGTTTTGTTGATGATTTATAATGATGTTTGTATTCTATTTTGTTTTTGTAACCGGGGGTTCGAGTAGTTGGGGTAAAGCCTCAGCCGTCCCCTGCGTGGGATGTCTTTATTGTAAAGTGACTGGCCGGTGGAGGGCATTCAATTTTCCCACTAGGGTTGTTTCAGCAGATCTTTTATGCGGATCGGGGGTTGTCCGGTCCTGATTTGGCTCGTAAGAGTCCGCTGGACCTAAAGCAACAATCAGTCAATCAGTCAATCACATATCCATCCTGACTACTATAGATTTTTGTTACATAATTATACTGTTGTATTCATTTTAGTTCATTTTTAATTAATTTATTTTAATTTTATTTAATCCGTTTTATAATTTAATACATTGTCTAATATCACTAATGTAAACAGACGTTAAAAGAAATAAAGTTTTAAAATAACTGAAAATCAACATTTTTTAACACAAATTCTTGAATCCTTAACATACTATAACAAACAGTACTTGTGTGGATTATGTGCTGTGAAACTTCAAAATACGTTTTTACCTACATTCTTGATGAACTTACTTTGCGATAACTCACATATACTGTTTGTTAGGGTATAGTATGTGTTATGAATTTATATAATAATGAGCGTGTAGCTCTCTCATGTTTGACCAAGTAATAAAGTATATCCAGTTCGCTCAAAAAATACAATTTTGACAATAACAATAATAATACAGTGTTCAGTCGAACTCAAAGCGCAGCGATCTAAAGAGAAAGCTATTATAGAAGTCGGTGTGGGAATCAATAATTTTTATTTTTGAAATTATACATTGACTGCATCCAATACCATTATTCAACATCCTCATAAGAGAAACTCGATGTCCGGCGTCTTCACTGTCACTTTTGGAAAAGTCAGCTTCCTTTTGGTCGTGAGATCCACATTGGCAAGTTATGAAAACACAGACACAGTAGGTCACCAATACTGACAAGTCACAGCGCTTTCGCAAAAATTATGTCTCCAGATTTATATTCCATTGTCAACATGGTTAGCTTTCTAAGGTGCTTTTTTTCAGCTTTATACCAATCCATAGGACTCGTACAATTTATATGTAATATTTATACATATATGGGTGTGTGTATGTATGCTGAGTAGATAATGTAAACATTTTATGTAGTATCTGAATTGTTAATACGGTCATATATATTTTTAACTGAATTTCTTGACCAACCAAATAAATTTTTTTTTTTTTTTTTTTGTTCGGGGGGGGGGGGGGGGGTTATTTGATGAGTTATCAAGGGCGAAGAAAACAGATAAAAGTGGATTGGCACAAGCACAAAGCCCTTTCCCCCTCCGTGGGTTATATAGACCAAAGCCTATCAATAAACCCAGCTATAGAAGTACTGTTGGAACAAAGATGTAACAACATTCAAACAAGTCATATTTACAAACAATTTTACAATTGTTGCCTTTATTTAAAAAAACAACAACCTTCCTCAGTGTAAAATGTTACATCAAAACAAATTATTACAATTATAAAAATGATACAATTCCATGGTCACTTGCAAACATGAGCATGCACACTAACACACACATACAAGTATATATGCTCTGTCCAGCTTTCAGATCTTTTTTTTTTTCATATGCAATTCTTTCTTTCCTTCTTTTCTTTTCATTCAATTTTTTTTAAATTTTTTTAAAATAATCGTTCATATAGTCATTATTTTTTACTGTCTTCTTGTTGTCCAAACAAAAATCTTGTAAATTCTTATTTGAGCAATAAACTATTCTATCGTCCGCTTTCTTTCTTCTTTCTTTTTTTCTTCTTCTTCTTTCTTTCTTTTTTTTCTTTCGTGAAAAAGCAAATGATGGTAAATTTCAACAATCTCATGGTCACACGTATACACACATGCACACACACATAAGTACAATTATTGCACAGCTGAGACTCCCAGAGGTACCAACCAGTACGGATTGACCGTATTTAATTCCGGCGAAGTGAATTAAATACGGAAATACGGTAGCTTTAATAAAAATACGGAGGAGAAGTTGCCGATCGTTTATCTTTGCCAGCGGTGCTTCTGTACCGGTTTCTGGTCTCATAATAGTACTCCTGCATTCACTGAACGTCGCTGTGTTCAACAAGCTGATTTTCATGGTGATTTTAGAGTAAAACAAGTGTGATGTTCAACAAGCTGATTTTCATCGTAATTTTAGAGGACTGAAAATAGCCTGCTGTTTCAGAGGGAAGCCTGTCGTTATTGTATAGTCGTTATTGTATAGTGTCATTGGCTGGGTTTTGCGAGAAACAAAAATACTGACAAGTGTTAAAAAATACTGACAAACGGGTCCGGAAATACTGACAAGAAGATTAGGGGGTTGGCACCTCTGGACTCCCCGAGGCTTTTTTTAATGATAGGTACTTGGCAAATCTCAAGCTACGCTGTTTTTGTAACCACAGGCCCATTAACCAAAAAGAATGGATCCCCGAAAGCACAAGGGTAACAGATAAACATATACTACCATTGCTACCCATGTGCTATTGAGGATCCACAAATTCTTTCCGCTACCCCTGTGCTGTTGAGGATCCTCTTATTCTATCCGCTACCCATGTGCTATTGAGGATCCACTAATTCTTTCCGCTACCACTGTGCTATTGAGGATCCACTCATTCTTTCCCGCTACCCCTGTGCTATTGAAGATCCACTCATTCTTTTTCCGCTACCACTGTGCTATTGAGGATCCACTAATTTCTATCCCACTACACCTCCTGTGCGATCAAGAATCCATTCTTCTAGGTTTCATTTGATGCGGCTGTGGTGTTACCACCTATCAACATTAGACTAGCATTATACAATACAAAATGCAACAGTCAATACTATCCTGGCCAACACATAATTTAAATACCCAGTCCAAACAAAGCCCTGCAACACAATGCAATTTGATTGTCCTGTAAAATCCAGACCAAACAAACAACATAATCCCTAAAAATCAAGCAAGGTTTAGAAAGGGTCGGTGTACCACTGACAATCTTGTCAAATTAACCAGTAATGTTAAGAAACAGTTTGCTCATAAAAAAAGTACTCTTGTCGCTTTCTTTGATATCAAAAAGGCATATGACAGTGTTTGGCATGCTAGACTGCTTTATAAATAAAAACATATTGGAATAAGTGGTCATATGTATAGTTACTTACACAATTATTTAAGTGGCAGATTTATATGCACAAGAGTGGGGAGTGCTTATTTATCTTTTTATAACATCCATAAGGGAATACCTCAGGGGTCTATTCTTGCCCCTTTATTGTTTTCCATCTTATTTCTAAATCAGCAAATGTAGTTCAGTATGCGGATGACATTGCTATGTGGATTAATACGTCTCTCAGAAAGCATACTAAACAGAGAGTAGTAATGTATGTACAGAAACTTTTCAAAGAACTGAATAATCGGTTTTTATTTTTGAAAAATAACGGTCTGGAACTGTCTATAGAGAAAACTTAATTGATGCTTTTCACTAATGGAAATAATCCTAAATTATTACCTGTTTTGAAATTGTGAAGTTCTTGCTTACAAGCAGCAGGTAAAATTTCTCGGAGTTTCCCTAACACCTAAGCTGAACTGGAAGTTACATATTGAGCATTTAATAACAAAAGCAAGAAAAACCTTGAATTTATTGAAAATTATTAATATGCAAATATGGGGTCAAAACACTAAATCCCAATTACATATAGCCATATCACTAGTTCGATCAAAGCTTATTTATGGTCAGGAAGCATATTTTTCAGCAAATAATTCATTATTAAATAAATTACAAAGTATTGACAGTAGAGCTATTAAAATTGCATTAGGAGTTCAAGTTTATGCTAACACTCTACGAATATACCAATAAGCTGGAATATTATGCTCTGTGTGTTCGGGCATTAAATAGAATAGACCCAACATTTCCCGGCGTGTCGTAAGAGGCGACTAACAGGGGTGATGTTAGCACGGCATCACTGGGCGAAAGTCTTCTACACAGAAGTCACCGGCCAGGGCGGAGGAACCTCACGTTACTACAGGTTCAACTACCACGTGCTCAGGGCCAATGCGAGCCACACTGTATTCGTGGATTTCGGCTGTGGCCAACAGTCTGGAGAGGATTGGGCACCGCAAGGTCTTTTTTGCCCAAGACAACCTACATTATGAAGCTATCCACTAATTCCATACCGGATCGGTCGTCGCCCGGCAAAAGGACCGCGCCTTCTGTTGGCCACCAGGACGGAGGTGATAAGTATGCTAATGATGAACAAATTAGCAAGATCCGCACGAGAAACAACATCGTCATAGGAACCTGGAATGTCAGGACCCTAACTGCGGAAGAAAAATTAGAAGAACTGGTCCATGAGTTGGACCACTATCGATGGAATGTTCTAGGTATCAGCGAACTGCGCTGGAAAGGCCTAGGTGAAACAACGACCGACAAAGGCCACAAGCTCTATTTAAGCGGAAGAGATGACAGGCACGAACACGGCGTTGGATTCTTGGTCCACAAGAACATTCTAGCCACTGTCATGGGTTGCCGCCCAGTCTCCAGTAGACTCATTACCATCCGTCTGAGAGCAGCCCCTTTCAACATCACCATCATCCAGGCCTATGCCCCAACATCAGACTATGACGACAGCGAAGTGGAGGATTGTTATGAAAATCTACAGGTGGTCCTTGACCAAGTGCCGAAGAAGGACATAGTCATAGTGCAAGGCGACTGGAATGCCAAGGTTGGCCAAGATGCGCACCACAACTGGGGAGACATAATTATGTGGACCCCACTGCAACAACGAGATAAATGACAGGGGTCTGAGACTCTTGGAGTTTGCCAGATACAACAATCTGGTACTGGCAAACACGTTTGGTCTCCACAAAAACTCCAGACGATGGACATGGCACAGTCCCGGCGGGGAGCATCACAACCAGATCGACTACATCATGACAGTGTTCCCTCCAAACACAAAAAAAGAGAGTCCTTGGGACTCACAGATATAAAATTTTAAGGGTCCTTGTGCAAATTTTGGGAGTCCCCAAATCGGAAAAAGAAATGTAAAAACAAGTCCAAGCCTCACTTTTTTCTTTTACTCTGTTAAAGCGTCACATTAGTTATCATAATCATATAAAACCAAAAAATTAAAACATGTATTAAATACCCTCCCGCTTGCGTCAAACTGGCACCACTGGAACTCTTGCAACCATCTGTCGTTGAGTTTTCGTTTCTTTTGACGCTTTACTTCAGTTTGAGTTTCATCATTTCTTTGTTTATCCTTGCTTTGGAGTTCTGTATTTTCGATAATGACAGGATCTGTACTTGATGTTGCTGTGGATGAACACGATTTTGGCCCAGTCAACCAAGTCAGAAGTGACATGATCGTAAATGATAGAATCAAAGAATGGATTCACGAAGATTTCTTCTGTTCAGTGAATGGATTGCTTGGAGAAAGTTTACAATGCGCGCGCATGCGCTTTTGAAGGACGACAACTCCCGACACAATCTTTAATCGTCTGCAAAGCCTCAGTTGGGTTCTGATTCTTATTATGCCGTGAATTAGTTCGCCACTCGTTGGTCGTATTTTTGACTTCAGCGATTCGAAAAAAATGTGTACGTCGACAGGACGCACACATGCAAATTTTCTGCGTCATTTTTCATATTTTGTGCGTAATTGACGCACTACTGTGCGTAATCGGGAACACTGATCATGGTAAAGAAACGCTTCAGATCAAGCATCAACATTGGCAGGACACGCACTTTTCCAGGAGTAGATATCGGAAGTGACCACGATCTCGTGATGATGTCTTTCCGGCTCCACTTGAAGGGAGTAAATACAGCAAAGTGCACTAGACTTGAAGTTCGACCTGGACAAAATGCAAGACCCTGAGGTGGCAGAACTATTTCAGGCCACAATTGGAGGGAAATTTGCACCACTGCTCATTTTGGGGGCTGGTGAAGTAGATGTCAACACCATGACCACCACCTTCAACTCAGCTGTGACAGATGCCGCCACTGAGATCCTTGGCAAGCACCGACCAAAGAAGAAGCCGTGGATCACACCTGAACTTTTGGATCTGTGTGATAAACGAAGAGAGATAAAAATGAAAAATCAACAATGACATCCGACAGTGCACAGCTTCAAATATTTAGGAGCCATTGTGTCAGACAAAGGGTCTCGACAGGAAGTCCTCTCCAGGATCGCACAAACAACTGCTGCCCTGACAAGGTTGAAGCCCATTTGGAAAGACAGAACCATCAGTCTACATTCCAAAGTAAGACTGCTGCGCTCTCTGGTCATCTCCATCTTCCTATATGCTTGCGAAGCATGGACCCTCACAGCAGATCTCCAGCGAAGAATACAAAGCATGGAGATGAGGTGCTACAGAAGACTTCTGTATTTCCTATACCCAACACATCACCAAACGAAGTCCGACAGACCAACACACAAGCCATTGACAACACGAACTTTTCACAGTGGTGAAGAAACGGAAACTCCGATGGTATGGCCATGTCACCAATCATCAGGCCTTGCAAAGACCATTTGCAAGGCACAGTGCAAGGAGGTAGAAGAAGGGGGAGACCGAAAAAAGAGGTGGGAGGACAACATTCGAGAAAGGACTGGTTTGACACTGAGCGAAGCATGAGGGCTGCTGAGGACAGAGAAAGATGGATAGCTGGATTAAACGATCATCTGTGGTGCCCCTACGACCTTCGGGTTATGGGACAGGATAGGATAGGATATTATTTAGGAAAGGGTTTTTCTATATTTACAGGTGAGCTTTATGCTATTTTAATGGCTTTAAGTTTCATCATGACGTCACCTTTACATATTATTTGGTATATTAGTATGTGTTGATTCAAAAGCGGTTCTGTATGCATTAAAACAGTAGAACTGTAAAGATAGAAGGGAGTTTATATATGAAATTAAACATATGATACATCTAGAGGAATAAATATTTCTTTCTGTTGGGTTCCATCACATTGGAATGAGGTATGTGACAGATTAGCTAAGGATGGAGCATGAAATGATTTCCTTACTAGAAAAGGCAGTGTACTATTATTATTATTATTATTATTATTATTATTATTATTATTATTATTATTATTACTATTACTATTATTGAGGATTTTTATAGCGCACTTATCTCGCCGTACTTGACCAGACTCTAGGCGCTGGCCAATACAGGATCTAACTCAAACCGCCCGAGACGCCCACCCGCAGGCTTTGGGCGCATGGTCTGACGCCCGGACAACTGAGCACTATCCTGGCCAGCCAGGGATGGGGGAGAAGGACCAAGTGCATGCTGGGTGTGTTCTTGTTACCGGCACTCACCCGTCTAGGACATGAGCGTCAAGGATCTTTAAAGTCCATTATGATGGAATGTATGCGACACACAGACTAGAAATCGGTTTATACTCTCATCCGAAGGAGTAGGAAACGGGAGTAAAGTGTCTTTCCCAGGGACACAACACAATGGCCCGGACAGGGCTCGAACCCGGGACCTTCAGATCCGCAAGCCAAAGCACTACCACCGTGCCTCTCCAGTGTATCATGATAATAGCATTAAAAATATATCTATACTGAATTATTCAAGACCACTTTCTAAAGTAATATATAAATTAAGAATGGAGCACTAAATACTCGGCTGATGTTAAATGTATATGTAATACAAATCTATCAGTACATCACCTTCTATTTGAATGCTCAGTTTTAAAAGACATATTTAAAGTAAATGGACATAGCATAACTGAATATGGACATTTTGTAGACATGGTTCTATATCATCCAAATGTTACAGACGTTGTGAAAGTTATTGCTAAATCTCCTGTTAATAAACTTTCATAGGCTGTTTATTAAAAAAATTATGTTTTGAAATAGTTAAAGTGTTTTACAAGTTACATTTTCAATGTATAATATCACCTAAATGTGGGAACAGACATTAAATTAAAGCTTGATTGATTGTGTAGGATGAATGAATTCAAATCATCCTGCAAAATACTGGGATCATTAATTCCTAAAACGAATGTGTTATTAAAAATAATATGGACTACATTAAATGTGACTTTGTATTTTGGAATGGAATAAAAACAGGGGACAGCTAGCGTTCAAAATGTACAATAATGAGACAGCTAGCATTCAAAATGTACAATAATGAGACAGCTAGCATTCAAAATGTACAATAATGAGACTGCTAAAATTCAAAATGTACAATAATGAGACAGCTAGCATTCAAAATGTACAATAATGAGACAGCTTACATTCAAAACGTAATTGCTTTTCAACACCTCTGCACTCGGCACCATGGCGGTGGATTTCTAAGGTTCGTTGAGAATTAATTTATGTATATATATGCAGTTTATTTTTTTCTTTCTTTAATTTCTATTGCACCGTACAAGACGCACACACATACAAACTTTACATATCTATGGGCAAGACCATTTTTACAGCCCGGCACCATGGGGGAATTGAACTCTTCCGCGCGCGAAGATGTTAAGGGAAGTAACTATCCTATCCTATCCTATCCTATCCTATCCCGTAACTCGGAAGTCGTTGCAGCACCACAGATGATCGTTTAACCAGCGTACTCTATCTTTCTCTGTCCTTAGCAACCCTCATGGCTTCGCTCAGTGTCAAGCCAGTCCATTCTCGAATGTTGTCCTCCCACCTCTTTTTCTATCTCCCTCTTCTCCTGCCTTCTTGGATGGTCTTTGCAAGGCCTGATGCTCTGGTGACGTGGCCATACCATCGAAGATTCCGTTTCTTCACCACTGTGAGCATGTCATCGTGTTGTCCAATGGCTTGTGATCTGTCGGACTCGACTTCGTCGTTGGTGATGAGCTGGGTATAGGAAATGCCCAGACGTCTTCTGTAGCACCCCATCTCCATGCTTTGTATTCTTCGTTGTAGGTCTGCTGTGAGGGTTCATGTTTCCAAGCGTATAGGAAGATGGAGATGACATGACAAGGGAGCGCTGCAGCATTAACTTGGAATGTAGACTGATGGTCCTGTCTTTCCAAATGGGCTTCAACCTTGTCAGGGCAGCAGTTGTTTGTGCGATCCTGGAGAGGACTTCCTGTCGGGACCCATTGTCTGATAAAATGGCTCCTAAACATTTTAAGCTATGCTCTGTATTGAGGGATTGGCCTTGGACATTGACGTCCTTGTTGATGCCATTGGTGTTGTTAGTCATCATTTTGGTTTTCTCTGCACTTATTTCTATTCCAAAGGCTCGGAGGTGGTGTCAAACTTCTGTACCAGCTGTTCAAGTTCTTGTTCCTCTCCAGCCAATCCATCAATGTCATCCGCAAAACGGAGGTCGGGGATTGCTCTACCCCCTATATCAACGACACATGCACACTGCGTTTCTGAGACTGGCCGAGGCTTTTATTCGCTTCTCTCAAAATAATTGGGGTGAAAGCCGCGAACGTTAAGCACCGGACAGTCTGAGCTACGCAGTGTGCGGAAAAATTAAATAATCTCACGCAGCGTAGCTGAGACTAGACAGACTGAGGCCCTCGCCTTCTCTCAAAGTCTCAGCTGATGCTTAGTAGGCCTACCCACTATATAGATTGCAAAGAGGATTCATTCATTGGATTCGGTTCGCTCAGAGGGGTCGACACATGCTATTTGCGCTCTGCATAGGTCTTGCCTCGTTTCGTGACTCTCACTTTGTAGGTTGCACTTTGCCCCTTGTACCATTGTCTACTTTGTCGTGAGACACGAGCCTACTCTTCAATCAAGAATACGAGTCCCTTCCTACTGCTGCCTTTCATCTACCTTGTACCACATCAGTTACATCACTAACCCCATGCCTACCTTTTCCGTGAATACAAATCCAGTAGACGTGAGTCTTGACCCGGGGGCGCATTTTGGACTGACCATTTAGTTACTGTTTTTTTTGGGTCCTACCTGTCTTAGGCACGGTGCAAAGAGGAAGAAGAAGAGGGAGACGAAATGTTCTCTAATATGTCACAGTTTTCTGCCCTTTTGTAAATGCAGCGGTGGACGCAGCGTCGTGCCCAACTGTTGCCCCTGCTCCTCCTGGGGATGGTGGGGCTACTGCTTTCCCTGTTCCGCCCCTTGCTCGTACTCTTCCGGAATCCGAGGGCCCGAAGTTGACTATGCCGGGTCCTTCCGGGGTTGGATCTGTGACATTGGTGGGTTTGATTGAGGTGTTGGAGAGGGGTTTGGCGTACCTTTGGGACCTCTTCGCCCAGTTTGCCCAATACAGGTCCCCAGATCAGCATGGTTACCGCCTTCGTTAAATCACGTTTACTTTCCTACCAACATGCGTAGACACCCTTTCACTATTACCCATGGTCAGTCGCTTTTGCCTATTATAATCTCTTCGTTAAATCACGTCTACTTTCCTACCAACATGCGTAGACACCCTTTCACTATTACTTATGGTCAGTCGCTTTTGCCTATTATAATCTCTCTGTATATTACTATGACCGCACACTCCTATATCCTTGACTCACTGAATGTCCTGCAGTGGAATTGCAGGACTATTGGTTGTTTGACAGATCCCTTCCCTGTGGACCTAAGCCTCGGCCGACTCTGGTAAGCAGTGTGCGTGGATCCACTCTACTTTGCATGGTTAGTGCCTCTGTGGTCTCGGCCACGCTGTGTTTATCTCCGCGATTATTTTCTATGGGGCTGCTAAGAGTTTAGTGTCAGCTGCTTTTTGATTGCAGTAAGACTTGGGAGAGCTGGGCAGAACGCACAAGCCCCCGTTCAGTGTAAAATGCAGATCTCCTTCACACTGGTGCAGAGTTGCTGTTCCATTCACACACCGGTGATATTCACCACATCGCCACGGGTAGGTGTTTTCTGACGGGATGTACTTGAAAGCGATACCACTGCAGCTGAAAGCATCTGAAGCTGGAAGACCTGCTGGAGTTGACGATGAGTCTGTAACATGCAACAGAAATAACCGGTATTGATTGCTTTAAAATTAATGTTGTTGAAGTGAGAGAGAGACAGAGGCAGAGACAGAGAGAGAGAGAGTTGCTTGCAAGGTAATTTATCCAGAATCTCCCTATCACTCCTGTTAAAGATGCATTACTGGAACATTGGCTTATTCATTTGGGAAGGGAATCAAGGTCTGATACATAGCTATATATTGCCTTGAATGGAAATAGGCCTTGAGCACAATTAGTTTTAGGGTGGAATGGGTGCAGTGGGAGATTGCGCGCTTCAAAAGCATCCTTTCATCATCGTCATCATCATCAGCATCATCGTTATCATCACCATCATCATCGTCGTCGTCGTCACTATCATCATCATCGTCATCATCATCAGCACCATCGTCATCATCACCATTGTTATTATCATCAGCAGCAGCAGCACTATCGTCATCATCATCACCATCATCAATAACATCCTCATCCTCATCGTCATCATCAAAACATCCTTTCATCATCGTTATCATCATCAGCACCATCGTCATCATCACCATCATCATCGTCGTCGTCACCATCATCATCATCGTCATCATCATCAGCACCATCGTCATCATCACCATCGTGATTATCATCATCAGCAGCAGCACTACCACCATCATCACTATCATCGTCATCCTCATCGTTATCATCAGCACCATCGTCACCATCACCATCGTTATCATCATCATCAACAGCAGCAGCACCATCGTCATCATCACCATCGTTATCATCATCATCATCATCATCATCATCATCATCATCATCATCATCACGGCTGTCTGAAAGACATCTGCGCAATCGTGACGCTAACTGGAATATTCTGGGAGAGCCTTCTGTCAGCCCTCACGGCTAAACGGTCTGTTTTCAGTGTCTGGCCGTTGACCAATGAAAAAGCCCTTGCTATGGATCGCGTACGCCATTGATTTTAAATGAATGGAGATCACTGTGGCTTCAAGATTTTTAGGTTAAAGGAAAGACTGGTCTATATTTGATCAGTTAATCGACAAAGCAAGCAATGTTTCCCCCCCCCCCCCCCCCACCCCTCAAAAAAAAAATTATGATAAATTAAAAATAAAACGAATTTGGTCGGATTCCTATACTTTGTTCAATCAGTCATTATCAATCTCGATTCAATTCTTCTCTAAATCCTTTTCATCCCGTAGAAATATGCGTTCTTTCCGCCATTTCCTTCTACATCGATGACTACAGCCCGTCACCACTGTCAGAAGGCGTCTCCAAGAATATACCAGTCAGCGTCACCACTGCGCGGCCCGGAGATATAATAATAATCATCATCATCATCATCATCATCATCATCATCATCATCATCATCATCATCATCATCATCATAATATTACTGGATGCTATATACGCGCCTTTCCCCAAAATCAATCAGGCTCAAAGTGCGGCGATCTGTCCCAACATACACGCTCAAGATCGCTATTGGGAAGACGGGTAAAAAATCGAATTTTTATTTGTGAAATTTTTATATTGTCTGCCTCCAGTACCATTATTGAAGGGAGGGAGAAAACCGGAGTGCCCGGAGGAAGCCCTCGGTGACCTCAATAGTCTTGTACCTAAGTCACATACGTTCGCCCCTTGCGGGAATCGAACCCGCGACCTTCGGCATAGGAAACCGGCGACTACTCCACTGCGCCACATAGCCGTATCTGCTTCATAAAACATCTACATGGGGTGATACCTACTACAGACTCCCTCCACTTACTACACGGGGTGATACCTACTGCAGACTCCCTCCACTTACTACATGGGGTGATACCTACTGCAGACTCTCTCCACTTACTACATGGGGTGATACCTACTGCAGACTTCCTCCACTTACTACATGGGGTGATACCTACTGCAGGCTCCCTCCACTTACTACATGGGGTGATACCTACTGCAGACTCCCGCCACTTACTACATGGGGTGATACCTACTGCAGACTCCCTCCACTTACTACATGGGGTGATACCTACTGCAGACTTCCTCCACTTACTACATGGGGTGATACCTACTGCAGACTCCCTCCACTTAGCCTACTACATGGGGTGATACCTACTGCAGACTCCCTCCACTTACTACATGGAGTGATACCTACTGCAGACTCCCTCCACTTACTACATGGAGTGATACCTACTGCAGACTCCCTCCACTTACTACATGGAGTGATACCTACTGCAGACTCCCGCCACTTACTACATGGGGTGATACCTACTGCAGACTCCCTCTACTTACTACATGGGGTGATACCTACTGCAGACTTCCTCCACTTACTACATGGAGTGATACCTACTGCAGACTCCCTCCACTTACTACATGGGGTGATACCTACTGCAGACTTCCTCCACTTACTACATGGGGTGATACCTACTGCAGACTCCCTCCACTTACTACATGGAGTGATACCTACTGCAGACTTCCTCCACTTACTACATGGGGTGATACCTACTGCAGACTCCCGCCACTTACTACATGGGGTGATACCTACTACAGACTCCCTCTACTTACTACATGGGGTGATACCTACTACAGACTCCCTCTACTTACTACATGGGGTGATACCTACTGCAGACTCCCTCTACTTACTACATGGGGTGATACCTACTGCAGGCTCTCTCCACTTACTACATGGGGTGATACCTACTGCAGACTCCCTCCACTTACTACATGGGGTGATACCTACTGCAGACTCCCTCCACTTACTACATGGGGTGATACCTACTGAAGACTCCCTCCACTTACTACATGGTGTGAAACATAATGCAGGCTCCCTCCACTTACTTTTGCATTGGTCAGCACGTGCTTTCTGCTGACAAAATGTCTTTGACGAGTGGTTCCAAATGCACGGATAGTCGCCCAATTGGTACTCTGTGCCATTTGCACAGCTGAAATTTGAAACACGAATACAGAATTATATTCTATAGCAAATAATCATTTCCAAGCTTAAGCAAAAAGTATATTGCTGCCTTTGTTGCGTGCGTCAGACCTATAAGGTCCGGCGTCGTGTTCTCAATTTGTTTCCGATGTAAATTACAGAATCATATCGTATCAATCAGTATAGCATATTGTCAACATACCTCATTGTGTAGTTCACGTTATGGACGCACCTAACGTACGTCGCACAGTGGTCTGGGTAGGTGTCTACGCTTGGGATGAAGGATACATTTGTCCCAGGACACTTGTACAGAGAAGCTGATTCATTCACTGGAAATAAACCAACGATTTTATCAATGTACATAATAACGTAATGGTGACCTACAGTATTGTACTGAGCGAGGAGCGTTCATGCGTGTTTCAAATGTGGTCTTCACTTACGTTTAAGTTTGTATCAATAGAAATTATCATTTGGATGCTAGTTCTGTTACTTTCTCTGCTAGTACTAACTGAAGTCGAGCATTGTAGCTCAGCACTTTTGTGACCAACATCCAAAGGTTACACTTGACCGTGATAGTGGTTTAAACAAAAATATTAAGCCTATAATCCCGTCACATGTGCTCTGCGATACCCTTGGCTCGCACATCTGTGATGTATGTGTGTGTGAGTGTGTGTGTGTGTGTGTGTGTGTGTGTGTGTGTTGGTGTATGTCGAAGGTAGAGAGAGAGAGAGAGAGAGAGAGAGAGAGAAAGAGAGAGAGAGAGTGTGTGAGAGAGAGAGAGAGAGAGAGAGAGAGAGAGAGAGAGAGAGAGAGAGAGAGAGAGTTGGAATAACGTTTACGATGAGTATGATGTGGATGAAAGCGGATTATTGTGAATCCCTAATGTATATGAATTTAAAATGGGATTCTGCGCATGCTATCATTCTTGTAATTTCTTTTGGGATAATAGTTGTGTAGTATTTTACTGTACTGGAACTGTGTTGTCGTGTATTGTATTGTATTGTTAATTAATGCAATACTAAAACTATCTGTCAAGCACGAGGCATTGACAACGAGGTGAGCCTGTAAAATGCCTTCCCTTACTGTCTCTGTTACGAGGAGAACAATACGCGACTGCCGAAATTACCACTTGACCTACTCTTCCTTCTTCTTCTTCTAAAATTATATTTATCAAATTTCTAGTACATAGTTAGTAGAAACCAATTCTTTAACTTACAGATCCTTTCGTCGATGTCCAGATAGGAGTCGACCAGCCCTTGTCTGGTTCCTTCCACTTTTGTTGTCGGTGGAATTTCAGTTATTGTTATCGGCGGTGTTTGAGTTGTGGTGGCAGTGGTTGTAGTCGGCGGTGTTTTAGTTGTGATGGCAGTGCTTCTTGTCAGCGGTGTTTCAGTTGTGGTGGCAATGGTTGCAGTCAGCGATGTTTCAGTTGTGGTGGCAATGGTTGCAGTCAGCGATGTTTCAGTTGTGGTGGCAGTGGTTGTAGTCGGCGGTGCTGTGGTGGCAGTGGTTGTAGTCGGCGGTGTTGGGGCTGCTAAGAGTTTAGTGTCAGCTGCTTTTTGATTGCAGTAAGACTTGGGAGAGCTGGGCAGAACGCACAAGCCCCCGTTCAGTGTAAAATGCAGATCTCCTTCACATTGGTGCAGAGCTGCCTTTCCATTCACACACCGGTGATATTCACCGCATCGCCATGGGTAGGTGTTTTCTGAAGGGATGTAATTTAAAGCGATACCACTGCAGTTGAAAGCATCTGAAGCTGGAAGACCTGCAGGAGTTGACGATGAGTCTGTAACATGCAACAGAAATAACCGGTATTGATTTTTTTAAAATTAATGTTGTTGAAGAGAGAGAGAGACAGAGGCAGAGACAGAGAGAGAGAGAGAGTTGCTTGCAAGGTAATTTATCCAGAATCTCCCTATCACTCCTGTTAAAGATGCATTACTGGAACATTGGCTTATTCATTTGGGAAGGGAATCAAGGTCTGATACATAGCTATATATTGGATTGAATGGAAATAGGCCTTGAGCACAATTAGTTTTAGGGTGGAATGGGTGCAGTGGGAGATTGCGCGCTTCAAAACATTCTTTCATCATCGTCATCATCATCAGCACCATCGTCATCATCACCATCATCATCGTCGTCGTCGTCACCATCATCATCATCGTCATCATCATCAGCACCATCGTCATCATCACTATCGTTATTATCATCATCATCATCAGCACCATCGTCATCATCGTCATCATCATCAGCACCATCGTCATCATCACTATCGTTATTATCATCATCATCATCAGCACCATCGTCATCATCACTATCGTTATTATCATCATCATCATCAGCAGCACTATCGTCATCATCACCATCATCACTATCATCATCATCCTCATCGTCATCATCAAAACATCCTTTTATCATCGTTATCATCAGCACCATCGTCATCATCACCATCATCATCATCGTCTTCGTCACCATCATCATCGTCATCAGCACCATCGTCATCATCATCATCGTTATTATCATCATCAGCAGCAGCACTATTACCATCATCACAGTCATCGTCATCCTCATCGTCATCATCAGCACCATCGTCACCATCACCATCGTTATTATCATCGTCAACAGCAGCAGCACCAACGTCATCATCACCATCGTTACCATCATCATCATCATCATCATCATCATCATCATCATCATCATCATCATAGCACCTGCTGTAGGCGTTTTGTGAAGCAGCGACGGCTGTCTGAAAGACATCTGCGCAATCGTGACGCTAACTGGAATATTCTGGGAGAGCCTTCTGTCAGCCCTCACGGCTAAACGGTCTGTTTTCAGTGTCTGGCCGTTGACCAATGAAAAAGCCCTTGCAATGGATCTCGTACGCCATTGATTTTAAATGAATGGAGATCACTATGGCTTCAAGATGTTTAGGTTAAAGGAAAGACTGGTCTATATTTGATCAGTTAATCGACAAAGCAAGCAATGTTTCCTCCCCCCCCCCCCCCCCTCCCAAAAAAAAGAAAAAAAAAAAGAAAAAGATAAATTCAAAAATAAAAGAATTTTGTCGGATTTCTATACTTTGTTCAATCAGTCATTACCAATCTCGATTCAGTTCTTCTCTAAATCCTTTTCATCCCGTAGAAATATGCGTTCTTTCCGCCATTTCCTTCTACATCGATGACTACAGCCCGTCACCACTGTCAGAAGGCATCTCCAAGAATATACCAGTCAGCGTCACCACCACTACTACTACTACTACTACTACTACTACTACTACTACTACTACTACTGGATGCTATATACGCGCCTTTCCCCAAAATCAATCAGGCTCAAAGCGCGGCGATCTGTCCCAACATACACGCTCAAGATCGCTATTGGGAAGACGGAAAGAAAAATGGAATTTTTATTTGTGAAATTTTTATATTGTCTGCCTCCAGTACCATTATTGAATGGAGGGAGGAAACCGGAGTGCCCGGAGAAAACCCTCGGTGACCTCAATAGTCTCGTACCTAAGTCACATACGTTCGCCCCTTGCGGGAATCAAACCCGCGACCTTCGGCATAGGAAACCGGCGACTAATCCACTGCGCCACATAGCCGTATCTATGGGGCGCCATGTGTCCATTTATTCTATGTGACCATTCTATACATAGAATAAATTCTATGCACATAGAAAGCATTCTATGCACACAAAACGAATTCATTAGTTGAAATTCCATTTATAAAAAAGAAACCAATATTGTAAGTCATAGAATAAAATTCTTTGTATAGAATAACATTCTATAATATAGTGTAAAATTCTATGTCCATAATAAAATTCTATGTATAGAATAACATTTTATAATAGAGAATAAGATTCTATGTATGTAATACAATTCTATATTATAGAATGCACTTGTATGCATAGAATTATATTATATAACATAGAATGAATTCTATTACAAAGAATGAATTCTATTAACATAGAATTTATTCTATGTGCCTACAATTCATTCTATAACATAGAATGAATTCTTTAACATAAAATAAATTGCATGACATAGAATGTATTCTATACGCATAGAACTCATTCTATAACATAGAATGAATTCTTTAACATAAAATAAATTATATGACATAAAATGAATTCTATGTGCATAGAATAAATTGTATAACATAGAATGAATTCTATAATAAAGAATGAATTCTATATGCATAGAATGAATTTTATAGCATAGAATGAATTCTATGACATAGATTTCATTCTATGCTATAGAATTCATTCTATGCTATAGAATTCATTCTATGTTATAGAATTTATTCTATGCTATAGAATAAATTCTATGTCATAGATTTCATTCTTTGCTATAGAATTCATTCTATGTTATAGAATTCATTCTATGTCATAGAATTCATTCTATGTCATCTTATTCATTCTATTTTATACTATTCATTCTATGCTGTAGAATTCATTCTATTTCATAGAATTCATTATATGTCATAGAATTCATTCTATGTCATAGACTTCATTCTTTGTTATAGAATGAAATCAATATATACACTTTTTTTTAAAAAATAGTAAAAACTGGGGCACTGTCAAGGTATAGAGAACATATTTTATGGCATGGGACTGTATTGCAGAGAGATACACATTGCCACATCCCATCACCACACCACATCACTCTACATCACACTACACCACAAATGTGATGGGTAGGTGGGGTGGAGTGATTAGGTTATGTGATGATGTGGTCTGATTCACTCGCTTTTAAGGCATAATAGAACTGTATTGCAGATACATACATAGACATTACCACATCACATCACCACACTACGTCACTCTAAATCACACCACACTGCACCACAAATGTGATGGGTGGGAGGGGTGGGTTGATTAGATTATGTGATGTGATTCACTGATGCCATGATATGTGCTGTCTGCTGCAATGTGAAGATGTGCTGCTGCTGTGATGTCAGCTGATGTGATGTGATGATTTGTTGATGTGATGTGATGTGATTTTATGTGGTGGTGCGTTTTCACGATGATGGTGATGAAGCAAAGTGATGCAGTGATGTGATGTGATGATGTGATCGATGTGGTGATGATGGGATGTGGTGATGTGTCATACAATATCTTTTTTTAATTCTAAATTTTGTTACAATTTATTAGTTGTGTTTTTTAATTATATGTGAATGAAATGAATTAATTAATTGTATAACACAGCAATAATTTTATGACATAAAATTCCTTTTTTTAACATAAAATGGATTTTATTCGCAACACTGAATAAATTCTATTTTCATAGAATTGTTTTTTAACATTTGGTGCACATAGAATGCATTCTATGTTATAGAATGTTCATTCTATAACATAGAATGTTCATTCTATAACATAGGATCCATTCTATAACATAGAATGGTCATCCTCTAACATAGAATGGTCATTCTATAACATAGAATCCATTCTATAACATAGAATGTTCCTTATATAACATAGAATCCATTCTAT
This sequence comes from Oncomelania hupensis, assembly GCA_036898135.1. Taxonomy (NCBI): domain Eukaryota; kingdom Metazoa; phylum Mollusca; class Gastropoda; order Littorinimorpha; family Pomatiopsidae; genus Oncomelania; species Oncomelania hupensis. The sequence continues at coordinate 62,998,955 of CM072515.1, forward strand.
AACATAGAATGTTCATTCTATAACATAGAATCCATTCTATAACATAGAATGTTCATTCTATGCGCAACTAGGTCATATTATGTGAAACGAGGCTATAACGAATAAATGGACATGTGGCGCCCCCTTGCACGCGCGCGAAAACTGAAGAAATGGTTGACGTACCAAGCGTTCTGCGGGCTTTATCAGACATCATAATTTCGCGAACAAGCATTTAGGTTTCTTGATGCGGACGACTTCGACGGTAGTGTGAGTAGATCGCTTAGCAATAAAAATAATTGACGTCACCCCTCCCCCCCTCCTCCGCCCCCGCGTGCTTGCTTTTTTCATTACAATGTGCTGAGGTTCTGTAAGGGTTTATAGTGACACAATCTAATTAAATAATCAGTTCTTTTCGCTCAATACCGAAGAAATAACCGTACTGTACACTCATAAAAAGCAATAATTAATATATTTAAAGGTCGAATATTGCTATACAACTCTGAGACATAATAAATGAAAGGTTCATAAAGCTGATTATTGCAAAAAATCTATTTCACCCCAGGCGGCCCCCCATCACCTATTTTTCAGCAAAATAGCTCTGTTGCGAATTTGGACCCCCTTTGTGAGAACACCCACATTTATGTATAGTTCCTTCCGTTAATAACATGGATAGCATAATAGCATTAGGAACGTACGTCAGCCATTGATGTAGAGTGATGTAGTAAGGTAATGGGATGTGGCAATGTGACGACACGAGTTTCAGCAGTAACAGAGGGAGCTATATTTTGTGCGAAGTTGCACTTCTCTGTTACGTGGTGTACATAAATTGCTTGACCGTTTTCTTTATTGCGTGCGACAGAATGCAGGAGCTGTAAGTCCCGTGCGTATCGTAGTAAATAGGGGTATGCAGAATAAGAAGATAGGGGTACTGACGAGAACTCGACCGGTTTGCTTGTGGCCTGGGTGCATTTAGTAAGGCAGAGTGATTTTGGTGCTTTTTGCGTGAGGTCGGCTCTAATCAGGCAGTATCCCTGTGACTGTGTGTCTGTTAGAACTAGGTGTCTGTGTTGGAAGGGTGTGTATTGTTGGTTCGAGCCACCCAAGGTCTTACGCCCTCGTCGGGGTAAGAATGCTTAGAGTCTGAAAGTGAGGAGGATTGTAATTGCCATTTATGAGATAAATGTAGAATTCCTTCCTAAGGTTGTGTGGTTCTCTATTGAACACCTACCGAGGCTCAAGGTCTTTTGAAGAATTGAGATGTCCTCATCCTTATTATTGTTATTGTTGTGAGAATAACTAGCAAATAGCCAGACACGAAATTAACTCTCAGGACTAACCACTGTGTCACCTGTGTTGTGTCGTTCTGTGTTGGGGAAAGGTGTGTCACAAGCCGGGGCCTAAGACGGTGAGTAAAACCCTGTAATTCAGTTTCTTAGTGGCAAAAGCGCTCCGAGACTGCGTACGCGAATGAATGGTGATGAATGAGGGGGAAAGGGATGTATTTTGATGAATAATGATTTATTGATTTTTGTATGATTTTCATATGACTTTCTTATTATGTATATGAATGAGAAATGTCGTTGCTGTTGTTGTTGTTAAGTGGGTCAAAAGTGACGATCAAGAATGCATGTTAGAGAGAGAGAGAGAGAGGGTGAGGGTGTATGTATGGGGAGAGAGAAATCGTACTATGCTGGAGGGAGGTGGAGGAAGACAGTAGTAGATGTGAGGAGAGCATGTTTATATTATAGTACGATAAGATAGTATGGATGAAGGGAGATAATCGTGATGTATTTATAACAGTTGAGAGTGAGGGTGAAGGGGAAGATGGAGGTGGAATGAATTAGGACTGTGTGATTGAAGTGTGGCCGTAATGATTATGTATATTTATATAAAGGTCTGTACTTATGAAAAGATATGAATTATTAGCATCAAGAGTTGCATTATATTATTGAAACGTATGCATAGCATCATGTATTATTATCATTGTTGTTATGCATAAACAGGTCAAGATGGCGGACGGTGGACGGCGTATTATGCTATGTAGTATTTGTGTTTTGTAGGCAGACTGTTAAGACAATATATTTGCTTACAGGTTTGGGCTGTTATCATCTGTTATCATCTGTATTACACCGTTTATTCCTTTACCGATGTAGTTGTGTTCCACTACACCATCGCCACTTTGCGCCGACGTGCATCTGTGTTGTAACCCTTGCCTCTACAGTTGGGGAGCGTGGAAGTAAACTCCGCCACTACTGCTTGTTTTGCCTCAGTATCGTGGGCGTCGCCATTTATTACAGGAACTCCACGCACCACACTCACGCACACACAGACTTGCACAGCGCCACACATAAAAACATACTTCATTTAGTTAATAAAAATCACCCATTATATTGTGAAAATAACTGTTTAGCTCCTACTGAGCTACGTGCAAAAGACGTTTTGAACAGTGCTTCAGTTCTGCAGTTTAACTTGGACAGTAGTTCGAAGATTAAAGATTCACAGCTGCATTATTTCTTAGTTGGAAATTTATAGTATTTTGAACTGATTACTGATTGATATTTTGTTGTGCATTTTGTGAAAAATCTGTTGATGCTTAGTTCTGTTTTGGGTTGAACAAAGGGAGGTAATTGTTAGTTAATACTGGGGTGGGGGACTTGATAGGGGTGGAGGGTGGTTTAGTTCCCATTATCCTGTGCATGTATGTAAATTGTTGAATAAAAGAGTGTGACTGTTATTCTGGCATTTTGTGGGGCCGGGTAGCTCAGTTGGTAAGAGCGTCTTGCTAGTAACCGAAAGGTCGCTGGTTCGAATCCTGGATTGGTCAACGTGTGATCATATTATTTTCCCCTTTACCAACAACTGGCCCGCTGGTGTCAGTATAAATCGGTCCAGTAGTCACCTATATGCGAAAGTGTCGTGTGACTATAATCTACAAACAACAACATCTGGCATTTTTGTGTTAGTTTATTTTGTTTGAGTTTATCTTATCACTCGTTGAATGTGCTGACGTCGCGGAACCCGCTCGGGTGACGTGACAGGCAATATGTATCTCTCTGCAATACAGTCCCATGCCATACAAAATGTTATCTATACCTTGACAGTGCCCCAGTGTTTACTATTTTTAAAAAAGTGTATATATTGATTTCATTCTATAACATAGAATGAATTCTATGTCATAGAATGAATTCTATGACATAGAATGAATTCTATGACATAAAATGAATTCTATAGCATAGAATGAATAGTATAACATAGAATGAATAAGATGACATAGAATGAATTCTATGACATAGAATGAATTCTATAACATAGAATGAATTCTATGACATAGAATGAATTCTATGACATAGAATGAATTCTATAACAAAGAATGAATTCTATGGCAAAGAGTGAATCCTATGACATAGAATTTATTCTATAGCATAGAATGAATTCTATAACATAGAATGAATTCTATAGCATAGAATGAATTCCATGACATAGAATTCATTCTGTAACATAGAATTCATTCTATGCTATAGAATAAATTCTATGTCATAGAATTCATTCTATGCTATAGAATTCATTCTATGTCATAGAATTCAATCTATGCTATAAAATTCATTCTATGCATATAGAATTCATTCTTTATTATAGAATTCATTCTATGTTATACAATTTATTCTATGCACATAGAATTCATTTTATGTCATATAATTTATTTTATGTTAAAGAATTCATTCTATGTTATAGAATGAATTCTATGCGTATAGAATTAATTCTATGTCATGCAATTTATTTTATGTTAAAGATAAAGAATTCATTCTATGTTATAGAATATAATTCTATAATATAATTCTTTGTAAAAGAATTCATTCTATGTTATAGAATATAATTCTATGCATACAAGTGCATTCTATAATATAGAATTGTATTACATACATAGAATCTTATTCTCTATTATAAAATTTTATTCTATACATAGAATTTTATTATGGACATAGAATTTTACACTATGTTATAGAATGTTATTCTATACAAAGAATTTTATTCTATGACTTACAATATTGGTTTCTTTTTTATAAATGGAATTTCAACTAATGAATTCTTTTTGTGTGCATAGAATGCTTTCTATGTGCATAGAATTTATTCTATGTATAGAATGGTCACATAGAATAAATGGACACACGGCGCCCCATAGTATCCGCTGCAGAAAACATCTACATGGGGTGAAACCTACTACAGGCTCCCTCCACTTACTTTTGCATTGGTCAGCACGTGCTTTCTGTTGACAAAATGTCTCTGACGAGTGGTTCCAAATGCACGGATAGTCGCCCAATTTGTACTCTGTGCCATCTGCACAGCTGAAATTTGAAACACGAATACAGAATTATTTTCTATAGCAAATAATCATTTCCAAGCTTAAGCAAAAAGTATATTGCTGACTTCGTTGCGTGCGTCAGACCTATAAGGTCTGGCGTCGTGTTCTCAATTTGTTTCCGATGTAAATTACAGAATCATATCGTATCAATCAGTATAGCATATTGTCAACATACGGCATTGTGTAGTTCATTGTGTAGTTCAAGTTTCCGACGCACCAAACGTACGTCGCACAGTGGTCTGGGTAGGTGTCCACGCTTGGGATGAAGGATACATTTGTCGCAGGACACTTGTACAGAGAAGCTGATTCATTCACTGGAAATAAACCAAGGATTTTATCAATGTACATAATAACGTAATGGTGATCTACAGTATTGTACTGAGTGAGGAGCATTCATGCGTGTTTCAAATGTGGTCTTCACTTAGGTTTAAGTTTGTATCAATAGAAATTATCATTTGGATGCTAGTTCTGTTACTTTCTCTGCTAGTACTAACTGAAGTCGAGCATTGTAGCTCAGCACTTTTGTGTCCAACAGCCAAAGGTTACACTTGACCGTGATAGTGGTTTAAAAAAAATGTATTATAATCCCGTCACATGTGCTTTGCGATACCCTGTGATAGCAAGGCATGCACATGCTTGGCTCGCACATCTGTGATGTATGTGTGTGTGTTGGTGTATGTGTGTGTGTGTGTGTGAGTGTGTGTGTTGGTGCATGTCGAAGGTAGAGAGAGAGAGGAGAGAGAGAGAGATGGAGAGAGAGAGAGTTGGAATAAAGTTTACGATGAGTATGATGTGGATGAAAGCGGATTATTGTGAATCCCTAATCTATATATTAATCGACAAGCCGTTTTAGATCACGAGGGGCCGTTTTAGCCAACCAGCGGCTTTGTTGTGAAGCTCGATTTGAGCTTCACTTTGCTCGAATTTGTGCACATTACAGCTGAACTGTGCGTATAACTGCTTCCACGCGAGTTTTGCCATTCGCCGCTCGATCAGCCGCTGCCTATACAACGAAACTTAACATTATTTTCGATCGCAAAACGGCTTTATTTTGCATTTTACTGCCTTGAAAAAGTATTAAAAACACGTGGAAACATGTGCGAGTCCAACCAATCACCCTTGACGTTGCCTACGGCATTTCCGGTTTGCGTGCAGTGATTTCGCTCCGTAGCCTTCATTTCATAAATTTGGTTTTGATCACGCTTTTAAATCGGCGTTATATTGTTGTTGAATGCAGTTTAAAGTTTATAACACTAATATAATCGAAGGTTCACCATGTTTTATGATATAGGACCTAAAATAAGACTTAATAAATATAGCAGCCCGTGGATCAATGGAAAAAACATTTGACTTTTATTAAAGCGACCCGGGTTCGAATCTCGCTGGGGACACTTTTTTATTTTTTAATTTATTAATACAGAGGGAGAGAGATAAAAGAGAGAGGGAGGTATAGATAATAAAGAAAAAGAGAGGAGAGGCAAATAAAAACAAAAAAGGGTGCAAGTAAAATGCCAAAAATAAATTAATTAATTAATAAATATATACATAAAAATAAAATCATAGCACGGGTATTAATACCTACTTCATATTAATTTTTTTTTAAATTTAACCATGATGCATGTACTTTTTAGAACACTTAACATCATATGCTTTTTAAAAAATTAGGTATAGGTAGGTCTGTTAAAAAAAAGACATTTAGAAAATAACATTATAGTTTTATTGTAAATTTCATAGCATAATTAATTGTCATTCGATTCATCAGAAAAAATAAATAAAAATAAAAGCAAACTTTACATTAAAAATAAATATTTAGAATATAAATTAAAACTGAATTGTTCCAAAAATAAATATCTGGTGCTGTTTTTTTAATGATTGCCTCAATTTGGTATTTCATTGGTATGTATTATAATTTAAAAAAAATTATGTGCATGCTGTGATAGCATTGCCTTATTGTTTTAATCACATGCATGTGCAATAAATCAGTAATGATGTTCTCCTCAAATAAATGGTTATTGTGTTTTATTACAAGTATAAGTTTATCTTTAATCTATGTGTCTTTTTAGTGATTCACCACTGACAGTGCACTTCAGCCTTCCACTTCCAGAATCATAAACACAACAAAGATTATTATATCACAGATACTTTGATACAATGTGAATTAATTTTCGAGCTAATGTTAATTAAAAGTATCTTTGATATATATCTTAGTTGCGTTCATGATTTTACTTTCAAAATACTTAGCAGTTCCTGTTGTGTTTACAATTTCTTCCACTTTCAGGCAATTGATATATTTCCTAAAGGTAGTTATTGTATCAACACCACAACATAAACTATACACTATGTAGGCTACAATGGAACATTATAGTCTCAAATAAATTTGACTTCACTCAGTGGCTGACAGCTTGGACACCCAAAGATAACCTATAACGGGCATAAAATCAGAAACACAAAAAAGAAATATAATAGATACTTTTAATTATACAACAATACAAGACAAATGAATTTTCGTGCTTTGCTCTTCTTCAGATTAAAAACAAACATAAAATGACTAAATGCTGCAGAATGCACAAAAAAAGTCACTTCCAGTAAAATTGTTTAAAACGGGCATATAACATCGAGCCCAGCAATTGAGTCATAAAAAATTTATTTGCAGGGGTAATAACTGCTAGTGTATTTGAATTTAAAATGTGATTCTGCGCATGCTATCATTCTTGTAATTTCTTTTGGGATAATACAGTTGTGTTGTATAGTACTGTACTGGAACTGTGTTGTCTTGTCTTGTATTGTATTGTTAATTAATGCAATATTAAAACTATGTGTCGAGCACGAGGCATAGACAACGAGGTGAGCCTGTAAAAAGCTTTCCCTTACTGTCTCTGTTACGAGGTGAACACCACGCAACTGCCGCAACTACCACATGACCTACTCTTCCTTCTTCTTCTTATTTTAAAATTGTATTTATCATATTTCTAGTACATATTTAGTAGAAGCAATTCTTTAACTTACAGATCCTTTCGTCGATGTCCAGACAGGAGTCGACCAGTGCTTTTGTGGTTCCTTCCACTTTTGTTGTCGGTGGAATTTCAGTTATTGTTCTCGGCGGTGTTTTAGTTGTGGTGGTAGTGGTTGTAGTCGGCGGCGTTTCAGTTGTGGTGGTAGTGGTTGTAGTCACCGGTGTTTCAGTTGTGGTGGCAATGGTTGTAGTCGGCGGTGTTCCCGCTATGGTGGCAGTGCTTGTAGTCGGCAGTGTGGTGGTGCCAGTGGTTGTAGTCAGCAGTGTTGTGGTGACAGTGGTTGTAGTCGGCAGTGTTGTGGTGGCGGTGGTTGTAGTCGGCGGTGTTTCAGTTGAGGTGGCAGTGGTTGTAGTCGGCGTTGCTTCAGTTGTGGTGGCGGTGGTTGTAGTCGGCGGTGTTGTGGTGGCTGTGGTTGTAGTCGGCGGTGTTGTGGTTGCAGTGGTAGTAGTCGGCGGTGTTGTGGTGGGAGTGGTTGTACTCGGCGGTGTTGTGATGGCAGTGGTCGTAGTCGGCGGTGTTTCAGTTGTGGTGGCAGTGGTTGTAATCGGCGGTGTTTGAGTTGTGGTGGCAGTGGTTGTAGTCGGTGGTGTTTGAGTTGTGGTGGCAGTGGTTGTAGTCGGGGGTGTTTGAGTTGTGGTGGCAGTGGTTGTAATCGGCGGTGTTTCAGTTGAGGTGGCAGTGGTTGTTGTCGGCGGTGTTTGAATTGTTGTGGCAGTGGTTGTTGTCGGCGGTGTTTGAATTGTTGTGGCAGTGGTTGTTGTCGGCGTTGTTTGAGCTGTGGTGGCAGTGGTTGTACTCGGCGGTTTTTCAGTTGTGGTGGCAGTGGTTATTGTCGGCGATGTTGCATTTGTGTTGAAAGTGGTTGTAGTCGGCGGTGTTTCAGTTGTGGTGGCAGTGGTTGTAGTCGGCGGTGTTGTGGTGGCAGTGGTTGTAGTCGGCGGTGCTGTGGTGGCGGTGGTTGTAGTCGGCGGTGTTGTGGTGGCAGTGGTTGTAGTCGGCGGTGTTTCAGTTGTGGTGGCAGTGGTTGTAGTCGGCGGTGTTGTGGTGGCAGAGGTTGTAGTCGGCGGTGCGGTGGTGGCGGTGGTTGTAGTCGGCGGTGTTGTGGTGGCAGTGGTTGTAGTCGGCGGGGTTTCAGTTTTGGTGGCAGTGGTTGTAATCGGCGGTGTTTCAGTTGTGGAGGCAGTGGTTGTTGTCGGCGGTGTTTCATTTGTGGTCGCAGTGGTTGTGGTCGGCGGTGTTTCAGTTGTGGTGGCAGTGGTTGCAGTCGGCGGTGTTGAGGTGGCAGTGGTTGTTGTCGGTGGTGTTTCAGTTGTGGTGGCAGTGGTTGATGTCGGCGGTGCTTGAGATGTGGTGGCAGTGGTTGTAGTCGGCGATGTTTCAGTTGTGGTGGCAGTGGTTGTAGTCGCCGGTGTGTCAGTTGTGGTGGCAGTGGTTGTCGTCGGCGATGTTTCAGTTGGGGTGGCAGTGGTTGTAGTCGGCAGAGTTGTGGTGGCAGTTGTTGTAGTCGGCGCTGCTGTGGTGGCAGTGGTTGCAGTCGGAGGTGTTGTGTTGGCAGTGGTTGTAGTAGGCGTTGGTTTAGTTATGGTGGCAGTGATTGTTGTCGGCGGTGTTTCGGTTGTGGTGGCAGTGGTTGGTGTCGGCGGTGTTTCAGTTGTGGTGGCAGTGGTTGTAGTCGACGGTCTTTGAATGGTGGTAGCAGTGGTTGTTATCGGCGTTGTTTGAGTTGTGTTGGCAGTGGTTGTTTTCGGCATTGTTTGAGTTGTGGTGGCAGTGGTTTTAGCCGGCGGTGTTTCAGTTGTGGGGGCAGTGGTTGTTGTCGGCGATGTTTCGGATGTGGTGGCAGTGGTTTTATTCGGCGGTGTTACGGTTGTGGTGGCAGTGGTTGTGGTCGGAGGCGTTGTGGTGGCAGTGGTTCTAGTCGGCGCTGTTGTGGCTGCAATGGATGTAGTCGCCTGTGTTTTGGTGGCAGTGGATTTAGTCGGCGTGCTTTCAGTTGTGTTGGCAGTGGTTGTTGTCGGTGGTGTTTCAGTTGTGGTGGCAGTGGTTGATGTCGGCGGTGCTTGACATATGGTGGCAGTGGTTGTAGTCGGCGATGTTTCAGTTGTGGTGGCAGTGGTTGTAGTCGCCGGTGTGTCAGTTGTGGTGGCAGTGGTTGTAGTCGGCGATGTTTCAGTTGGGGTGGCAGTGGTTGTAGTCGGCGGAGTTGTGGTGGCAGTTGTAGTCGGCGCTGTAGTGGTGGCAGTGGTTGCAGTCGGAGGTGTTGTGTTGGCAGTGGTTGTAGTAGGCGTTGGTTTAGTTATGGTGGCAGTGATTGTTGTCGGCGGTGTTTCGGTGGTGGTGTCAGTAGATGTAGTCGACGGTGTTTCAGTTGTGGTGGCAGTGGTTGTAATCGGCGGTGTTTCAGTTGTGGTAGCAGTGGATGTGGTCGGCAATGCTTCAGTTGTGGTGTCAGTGGTTTTTGTCGTCTGTGTTTCAGTTGTGGTTGCAATGGTCACAATCGGCGGTGTTTCAGTTGTGGTGATAGTTGTTGTCGTCGGCGGTGTTTCAGTTGTGGTGGCAGTAGTTTTATTCGGCGGTGTTTGAGCTGTGGTGGAAGTGGTTATTGTCGGCGGTATTTCAATTGTGGTGGCAGTGGTTGTAGTCGGTGGGGTTGTGGTGGCAGTGGTTGTAGTAGACGGTGTTGTGATGGCAGTGGTTGTATTCGGCGGGTTTTCAGTTTTGGTGGCAGTGGTTGTAGTCTGCGATGTCGGCTGTGTTTCAGTTGTGGTGGCAGTGGTTGTTGTCGGCAATGTTTCGGTTGTGGTGGCAGTGGTTGTAGTCGCCGGTGTGGTGGCAGTGGTTGTAGTCAGCGCTGTTGTGGTGGCAGTGGATGTTGTCGCTGGTGTTTTGGTGGCAGTGGTTGTAGTCTGCGTGGTTACAGTTGTGTTGGCAGTGGTTGTAGTCGGCAGTGTTTCAGTTGTGGTGGCAGTGGTTGTTGTCGGCCGTGGTTTAGTTGTAATGGCAGTGGTGTTTGTCGGCGGTGTTTCAGTTGTGGTGGCAGTGGTTGTTGTTGGCTTTGTTTGACCTGCGGTGGCAGTGGTTGTAGTCGGCGGTGTTTCAGATGTGGTGGCAGTGGTTGTAGTCGGCGATGTGTCAGTTGTGATGGCAATGGTAGTAGTCGGCTGTTTTTCAGTTGTGGTGGCTGTGGTTGTAGTCGGCAGTGTTTCAGTTGTGGTGGCAGTGGTTGTAATCGGCGGTGTTTCAGTTGTGGTGGCAGTGGTTGTAGTCGGCGGTGTTTCCGTTGTTGTGGCAGTGGTTGTTGTAGGCGATGTTTCGGTTGTGGTGGCAGTGGTTGTATTCGGCGGTGTTGTGGAGGCAGTGGTTGTAGTCGGCGGTGTTTCCGTTGTGGTGGCAGTGGTAAAAGTCGGCGTTGTTTCAGTTGTGGTGGCAGTTGTTGTAGTCGACGGTCTTTGAATGGTGGTGGCAGTGGTTGTTATCGGCGGTGTTTCAGTTGTGGTGGCAGTGGTTTTAGTCGGTGGTGTTTGAGTTGTGGTGGCAGTGGTTGTAGTCGGCGGTGTTTCAGATGTGGTGGCAGTGGTTGTAGTCGGCGATTTGTCAGTTGTGATGGCAATGGTAGTAGTCGGCTGTTTTTCAGTTGTGGTGGCTGTGGTTGTAGTCGGCAGTGTTTCAGTTGTGGTGGCAGTGGTTGTAATCGGCGGTGTTTCAGTTGTGGTGGCAGTGGTTGTAGTCGGCGGTGTTTCCGTTGTTGTGGCAGTGGTTGTTGTAGGCGATAATTCGGTTGTGGTGGCAGTGCTTGTATTCGGCGGTGTTGTGGAGGCAGTGGTTGTAGTCGGCGGTGTTTCCGTTGTGGTGGCAGTGGTAAAAGTCGGCGGTGTTTCAGTTGTGGTGGCAGTTGTTGTAGTCGACGGTCTTTGAATGGTGGTGGCAGTGGTTGTTATCAACGGTGTTTCAGTTGTGGTGGCAGTGGTTTTAGTCGGTGGTGTTTGAGTTGTGGTGGCAGTGGTTGTAATCGGCGGTGTTTCAGTTGAGGTGGCAGTGGTTGTTGTCAGCGGTGTTTGAATTGTTGTGGCAGTGGTTGTTGTCGGCGTTGTTTGAGCTGTGGTGGCAGTGGTTATTGTCGGCGATGTTGCAGTTGTGTTGAATGTGGTTGTAGTCGGCGGTGTTTCAGTTGTGGTGGCAGTGGTTGTAGTCGGCGGTGTTGTGGTGGCAGTGGTTGTAGTCGGCGGTGCTGTGGTGGCGGTGGTTGTAGTCGGCGGTGTTTCAGTTGTGGTGGCAGTGGTTGTAGTCGGCGGTGTTGTGGTGGCAGTGGTTGTAGTCGGCGGTGTTTCAGTTGTGGTGGCAGTGGTTGTAGTCGGCGGTGTTGTGGTGGCAGAGGTTGTAGTCGGCGGTGCTGTGGTGGCGGTGGTTGTAGTCGGCGGTGTTGTGGTGGCAGTGGTTGTAGTCGGCGGGGTTTCAGTTTTGGTGGCAGTGGTTGTAATCGGCGGTGTTTCAGTTGTGGAGGCAGTGGTTGTTGTCGACGGTGTTTCATTTGTGGTCGCAGTGGTTGTGGTCGGCGGTGTTTCAGTTGTGGTGGCAGTGGTTGCAGTCGGCGGTGTTGAGGTGGCAGTGGTTGTTGTCGGTGGTTTTTCAGTTGTGGTGGCAGTGGTTGATGTCGGCGGTGCTTGAGATGTGGTGGCAGTGGTTGTAGTCGGCGATGTTTCAGTTGTGGTGGCAGTGGTTGTAGTCGCCGGTGTGTCAGTTGTGGTGGCAGTGGTTGTAGTCGGCGATGTTTCAGTTGGGGTGGCAGTGGTTGTAGTCGGCAGAGTTGTGGTGGCAGTTGTTGTAGTCGGCGCTGTTGTGGTGGCAGTGGTTGCAGTCGGAGGTGTTGTGTTGGCAGTGGTTGTAGTAGGCGTTGGTTTAGTTATGGTGGCAGTGATTGTTGTCGGCGGTGTTTCGGTTGTGGTGGCAGTGGTTGTAGTCGGCGGTGTTTCAGTTGTGGTGGCAGTGGTTGTAGTCGACGGTCTTTGAATTGTGGTGGCAGTGGTTGTTTTCGGCATTGTTTGAGTTGTGGTGGCAGTGGTTTTAGCCGGCGGTGTTTCAGTTGTGGGGGCAGTGGTTGTTGTCGGCGATGTTTCGGATGTGGTGGCAGTGGTTTTATTCGGCGGTGTTACGGATGTGGTGGCAGTGGTTTTATTCGGCGGTGTTACGGTTGTGGTGGCAGTGGTTCTAGTCGGCGCTGTTGTGGCTGCAATGGATGTAGTCGGTTGTGTTTTGGTGGCAGTGGTTGTAGTCAGCGTGCTTCCAGTTGTGGTGGCAGTGGTTGTAGTCGATGGTGTTTCAGTTGTGGTGGCAGTGGTTGTTGTCGGCGATGTTTCGGATGTGGTGGCAGCAGTTTTATTCGGCGGTGTTACAGTTGTGGTGGCAGTGGTTGCGGTCGGAGGCGTTGTGGTGGCAGTGGTTTTAGTCGGCGTGCTTTCAGTTGTGTCGGCAGCGGTTGTGGTCGGCTGTGTTTCAGTTGTGGTAGCAGTGGATGTTGTCGGCAGTGTTTCAGTTGTGGTGTTAGTGGTTCTTGTCGGCTGTGTTTCAGTTGTGGTTGCAATGGTCACAATCGGCGGTGTTTCAGTTGTGGTGATAGTTGTTGTTGTCGGCGGTGTTTCAGTTGTGGTGGCAGTAGTTTTGTTCAGCGATGTTTGAGCTGTGGTGGAAGTGGTTATTGTCGGCGGTATTTCAATTGTGGTGGCAGTGGTTGTAGTCGGTGGGGTTGTGGTGGCAGTGGTTGTAGTAGGCGGTGTTGTGATGGCAGTGGTTGTAGTCAGCGGGTTTTCAGTTTTTGTGGCAGTGGTTGTAGTCTGCGATGTCAGCTGTGTTTCAGTTGTGGTGGCAGTGGTTGTTGTCGACAATGTTTCGGATGTGGTGGCAGTGGTTGTAATCGCCGGTGTGGTGGCAGTGGTTGTAGTCGGCGCTGTTGTGGTGGCAGTGGATGTTGTCGCCGGTGTTTTGGTGGCAGTGGTTGTAGTCTGCGTGGTTACAGTTGTGTTGGCAGTGGTTGTAGACGGCGGTGTTTCAGTTGTGGTGGCAGTGGTGGTTGTCGGCCGTGTTTCAGTTGTAATGGCAGTGGTGTTTGTCGGCGGTGTTTCAGTTGTGGTGGCAGTGGGTGTTGTCGGCTTTGTTTGACCTGTGGTGGCAGTGGTTGTAGTCGGCGGTGTTTTAGATGCGGTGGCAGTGGTTGTAGTCGGCGATGTGTCAGTTGTGATGGCAATGGTTGTAGTCGGCTGTTTTTCAGTTGTGGTGGCTGTGATTGTAGTCGGCAGTGTTTCAGTTGTGGTGGCAGTGGTTGTAATCGGCGGTGTTTCAGTTGTGGTGGCAGTGGTTGTTGTCGGCGGTTTTTCAGTTGTGGTGGCAGTGGTTGTAGTCTGCGATGTTTGAGTTGTGGTGGCAGTAGTTGTAGTCGGCGGTGTTTCAGTTGTTGTGGCAGTGGTTGGTGTAGGCGATGTTTCGGTTGTGGTGGCAGTGGTTGTATTCGGCGGTGTTGTGGAGGCAGTGGTTGTAGTCGGCGGTGTTTCCGTTGTGGTGGCAGTGGTTGTAGTCGGCGGTGTTTCAGTTGTGGTGGCAGAGGTTGTAGTCGACGGTCTTTGAATGGTGGTGGCAGGGGTTGTTATCGGCGTTGTTTGAGTTGTGGTGGCAGTGAATCTAGCCGGCGGTGTTTCAGTTGTGGTGGCAGTGGTTGTTGTCGGCGATGTTTCGGATGTGGTGGCAGTGGCTTTATTCGGTGGTGTTACGGTTGTGGTGGCAGTGGGTGTGGTCGGAGGCATTGTGGTGGCATTGGTTCTAGTCGGCGCTGTTGTGGCTGCAATGGATGTAGTCGCCTGTGTTTTGGTAACAGTGGTTGTAGTCGGCGTGCTTTCGGTTGTGTTGGCAGTGGTTCTAGCCGGCGGTGTTTCATTTGTGGTGGCAGTGGTTGTTGTCGGCGATGTTTCGGATGTGGTGGCAGTGGTTTTATTCGGCGGTGTTACAGTTGTGGTGGCAGTGGTTGTGGTCGGAGTCGTTGTGGTGGCAGTGGTTCTAGTCGGCGCTGTTGTGGCTGCAATGGATGTAGTCGCCTGTGTTTTGGTGGCAGTGGTTTTAGTCGGCATGCTTTCAGTTGTGTTGGCAGTGGTTGTTGTCGGGGGTGTTTCAGTTGTGGTGGCAGTAGTTGATGTCGGCGGTGCTTGAGATATGGTGGCAGTGGTTGTAGTTGGCGATGTTTCAGTTGAGGTGGCAGTGGTTGTAGTCGCCGGTGTGTCAGTTGTGGTGGTAGTGGTTGTAGTCGGCGATGTTTCAGTTGGGGTGGCAGTGGTTGTAGTCGGCGGAGTTGTGGTGGCAGTTGTTGTAGTCGGCGCTGTAGTGGTGGCAGTGGTTGCAGTCGGAGGTGTTGTGTTGGCAGTGGTTGTAGTAGGCGTTGGTTTAGTTATGGTGGCAGTGATTGTTGTCGGCGGTGTTTCGGTTGTGGTGGCAGTGGATGTAGTCGACGGTGTTTCAGTTGTGGTGGCAGTGGTTGTTATCGGCGTTGTTTGAGTTGTCGTGGCAGTGGTTGTAATCGGCGGTGTTTCAGTTGTGGTAGCAGTGGATGTTGTCGGCAGTGTTTCAGTTGTGGTGTCAGTGGTTCTTGTCGGCTGTGTGTCAGTTGTGGTTGCAATGGTCACAATCGGCGGTGTTTCAGTTGTGGTGATAGTTGTTGTTGTCGGCGGTGTTTTAGTTGTGGTGGCAGTAGTTTTATTCGGCAGTGTTTGAGCTGTGGTGGAAGTGGTTATTGTCGGCGGTATTTCAATTGTGGTGGCAGTGGTTGTAGTCGGTGGGGTTGTGGTGGCAGTGGTTGTAGTAGGCGGTGTTGTGATGGAAGTGGTTGTAGTCGGCGGGTTTTCAGTTTTGGTGGCAGTGGTTGTAGTCTGCGATGTTGGCTGTGTTTCAGTTGTGGTGGCAGTGGTTGTTGTCGGCAATGTTTCGGTTGTGGTGGCAGTGGTTGTAGTCGCCGGTGTGGTGGCAGTGGTTGTAGTCGGCGCTGTTGTGGTGGTAGTGGATGTTGTCGCCGGTGTTTTGGTGGCAGTGGTTGTAGTCTGCGTGGTTACAGTTGTGTTGGCAGTGGTTGTAGTCTGCGTGGTTTCAGTTGTGGTGGCAGTGGTTGTTGTCGGCCGTGTTTCAGTTGTAATGGCAGTGGTGTTAGTCGGCGCTGTTGTGGCTGCAATGGATGTAGTCGCCTGTGTTTTGGTGGCAGTGGTTCTAGTCGGCGCTGTTGTGGCTGCAATGGATGTAGTCGCCTGTGTTTTGGTGGCAGTGGTTGTAGTCGGCGTGCTTTCAGTTGTGTTGGCTGTGGTTGTAGTCAGCGGTGCTTCAGTTGTGGTGGCAGTGCTTGTTGTCGGCGGTGTCTGAGTTCTGGTGGCAGTGGTTGTCGGTGCAGTTTCAGTTGTAATGGCAGTGGTGTTTGTCGGCGGTGTTTCAGTTGTGGTGGCAGTGGTTGCAGTCGGCGGTATTGTGGTGGAAGTGATTGTAGTCGGCGGTGTTTCGGCTGCATTGGTAGTGGTTCTAATCGGCGGTGTTTCAGTTGTGGTGGCAGTGGTTGTAGTCGACGTTCTTTGAAGTGTGGTTGCAGTGGTTGTAATCGGCGTTGTTTGAGTTGTGTTGGCAATGGTTGTTTTTGGCGTTGTTTCAGTTGTGATTGCAGTGGTTGTGGTCTGCAATGTTTGAGTTGTGGTGGCAGTGGTTCTAGCCGGCAGTGTTTCAGTTGTGGTGGCAGTGGTTGTTGTCGGCGATGTTTCGGATGTGGTGGCAGTGGATTTATTCAGCGGTGTTACGGTTGTGGTGGCAGTGGTTGTGGTCGGAGGTGCTGTGGTGGCAGTGGTTGTTGTCGGCGGTGTTTCAGTTGTAATGGCAGTGGTGTTTGTCGGCGGTGTTCCAGTTGTGGTGGCAGTGGTTGTAGTCGATGGTGTTTCAGTTGTGGTGACAGTAATTGTTGTCGGCGATGTTTCGGATGTGGTGGCAGTGGATTTATTCAGCGGTGTTACGGTTGTGGTGGCAGTGGTTGTGGTCGGAGGTGTTGTGGTGGCAGTTGTTGTTGTCGGCGGGGTTTCAGTTGTAATGGCAGTGGTTGTAGACGGCGGTGTTTCAGTTGTAATGGCAGTGGTTGTAGACGGCGGTTTTTCAGTTGTAATGGCAGTGGTTGTAGACGGCGGTGTTTCAGTTGTAATGGCAGTGGTTGTAGACGGCGGTGTTTCAGTTGTAATGGCAGTGGTTGTAGTCGGCGGTGTTTCAGTTGTGGTGGCAGTGGTTGTAGACGGCGGTGTTGTGGTGGCAGTGGTAGTAGTCGGCGGTGTTTCAGTTGTGGTGGCAGTGGTATTAGTCGGCGGTGCTGTGGTGGCGGTGGTTGTAGTCGGCGGTTTTGTGGTGGTAGTGATTGTAGTCGGCGTTGTTTCCTCTGCATTGGCAGTGGTTGTAATCGGCGGTGTTTCAGTTGTGGATGCAGAGGTTATTGTCGGCGGTGTTTCAGTTGAGGTGGCAGTGGTTGTAGTTGGCGGTGTTGTGGTGGCAGTGGTTGTAGGCGGCGGTGTTGTGGTGGTAGGGATTGTAGTCGGCGGTGTTTCGGCTGCATTGGCAGTGGTTGTAATCGGCGGTGTTTCAGTTGTGGAGGCAGTGGTTGTTGTCGGCGGTGTTTCAGTTGAGGTGGCAGTGGTTGTTGTCGGCGGTGTAGTGGTGGCGGTGGTTGTAGTCGGCGGCGCTGTGGTGGCGGTGGTTGTAGTCGGTGGAGTTGTGGTGGCAGTGGTTGTAATCGGCGGTGTTGTGGTGGCAGTGGTTGTTGTGGTGGCAGTGGTTGTTGTCGGTGGCGTTTCAGTTGTGGTGGCAATGGTTGTCGTCAGCGGTGCTTGAGTTGTGGTGGCAGTGGTTGTAGTTGGCGGCGTTTCAGTTGTGGTGGCAGTGGTTGTTGTCGCGAGAGTGTCAGTTGTGATGGCAGTGGTTGTGGTTGGCGGTGTTTCAGTTGTGGTGGCAGTGGTTGTAGTCGGCGGTGTTTCAGTTGTGGTGGCAGTGGTTGTTGTCAGCGATGTTTCAGTTGTGGTGGCAGTGGTTGTAGTCAGCGATGTTTCAGTTGGGGTGGGAGTGGTTGTAGTCGGCGGTGTTGTGGTGGTAGTCGTTGTAGTCGGCGCTGTTGTGGTGGCAGTGGTTGTATTCGGCGTTGTTTTAGTTGCTGTAGGCGGTGTTTCAGTTGTTGTGGCAGTAGTTGTAGTCGGAGGTGTTTCATGTGTAGTGGCAGTGGTTGTAGTCAGTGGTGTTTCAGTTGTGGTGGCAGTGGTTGTTTTCGGCGATGTTTCGGTTGTGGTGGCAGTGGTTGTGGTGGCAATGGATGAAGTCGCCGGTGTTTTGGTGGCAGTGGTTGTAGTCGGCGTGGTTTCAGTTGTGTTGGCAGTGGTTGTAGTCGGCGGTGTTTCAGTTGTGGTGGCAGTGGGTGTTGTCGGCGGTGTTTGACCTGTGGTGGAAGTGGTTGTAGTCGGCGTTGTTTCAGTTGTGGTGGCAATGGTTGTAGTCGGCGGTGTTTGAGTCATGGTGGCAGTGGTTGTAGTCGGCGATGTTTCAGTTGTGATGGCAGTCGTTGTAGTCGGCGGTTTTTCAGTTGTTGTGGCTGTTGTTGTAGTCGGTGTTTCAGTTGTGGTGGCAGTGTTTGTAGTTGGCGGTGTTTCAGTTTTGGTGGCAGGGGTTGTAGTCGGCTGTGTTTCAGTAGTGGTGGCAGTGGTTGTTGTCGGCGGTGTTTCAGATGCGGTGGCAGTGGTTGTAGTCGGCGGTGTTTCAGTTGTGGTGGCAGTGGTTGTTGTCGGCTGTGATTTAGTTGTGGTGGCAGTGGTTGTTGTAGTCGGTGTTTCAGTAGTGGTGGCAGTGGTTGTTGTCGGCGGTGTTTCAGTTGTGGTGGCAGTGGTTGTAGTCGGCGGTGTTTCAGTTGTGGTGGCAGTGGTTGTTGTCGGCTGTGATTTAGTTGTGGTGGCAGTGGTTGTAATCTGCGGTGTTTCAGTTGGGGTGGCAATAGTTGTTGTCGGCGGGGTTTCAGTAGTGGTGGCAGCGGTTGCCGTCGGCGATGTTTTACTTGTTGGAGCAGTTGTTGGGGCAGTGGTTGGTGTTGGCGGTGTTCGGGTTGTGGTGGCAGTGGTTGTAGTCGGCGTTGTTTCAGTTGTGATGGGAGTGGTTGTTGTGGGCGGTGTTTCAGTTGTGGTGGCAGTGGTTGTACATGTAGATGTACATGTACATGTACATGTACATGTAGTCGGCGTTGTTTGAGTTGTGGTGGCAGTGGTTGTAGTCGCCGGTGTTTTAGTTGTGGTGGCAGCGGTTGTTGTCAGCGGTGTTTCAGTTGTGGTGGCAGTGGTTGTTATCGGCGTTGTTTGAGTTGTGGTGGCAGTGGTTGTAGTCGCCGGTGTTTTAGTTGTGGTGGCAGCGGTTGTTGTCAGCGGTGTTTCAGTTGTGGTGGCAGTGGTTTTTGTCGGCGGTGTTTCAGTTGTGGTGGCAGTGGTTGTTATCGGGGGTGTTTGAGTTGTGGTGGCAGTGGTTGTTATTGGCGTTGTTTGAGTTGTGGTGGCAGTGGTTGTAGTCGGCGGTGTTTCAGTTGTGGTGGCAGTGGTTGTAGTCGGCGGTGTTTCAGTTCTGGTGGCAGTGGTTGTAGTCGGCGGTGTTTCAGTTCTGGTGGCAGTGGTTGCAGTCGGCGTTGTTTTAGTTGTGGTGGCAGTGGTTGTAATCGGCGGTGTTTCGGTTGTGGTGGCAGTGGTTGTAGTCGGCGGTGTTTCAGTTGCGTTGGCTGTCACAAACAGTATTTTGTGTGTGTATTTTTTTAAATTCCATTATACATGACTGCAAGCGCACGCACACGCAGACGCAAACACAGCAATACAAGTTTAACACGTTTGGCTATTGGGGTAGATGGAAAAGATAGATGAGCTTGTAGTGTGCCTATGTAGTGGGTACTGCATTACGCCAGCTGGTTTTGTGTTAGGCCACAATCCCGTGCGTTTTCACTTTTTTGCAATGAGCTGTGTACCGGCGTGTTATTAGAGCGGGTGGCATTCGAACATTGACCACTGAAGGGAACAGATGGTTCGTTTGCCTGTTGTTGTTCGGGTAGCTTTTCTCTCGAGGAAAGCGAGTCGCGCCTGTGTGACTGACATTGTAGCCTGTCCAGGGCTGGAGGAGTCCGCGTACGATTCCTTGGATTCTTGTCATTTGTTGTGTGTTGACCGCTTCCCGCACTACCACAAGCTGTTGAGGTAAATATCCAATTTATCGGTTGTGTGTCGTCGCGTTCGTGAGCGCGGTGGTACTGGGTGGTGTTAGGTGAAGATGGACTGTAGTGTAGGGTATTTGTGCGTTGGGATACATGTTAGAAAATCGAAGTTAGAGGATAAAATGTTCTTGTGGCCTGTGTTGATCTTGACTACATTTTTTTTACCCCTGTATTTTTGTTTCTTTTTTTTTTGAAATTTTACTTAGCATAACGTTTGAGGCCTTGGAATATTGTATTATTAGAGTACGCTCTCTAGCATGATCGAATAGGCCTATTTTAAACTGTTGAGTTGACCTGCTGCCCCGTGTGTTGGTATGGCTCATAATGGCGAAAGGGTTTGAAATGCTCAGAAGTGGATACTAAATAAAAGTAATGCTTTTTGAATTTTATATAATATATAAATCGAGGCACTCGCAGAGCCGAGCATACTAACCGACAGGCGGGTGCACGCTCTTTATACTTAGTGAACCAAAGGAGACTACCGGAAGTTTGTGTTTGTCCTTTTTTCAAGCTACCATCCTGTACCTGCACTAGCTAGCTGTTGCGCTACCTGCTTTACCCGTGTCCTTCCGTGTCATCGACTGGACGCTACGGACGTGGGGTTCTTTGGGCACCACTCAGCGTATTCCAGAGGTCGCTGTCTTGGGACTGACGGCGGGGGTCTGTGTGTACTCAGTGACTGTGGAGCCTCGCTTGTCGCCCTTGATCTTGTCATGGCTCGTTTAGTCTGAATTGACTGTGGTTGGACTATCGGCTTTCGGACAGTTGAGTACCCGTAATTAACTGTTGTGTTGTGTGTTCGTATCTGTTTGTGCTTAGATTCAATTTGTGTGTGCATGATTGTTTACATATAACAAAAAAACTCCTAAATTTGAGCAGTTGTTTCCTGGTCTTGGTTCCTTTTTTTTTTTCCCCTCAAAGAGGAAATTTTAGTCTGTCTTTTGGCCTTTGGTGTGGACATGTGAGGGGAGGTGTGCCTTAAGATACAGAACGTGACAGTGGCAGTGGTTGTAGTCGGCGATGTTTCAGTTGTGGTGGCTGTCACATTAGTTTGCAAATTCTGTCTGGAAGCTTGTTTGTAGGGGAAGGACGTCTTGTTTTCATGTACATGCATGACGTAGGCCTAAGTGGAAATGACGTGCTGTGTGTGTGTGTGTGTGTGTGTTGTGACGTATTGTCGGAGGGCAATTGACATGTGTGGCGAGACGGACGCCATTTTATTTTTCAGTTGTTGGCCGTGTGGGTCGAATTGTAGAAAAAAGGAGTGACTCTTCCTGTGACCATACTTGACACAAACAGAATCGAACAGTTATATTCACGCGCAACTTGTGTAAGTTTATTTTCATCTAATCATTATCGATAAGCTATGTCGGGGAGCTTGGAAAAGAAATGGGAGCTTGTTGGTGGGGCATCGGGATTACGGAGATATTGTATTTATGGAAGAACATTTAATATAAGATTTTTGGGTGATTTTCTTGCTAGTTATGGAATATTTTTGGTTATGTTGTTTACTATTCCAATCAAATATATTGTGTCGTACCTTGTAAACCACTGATTTAATTTACGTCGGAGATTTATGAGAAGTAGACAATTGAACTGTTACAGGCGCATTCAGAATCCAGTGGGGGATTCAGTATCGAGGGTGGGATCCAATATCGTGTGGGATTCAGTATCTTGTGGGATCCAGTATCCAGTGTGGGATTCAGAATCCAGTGGGGGATTCAGTATCGAGTGTGGGATCCAATATCGTGTGGGATCCAGTATCCAGTGTGAGACTCGGAATCCAATGTAGGACTCAGAATCCAGTGTGGGACTCAGAATCCAGTGTGGAATCCAATGTCCAGGGTGGGATCCAGTATCCAGTGTGGGATCCAGTATCCGGTGTCTAGTATCCAATTGGGATAGATTGGAATGGAACATTTGCATCATCGCGTTTGATTGAAGTGGAACTGTTGTCGAGGGACCTGGAGCCGACCTCGCATCCTAAGATAATAACTTTGTCGTTATTTTGACATTATGTGGTGAGAGGGCGACAACAAGACATTCACGTAAAGGAGTTTTCTTTGGTAGGCCCCCTATCATGAACGGTCAAGTGTACTCTCTCTTCACATTGAGGACAATTAAGTGCTCCAGAGAAAGAGAGATATAGATGGAACAAGTTTTATATGTTTAGTACTACTCGTTTGTGCATGTGGCATTGATGCATGAAGAATGAGGTTTTGTTGTTCTGTCCTTTGGAAATGAATGAATGAAAATAATAGCAAGAAAATCCAACCCTGGTGTTCTCTCACGTGATGTGACAGTGGCAGTGGTTGTAATAGTTGGTGTGGTGGTGGACTGTGCCCTCATCCTCCCGCAGAAGGTTTGGTTAGAAGGAAATCGACAGGGCCAATCGCCAGTATCTTCTCTAAAGTAGCCAACCTCCAAACCATCCTGACATTGCTGAAAGACTGGTGGGACGGTTAGGCACACCTGATAGACTCCGCAGTGTGATTGAATCACGATATTGGCTGGATAGTAGGGCACGAAGATGAGGTCTGCTTGCGAACAGTATAACAGCGGGGTGAGCCAGTCACCTGTACATTTATTTTGAAAATTCGTAAATCACTATTATAAACTATTACTAGCGTAGCGTACCATAACTATTACCTATTACTAGCATAGCATACCACAACTATGACCTATTACTAGCATAGCATATCATAACTAATACCTATTAGTAGCATAGCGTACCATAACTATTACCTATTAGTATTACAGCTTAAGTTACTTAACTATGACCTATTACTAGCATAACATACCATACCATAACTATTACTAGCATATCATACCATACCTATGACCTATTGCTAGCATAGCATACCATAACTATGAGCTATTACTAGCATACCATACCATAACTATTACTAGCATAACATACCATACCTATGACCTATTGCTAGCATAGCATACCATAACTATGAGCTATTACTAGCATACCATACCATAACTATTACCTATTACTAGCTTAACATACCTTAACTATGACCTATTAGTATTACTACCATTACATTACATTATATGGTAGGCCTAATTGCTTTAGGTCCAGCGGACTCTTCCGAGCCAAATCAGGACCAGAGAAGTGAAAGAGGACTCACCCCTGATCTGCATAAAAGATCTGCCGAAACAACCCTAGTGGTAACACTGAAGGCAATCTATCAGCCGGTCACTTTACAATAAAGACATCCCACGCAGGGGACGCTGGACCCTATAAGCACTGAATATCTATCTATCCACGCAGGGGACGCTGAGGCTATACTCTAATTTATTTAATTATGTATATGTATAACATACATACATATACTTATTTAATTATATAAACAATGAATTAAATTATATTTTGTTCTGGTTTGTTTGTTATTATTGTTGCTAGAGAGACACACAGAGAGAGTTGGATGTGTTTTGGTGTATGAGTGTTAACCAGTTTAATTTCATAATGCAAGGTGTCTGAAGCAGGGTACCTATTTTTTCAGCTGAATCACCTGCCGATGGATGTATCCACAGACAGATGCCGACTGCTATTCCACCGACTACCATAGCGAAGAACAGCACAAAACACGGTCCTTTTACGCTCAGACGTTGTTTATCCGGCAGCGAGATCCTGTCATATTCGTTGATTTCAGTCGGCGAGATCCTGTCATATTCGTTGATTTCAGTCAATGTTGTCAGTCCACTTGTATTGCTTGCAAATGAAGAGCAATATTTCCTTTTACTCAGACGTTGGTTAACCGGCAGCGAGATCGTGTCATATTCGTTGATTTCTGTCAATGTTGTCAGTCCCCTTGTATTTCTTGCAAATCCATGCCCAGAAATAATACTGATCGGGGTTCTTTCGTGGGGCTGGGACGGTTCTCCGTTCTGGGTACCCTTCGCCTTCGTTTTATCTTCTTCCTTGTCTCATGTTTCATGTTAATAAATGCCCATCACCTTCTGGAAAACAGTTGAATGCACCGGGAAAGTGCATGCCTGTGGAACGCCGCACATAGTATGTAGTTGATCCTCGGCTTGACTATTTTGTTCTGCAGAGGAAGATGAACTGGTGCTAGGATTCGTTACTGTGCCTCACTGAACGGGACTACTTGTGAATGTTTCTTCTTAAGAGCTCTGGATCTGTTGCTAACACGCAGTGTGGAAGTTCATCATATATTTCTCGTCATCTTATGGTGCGCGCCTCACGCTGATGGACTCGTGCTGAGGACTTTCTTCGCAAGAAGGTGATGGATAACAGTTCTGAACCATACGGTAACTGGTCCGGGCTTGACGGCTGAAAGACTGGTGCGGCACGGTAGGATCATAGATCGCGGTCTTCAGTACGCAGGGGAGTTTGTTGGTGTCATAGTAGACGACTTGTTGATTAGGCTGGTGACAGTATAAAGCTGGGGTGACATTATGTTTTATTTTGAGAAGTTAAGCATTCATTAGATTTTGAGTTAGTGATGCTAATAAGGGAATTACTACATGATAGAGAGGATACCAGTAGCAATTTAACCAGTTTAATTAAATATATGCACTGAATACAAAACAAATAACACCCCCCGACAATAAAAAAACTACCCCCCCCCAAAAAAACAAACTAAATAACTACCAAACAAAAACACCCCATAAACCATACCTGAAACCATTCAAAAAAAAGACCTACCACAAAAACCCTACACATGAAAAAACCGCCAGACCCAAAACATTCAAAACACCCCAAAACAGAAAAATAACTGCTAACAAAAAAAAAACAAAAATCAAAAAAAAAACACCCCCGA
Source organism: Oncomelania hupensis (assembly GCA_036898135.1). Classification (NCBI taxonomy): domain Eukaryota; kingdom Metazoa; phylum Mollusca; class Gastropoda; order Littorinimorpha; family Pomatiopsidae; genus Oncomelania; species Oncomelania hupensis. The sequence continues at coordinate 63,023,369 of CM072515.1, forward strand.
ACCACCACATAAAATCCCCCCACCCCCCCCAACAAGAACACACCCCCCCCACACAACGCACCCAACCCCACAAATGACAAACAACACAGATGACACATAACCCCCTCACAAACAACTACCCACCCACACCAAAATAAACACGCAGTTCATAACACAAATCAAACAACAAAAACATAAAACAATAAAAAAACAACAATAAAAAAAAAAAAACTGAACACACACTTGGTGCTTGCGTTCAAACGCACGCGAAAAACACCCCTTCAAAAATTGCAGGAAAAAGAGCAAAAAAGTACCTGGCAAAAAATTTGAAACAAAGTACTTCCACCCCACAACAACACAACACACCCCACACAAAATACACTTTATATAATTTTTTTTCACGCTTAATTGAACATTCCCCTTTTTTAATTTGTACTATCTTCTCTTGGTAACATGAAGAGGTCACAATATGCCATGGTGTTAGTAATCCTTTTTCTTTTAGTGGTCAGTCAGCTATAGTCTTTCAAGCTTGTATCTATCACACTGTCCTTCCCTTGTTGCAACAAGTCACAGTGGTCAACAGCTGAAAAACAACAGAGAAATTTGTAATTTTATTTACTACTACTACCACTGTAACTACTACTACTACTACTACTACTACTACTACTACTACTATTACTTATAATAATTATTACCTTACATAATGGAAAAATGAAATAAAACGATGTGAAAAAATTAATTATATTATGCTAATAGCAAAAATGTGTATAAGCATATTTTAAAAAAATCTATGTTCTCCCCCATGATTTTTTTGAAAAGCAAACGATGTTAAGAAATCTATGATCTATCTATATAGCTAGATCATATAGATAGTTAATAGATTTCTTAACATCATTTGCTTTTCAAAGATAATCATTGGTGAAAACATAGATTTGGTGTTATATATATATATATATATATATATATATATATATATATAAAAACAAGAAAAATAATTATCTTGCTCTCAAAGGTGGACAAAAGTGAGACATAATGACTTTCAATTCCATGTGCTTCTTAATGAGCTACAAAGAGCTCAATAAGCAGTAGAATTGCATTCAAAAAGCCTGGTTCTCCTGACGCGTTTCGATCTTTACCAAAGATCTCATCAGAGGAGGTTTGGCCCTGAATGAATAGATTTAGTTAGTTAAAATAGATTGAAGTCCCCGGACACATAAGCGTATAGGGGACGGGTGAAACACCACTAAAACACTAAGTGCAGTCCTTATGTACTGCATGGGTAGTCACAAAGACACCCGTTAAGAAGTTCACATTAGGAAGAAGCCAGTCTCACTATGAAAATACCCCAGTTACCAGGGCCGACCGAGAGAATTACTTTGAAAACGGTTTTCAAATAATTGTAAAATTTAATATAAATTCTCTCCAAATGGCTAGCACCGTACAGCAACCATTAAGGAACAAGGAATAAAAACAAGCCAAGGGAGGCAAGTTAATTTAAACAAGAAAAATAATTATCCTGCTCTCAAAGGTGGACAAAAGTGAGACATAATGACTTTCAGTTTCATGTGATATATATATATATATATATTGCTCACAGTGGTGAAGAAACGGAAACTCCGATGGTATGGCCACATCACCAGATCATAAGGCCTTGCAAAGACTATTCTGCAAGGCACAGTGCAAGGAGGTAGAAGAAGAGGGAGACCGAAAAAGAGGTGGGAGGACAACATTCGAGAATGGACTGGTTTGACACTGAGCGAAGCCATCAGGGCTGCTGAGGACAGAGAAAGATGGAGTATGTTGGTTAAACGATCATCTGTGGTGCCCCTACTACCTCCGGGTTACGGGACAGGATAGGATAGGATATACAGATAGATAGATAGATAGATAGATAGATAGATAGATAGATAGATAGATAGATAGATAGATAGATAGATAGATAGATAGATAGATAGATAGATAGATAGATAGATAGATAGACAGACAGACACACATACGTGGAGCTATTACTGAGGGCTGTTTCTGCTATCAGTGAGACGCTCTGCACACCCTTAGTAAACACGGTGTTGCAGAAACTCGTCTCATATTTTGCAGACGAGCAGGCCCGTTGGTCCGAGACAGGAGAAAGACCACTAAGAGTCAACCCTGACATTCAGCCTGCAGTGGAGCATCTAGCACTGAGCTACGATAGCCCTATAGTCTACAACCAAGGAAGAGACACCATCACCACACCTCAAACTTCAGTTAAGGGCCACCGAAATCGTGCACCCACACTGACCTATTCGAAGTGAATTTGGGCATGTAAGTTAATAGAGTGTTTAGAGAATAATGTATAGATTAGAGAAAATAAATATGTGATATTTACTGTTAACAAGTGGCTGGGCTACCTATGTTTCATAGCTGTGCGAGAGCTAGTGTGTCAGTGAAGCATTTACCATTTTCTCCCTATCTCTATAACCCTATCCGCACACAGACCACCCACGTTGGGGTGCCGGGGGTTTCAGTATAAACAGTATCCCCACTTTCTGGAAATTTAGTGCTTTAAATTCCCACTGTCGCTGTCTTTCTCATTTGCTCTTTCTCATTCCTGCTCTTTTCTATCAATCTGCTATACTATCGTCTTCTTCGCTAGACCAGTCTCCTACCTTTTTTCTTAAAAACTCTCCCGGGACAAGACTCCTTGTTTGTGTATGAGGTCTGTTGGATCAGCTTGGGAATATTGGACGCTTTCTGCCAGGTGGTCACTAGGGCTTCCTATGATGTTATTATTTAGCAATGTAGGCATTTTGCATGTATGTGTTTTGTTTATAATTTATAATGATGTTTGTATTCTATTTTGTTTTTGTAAACGGGGGTTCGATAAGTTGGGGTGAAGCCTCAGCCGTCCCCTGAGTGGGATGTCTTTATTGTAAAGTGACTGGCTGGTGGAGAGCTTTCGGTTTTACCACTAGGGTTGTTTCAGCAGATCTTTTATGCGGATCAGGGGTTGTCCGGTCCTGATTTGGCTCGGAAGAGTCCGCTGGACCTAAAGCAATAATAATGCGGGCTAAACATATAAATGTATTAAGATTAGTCACAGGGTGATTATACTAGCCGATCTCCGCAGACAAAGACGAGTGGGTAATAGCATTCTATTGTGCAGAGCCCAGCAACAATAGACCCACCGTCACACTCCTGAAAATAATACTCAACAGGTTGAAACCCCAAGCTGAATAAATCATACCTATAGAACAAGCAGGATTCAGGGCAGGGCGAAGTACAACTAAACAGATTTTCAACCTCAGAATAATCTGTGAGAAATACCTACAGCACCAACAACATCTATATCATGTGTTCATAGACTTCAAGAAGGCGCTTGACCGAGTCTGGCAAGCAGCTATGGGCAACAATGAAAGTGTACAACATCAGCCCTAAAATTATTGAAGTCATCAAAAGCCTAAATGACAAGGCTACCAGTGCAGTTTTCCATAACAGCGCCATCGGGAACTGGTTCAGAACAACAATCGGTGTGCGTCAAGGATGCCTACTCTCTCCAACACTCTTTAACATCTTCCTAGAGCGCATCATGTCAGATGCCCTTGCAGATCACGAAAGCACAGTCAGCATAGGGGGTAGAGCAGTCTCCAACCTTCGTTTTGCGGATGACATTGATGGATTGTCTGGAGAGGAACTAGAACTTGAACAGCTGGTACAGAGGCTTGACACCACCTCCAGAGCCTATGGAATAAAAATAAGTGAAGAGAAGACCAAAATGATGACCAACAACACCAATGGCATCAACACGGACATCAAAGTCCAATGCCAATCCCTCAACACAGTGCATAGCTTCAAATATTTAGGAGCCCTTGTATCAGACAATGGGTCCCGACAGGAAGCCCTCTCCAGGATCGCACAAACAACTGCTGCCCTTACAAGGTTGAAGCCCATTTGGAAAGACAGTACCATCAGTCTACATTCCAAAGTAAGACTGCTGCGCTCCCTTGTCATCTCCATCTTTCTATACGCTTGCAAAACATGGACACTCACAGCAGACCTACAACGAAGAATACAAAGCATTGAGATGAGGTGCTGACTTCTGGGCATTTCCTATACCCAACACATCACCAACGACGAAGTCCGACAGACCATCACACAAGCCATTGGACAAAACGATGACCTGCTCACAGTAGTGAAGAAACGGAAACTCCGATGGTATGGACACGTCACCAGATCATCAGGCCTTGCAAAGACCATTCTGCAAGGCACAGTGCAAGGAGGTAGAAGAAGAGGGAGACCGAAAAAGAGGTGGGAGGACAACATTCGAGAATGGTCTGGTTTGACACTGAGCGAAGCCATGAGAGTTGCTGAGGACAGAGAAAGATGGAGTGTGCTGGTTAAACGCTCATCTGTGGTGCCCCTACGACCTCCGAGCTACGGGACAGGATAGGATAGGATGGGATATGCGAAATCCTTATGAACTTTATTTCTTTCAAATATAGTATCCCGAATTCTTCTCCATCACAGAGAAATGTGAGCAATTGTTAGTTAAACCGCTCATCCGGCCATAAGCACAAAATTAATAAGTTGACGATGCTCTATAATGTTTTATTCTTACAAAAATCACAGATCACACAAAGTAGCCTACCTCGATGTCTGTTTGGAAGCTGTCTTAAATCTGTTGTGATGATACTAGGCTTACTCTCTAACACTTCTCTCTTGCGAATCGGAAAGAATATGCATTGCCCCTGTAAAATAGCTTTACCTTTATAGCCTTTACCTTTTTTTTTTTACCCAAAGATGTCGCTGTTGCCACCGTCAATCCATCAATTAGAGCGTGTAGAAGAAGATTTTTTTCAAAGCAGAAACATACTCCGGTGCTCGCGGAAATACAAACCATGAACTTCCGAACAATTTAGATCATCAAAAATTAACCGTGGTAGGACTAAGTAGACAACAACAGCGTACGCCCTCGTTTATTATTCGGTCTGCACTGGTTGCTTACCAAGGCGTAAACCAAGTGTGTGTGTGTGGGGGGGGGGGGGGATGGGATGGGAAGGGGGAAGTATGTGGGTTTTAATACCCTTCCATGAAAACGAATCTTCCTGTCCTTATTCCATGGTAACTGCTCTACATTTTGGTCACGACTTTCGCAGTAAAGCGCACCTTGAGTGCAGTAGTCTCATGATGTACGAAAAGCAATACGATCCTTGAAATAACAATTGTAAACTTTGCCGAAAGGCATCAAGTTACTGAAGTGAACATAAATAACAAACTTGGTCATGGAGAATTACAAAGCTAATAATAGTTCTAGACGACACCCTGAAATTGTACACTTTTTTTTTTCCCCCTAAGCCTTCATTTTATTGGATGAGTTATGACTCGGCATTATCGAAGCAAAAGGAAAACATGGAGTTTAGCACAACACATGAAGTGATATGCCATTAGCACAACACATGGAATGATATGCCATTAGCACAACACATGAAGTGATATGCCATTAGCACAACACATGGAATGATATGCCATTAGCACAACACATGGAATGATATGCCATTAGCACAACACAGAGTGATGTGCCATTAGCACACCACATGGAGTGATATACCATCAGCACACCACATGGAGTGATATGCTATTAGCACAACACATGGAGTGATGTGCCATTAGCACAACACGTGAAATGATGTGCCATTATCTCAACACATGGAGTGATGTGCCATTAGCACAACGCATGGAGTGATATACCATCAGCACACCACATGGAGTGATATGCTATTAGCACAACACATGGAGTGATGTGCCATTAGCACAACACGTGAAATGATGTGCCATTACCTCAACACTTGGAGTGATGTGCCATTAGCACAACACATGGAGTGATATGCCATTATCTCAACACATGGAGTGATGTGCCATTAGCACAACACATGAAGTGATATACCATTAGCACAACACATGGGGTGATATGTCGTTAGCACAACACATGGAGTGATATACCATTAGCACAACACATGGAGTGATATGTCATTAGCACAACACATGGAGTGATACGCCATTATTAGCACAACACATGGAGTGATATGCCATTAGCTCAACTAACTCAGCGGAGTCAGACAATTTTTAGCCACAGCGCAAAACGGGTTTGGAAAATGGTGAGGCTTAATGACCTTGACCTTTGGCAAAGTACAAATACCAATTATAATTAGCATGAGAATAAAGTGCGCGCGCGCACACACACACAACCACACATACAAACAAACAAACACGCACACACACTCACAATAGGGAAATCGAAAAGTTGTAACATAACATAAAATTACACACCATTACATGCCATTACATTATATAATATAACAATAGTCAGGGTTTTACTAATTGAACATAATTTGTGTGATACGTCAAGTCAAGGGGTGTCGGATAGTGCAGTGGTTGGAGCACTCGCTACTGTGTCGAAAGTGAAGCACCGTCCGGTGCGGTTAGCACTTGGATGGGTGACCGCTAAGGTGTGAAGCGACAAACAACAACGCCCCCAGTTGACTCAACTGTGATTGAGTACCTACTCTCTTGAGGGTGGGGAAGGTAAAGCAGCGAGGGAGAGAGTTGGGCATCGCCCTCATTACGCTGGCCCAAGATAAGTGTGATCTCCAACATCACGCTCCCCTACGGCCACAAGGCTATGGGACTACCTTTACCTTTTTTTTACGTCAAGTCAACCAATCTTGATCACCCACAAGGGGGACTTCAATCAAAACATTGCATCTTAACAAATAAACAATCGACGATTTATTGGCTTGTTAAAAAAAAAGATACACAAAATCACAAATTTAAAAAACCCAACTAAAACCACATTTGCACGACACTTACACATTATACTTTACACTATATCTGCACACACACACCCACACACACACACTTACACACACACACACACACACACACACACACACGTATTTCATGGCACACTGAGGTTTTGAATGAAATGTAGTCATCGGAAAGTAGTTGTATTTTATTAACGGAAAGAGCGCAATATTCATCAAAAAAGGTTAGCATCAGATCCAAAAACGGCTCTTTTCGTCAAAACGGCGACCTATTTCACGGCTCCCAACCCTAACCCTTTTACTTCTAAGTTGTCCTGAAAACAGCCCGTCCCGGGTAGAGCACGCCCATGTACTAAAACACAAACAAGTGGGGTGCTAGCTAAAAACCCCGTTTTGTGCATAAAAAGGCAAGTTTAGCTCCCCATTTCTCCCTGGATACACGCACACATGCCCACACACGCATACACACACACCCACACACACCTACACACTCCCCCCCCCACACACACATACACACACACGCTTCAGTCTCTTCTAGTTCATCCATTACAAAGACCACACTCAATACAAACAACCTCTCCATTCATAATAACAATTTTGGATACTAAATAAATAAATAAATAAATAAATTAATTAATTAATTAATTAATGGAGTATTACAAGAAATTAAACGTCACTGTTAGTTGAACACTCACTGTGCAGTTCAGTACAGTTTTGTAGCCAACAGTCGACTGTTCTCCTCTGTCATCTCGATATTTGTATATACTTTGGAACTTTGAAACTTTGTCCTTTTATTTCATGATTTATTTAAATATATACAAAAATGACAAGAGGCTCATAGCCCTGGGGGCTGTATAGCCCAAATTTAAAGATACACGTACAGCGTCATTAGGTAATCGAGAAGACAAAATAAAAGTGCCCTTTCTGAGAAGAGTGGGGAAAAAAACCCGAAAAAAACAACAAAAACCCAAACGCGCTGGAGACCAGGAAGAACTCAAAGCCAAGGGCGAGGTCTGTAAACGCAATACTGTGTGCACTTTGGCCGCTGAAAGCCAAGACCGTTCAGGAGTAGGATTGAGAGTGCCGAGAACGGGGCGAGCGGAATGGTTACAGTTTAGTGTTTTAGTTCGATGGGAGCTTGAGAGAGATTGGTTCAATGAAAGATTAGTGTATTTAGATGCTTGTAAGATTTATTATTGGGGTGTCGGATAGCGCAGTGGTTGGAGCACTCGCTACTGCGTCGCAAGTTAAGCGTCGTCCAGTGCGGTTAGCACTTGGATGGGTGACCGCAAAACGTGAAGCGACAAAGAACAACGCCCACAGTTGACTCAACTGTGACTGAGTACCTACTCTCTTAAGGGTGGGGAAGGTAAAGCAGTGAGGGAGAGAGATGGGAATCGCCCTCATTACGCTGGCCCAAGATAAGTGTGATCTCCAACATTACGCTCCCCTGCGGCCACAGGCTATGGGACTACCTTTACCCTTTTTTTTCTTAGATTATAAATTTTTTTTTTTGTTTAGAATTGTCTCCGTTTGGTTTGTTACGAAATAGAATTTATGTTTTATTACTGATTGTACTGTGTATGTTATTTGTCTATAAATGTTGTACAATGTGAAAAAAAATTGTTCTTGCTGTTTGTTGGGACATAATAAAGATTCTGATTTTTATTCAAGATCCAGTCTCTGTCTGTCTGTCTGTCTGTCTGTCAGTGTCTGTCTCTCGTCCCTCCTCATACACGCTTGTGTTTTTGCACAGGCGTACGTATGAGTCTTCTTCTTCTTCTTCGTCCTCTTCATCTTTCCTCCTCCTTCTCTAAAGTGTAAACATATCGCGAAACACTATATTTTTTAAAATATAAAATATGTAGGCATCTGCCAATTTAATTATAAATATGTTGTATTTTGATATAATAACACAGTACAGGGTGTTCCAAAAGTCTTGGGCACATTTTGACATTGAATATTTCCGAAACTATTATGGATATAAAAACGCATCTGGTAAATTCAGAAAGCTTGTAATCTCAATTTTTACATGGAATGTTCAAAGATGTTCAATGTGAGCACCATTGGTCACACGACACACATCAAGCCGATAGTCAAATTCTTGCCAAACGCGTCCCAGCATTTTCTGGTTGAGTGAACGCCATTAATGGGTCTGAAAAGAAATTAAAAAAATCAACAGCTTTACAACAAACTTAATGTAATTAGCTCTAAAATGGCACAACTTTTATCTTACTACCATTCATAGTAATTGAGATATGGGGACTTCAAATGTGCCCAAGACTTTTGGAACACCCTATATTTCAGTGTTATTTCAGTGTCTAATATCAACTAAATGTGTGAACAGACATTAAATTAAAGATTGATTGATTGATTGACACAGTATTTCATGTAATTATTTCTTATTTATTTATTTTTATTTATTTTAAAGAGTGAGGGATGGGGCGAGGTGGGGTGTATAAAATTGTTTAAAGATGATGGCTGAGATGGTGTGTGTGGGCATGTAGAATGATTGATTGATTGATTGTTGTTTAGGTCCAGCGGACTCTTCCGAGCCAAATCAGGACCGGACAATCCCCGATCCGCATAAAAGATCTGCTGAAACAACCTTAGTGGGAAAACTGAATGCCCTCCACCGGCCAGTCACTTTACAATAAAGACATCCCACGCAGGGGACGGCTGAGGCTTTACCCCAACTAATGTTGTTGTTGTTGTTGTTGTTGTATCAAATTTTATCCATCAGATTAACATAAGTTGTACTGATACCCCAACTAATCGAACCCCCGGTTACAAAAACAAAATAGAATACAAACATCATTATAAATTATCAACAAAACACATACATATAAAATGCCTATATTGCTAAATTATAACATCATAGGAAGCCCTAGTGACCACCCGGCAGAAAGCGTCCAATACTCCCAAGCTGATCCAACAGACCTCATACACAAACAAGGAGTCTTGTCCAGGAAGAGTTTTCAAGAAAAAAGGTAGGTCATTAATCTAGCGAAGAAGAAGATAGTATAGCAGAGTGATAGGACAGAGCAGGAATGGGAAAGAGCAAATGAGGAAGACAGCGACAGTGGGAATTTAAAGCACTAAATTTCCAGAAAGTGGGGATACTATTTATACTGAAACCCCCGGCACTCCAACAGGGGGGGTAGGGAGGGGGGGGGGGGGCATTTGAGAAACGACGTTACTCTGACGTACACATGAAACTCTACATACTTTCTTTTGACTTTTTTTTTTGACTGCCCTGTTATTTTGACGTCAAAATAGTGTTCCGGTAGTGTTAGGGCTGGGTTAGGCTTACGGTTAGGGTTTGGGTTAGGGTTAGGGATAGCTTCAAAAATTTGAAAATGTCAAAAAAATGTCAAAAAAGGGGAAGTGTGTCAAAATAATGTATGTAGAGTTTCACAACAGTCATCACAACGTCGTTTCTACAAAAATGTGTGTGTTTGTTTGTGTGGGTGTGTGTGTGAGTGTGTGTGTGCGTGTGCGTGTGTGTATGAGGGTGGCTAGGTAGAAACGACGTTACTCTGACATACACTTGAAACTCTACGTACTTTCTTTTGACGGCCCCGTTATTTTGACGTCAAAATAGTGTTCCGTTAGGTTTAGGGCTGTGTTAGGCTTAGGGTTACTTTAAGGGTTAGAGTTTGGGTTAGGGTTAGGGATAGCTTCAAAAAATGTCAAAATAATGTCAAAATGATGGTAAGTATGTCAAAATAATGTATGTAGAGTTTCACGACAGACATCACAACGTCCTTTCTACAAAAATGTGTGCGTGTGCGTGTTTACACGGCGTTATTTGGACAAACTAGTGCACATCTACATACGTTGTTTTGACAGACCTTGTTTTGACGTCAATCCAATACAATACAATACAAGATTATTGCTTTAGGTCCAGCGGACTCTTCCGAGCCAAATCAGGACCAGAGAGACGTTATCTTAAAATATTATAAAATGATTCAAGTCTTAAAAAACAAGCCTGTTACTCTTAAATACACAAACAAACTTTCACATGACACCTCTTTAAGAGACTTTTTTAAAACTGATGTATTAAAAATATATTCTCTTTCTTCATTCAAATCACTAAATTCAGTCCTAATAAAATCCAAACTAAACAAAACATGTCGATACAATTTATATGCGATAGAACAAACCAACATCATGTAAAAATTGAAACAGATGTTGACCATTACATACTTTAAAAATCTCTTTGAAAGGTATGGAACCAAAATATGTTTCCCTTTCCTCAATCAAATCAGCACATTCAGACATAAAATGGCGAACAGAAAAAGATTGATCACATGCAAAGCACCATGGTGGTTCTTCTCCTTTTAAAAGGAAACTGTGGGTGACATAAGTATGCCCAATATGAAGGCGAGATAACACTGTTTCCTCTCTGCGAGTGGACGCAAAGTTAGGCAAAGAAGTGGACAAATCGGGAAGAATTTGAAATAATTTGTTGTTGACTTGGTTAGACCAGTCAGTCTGCCACAGTCGTTTACAATAAGAACCAGTCATACAGCGTAGGTCAGAGTAGGGCACAAACTGAAAAATCTCTGGAGGGAAATCGAGATGCAGAGCATCTTTAGCCGCCCTGTCTACTGCAATATTGCCGCGGATGCCCATGTGACCAGGGACCCACATAAAAACTATCTTTTTACCCTCAGAAATAAGTTGTGTATGGAGGTCATGGATCTCTGCCAGAAAAGGGTGTGATATCTTTCTCGTGGAAAGAGCCTGAAGTGCTGACAATGAATCAGACATGATTAAAAATGAGGTTCTTTTGGATTGATAAACTTGTTTCAGAGCTAAATGAATTGCCTTGAGCTCAGCTGTATAAACAGAACAAAAATCAGGTAAACGCTGTTGCAAAGGCTGGTCTAAGTGTCTCCCGGAGACAGACGCAGCAGCAACTGAATCTCCTTTCTTTGACCCGTCTGTAAAAAGTTGTTCATATCCTGGGTATAATGCACACTGTTCTAAATAAAGTTGGTTATATACGGTTTCAGAGGTATTGTTTTTAAGGAAAGCGGACAACTGCCAATTAATGTTTGGGGTACATAATTTCCATGGGGGAGCTTCAGTCCGAAGTTCATCGTCGTTGATGGAAGCAACATCAATGCCTGCTTTTTCCAGATGAACTTGCATTCTGATGCCAAACGGAGGGATTGTGTTAGGTTTGGATTCAAATTTCTGAACAAAATCTGAGTTGAAAACACAGTCATAAGCAGGGTTCATAGGATCAGTTTTTAATTTTAAATAGTAATTCATTGACAATTTTGTACGTCTCAGCTCCAGCGGAGGTTCGTTAGCTTCCACGTAAAGGCTTTCACAAGGGGAAGTGATGGGCTGTGTTACGGTAAGGGTTAGGGTAAGGGTTAGGGTTAGTGTTAGAACACTTAAAAGTATTTAAAAGGGGGGTCGTAGCACGACCCATTGTCAACACAACGTACGTGGCGTTTGAGGAAAGTCCAAATAACGCCTTGTAAACAAGTATGTGTGTGTGTGTGTGTGTGTAGGTGTGTGTGGGTGTGTGTGTGTAAAAGAGTTAAGCTTATATGACTGCTAATTTCATGTTATAGGTTCTTTATTACGTTATATATTTTTTTAAGGACAGACTGGAAGATAAGACTTTATGTTTAGACTAAAATCTGTATTCCTAATTTTTTTAAAAAGCTAAAATGTTAGAGGTTCGAGTTTCATCTACACCTCCTCCTACTTATTCTTCTTCTTCATCGTCTTTCTTCTTCTCTCTCTCTCTCCCTCTCTCTCTCTCCCTCTCTCTCTCTCTCTCTCTCTCTCTCTCTCTCTCTCTCTCTCTCTCTATCTCTCTCTCTCTCATCTAGCCTCCTTTTTTCTTTTTCTGCTTTTTGTCTTTTCCTCCTTGCCAACCTCATCAATCTTCTTCTTCTTCTTCTTCTTCTTCTTCTTCTTCTTCTTCTTCTTCTTCTTCTTCTTCTTCTTCAATCGTTATCGTTATTTTTTTGTTCTCTCTTCATGACGGCATTAATTTTAAATGTGGGGCTGCCAGAGGTCGAGAACTTCCTGGTTACCCCCAAAGTAGTAGAAGCATATTAGTTTTGAATTTGCAGACTTGACTGGAAATAGGGGTCGGTGGGTGGGAATAGGGGGTGTTAGGGATGATTAGGGTGGGTGTAGGGGTGAGGTTTCAATACGAGACAATTATCGGTCGGTCGGTCGGTCCGTGGGAAGGCATATCTCAAGACCCACTCAACGTATTATGACTACACTTCACAGGAACATTACCTAGGTTAGTGACCTACCTCCCGTGCCATCCTATTGGATCTACCGCAAAGGTTAAAGCCACTGGAGTCATTTTATATCGCTAAACACGCTTTGCTCAAAATGCGAAAAATGGCTACAGCGATTTGGTTGAGTTTTCGTATACAAGTAGGCACGGTCTGTGGGTACCGATTGCCTTATTGGTGAGGTGGTGGGGTGTCGGGAGTCCCAGAGTCGCTCCACCCAGGTCTCGCAGATCAGAGACCGCGTGGGAGCTGGCTGCGCTATTAGTTATGAAGGCTTTTGAGTTCATCCGTCAGATCTCGAGCTACGAACCTTTTCTGCGTGGGTTACTATCTCAGAGTGAGGTTGATAAATTCGCGCAAGCGCATAGTTCGTTGAGGCCTCATGTTCCCCGAAACCCTTGGTCTGAAACGTGGCAAATTGAAAGCAAAAGCGTGCTTTCAAACGTTAATATGCTATACTGAGGCTTACAATTGTATAGTGGTATCTTTTTGATCACCACCCTGTCGCTTTTACCCGTTCTGAGTTTCTGCATTACAAAATTAAGTGTACTTTCCGCACCCATACCTCCAGACAGTAATTCATTGATTTAGGGTATTCACAGTTTTGTATTCAGTGCAGTCAAACTTGCAGTGAACTGAAACCAAGTCACAGATTACAGGAGATATTGAGAACAATAGCTGCCAGGTGATGAATACACTTTACACAGGTACGTGTAGTCACGCTGTTTTGTGGTTTTGTCCACGCCCTAAAGCAACCTACCTGAACCTGGAGCAGTCTAGCCTACCCTGAACTTTGAGGAAACTGTGATTTTGATCTTGCTGTTGTGGTACGTCCATGATACACATCATTCTTTTTTTTTCTTTTTTTGGCGCATGGTAATAATGCAAATTATGAATTAGTAGGTTGGATAATAATTTGTTTTTAAAGCCGACAGTGTACAACATCAACCCTAAAATTATTGAAGTCATCAAAAGCCTGTATGACAAGGCTACCAGTGCAGTACTCCAAAACAGCGCCATCGGAAACTGGTTCAGAACAACAATCGGTGTGCGTCAAGGATGCCTACTCTCTCCAACACTCTTCAACATCTTCCTAGAGCGCATCATGGCAGATGCCCTTGCAGATCACGAAAGCACAGTCAGCATAGGGGGTAGAGCAATCTCCAATCTTCGTTTTGCGGATGACATTGACGGAATGGCTGGAGAGGAACAAGAACTTGAACAGCTGGTACAGAGGCTTGACACCACCTGCAGAACCTATGGAATGGAAATAAGTGCAGAGAATACCAAAATGATGACAAACAACACCAATGGCATCAACACGGACATCAAAGTCCAAGACCAATCCCTCAACACAGTACATAGCTTCAAATATTTAGAAGCCATTGTGTCAGACAATGGGTCCCGACAGGAAGTCCTCTCCAGGATCGCACAAACAACTGCTGTCCTGACAAGGTCGAAGCCCATTTGGAAAGACAGGACCATCAGTCTACATTCCGAAGTAAGACTACTGCGCTCTCTTGTCATCTCCATCTTCTTATACGCTTGCGAAACATGGACCCTCATAGCAGATCTACAACGAAAAATACAAAGCATGGAGATGAGGTGCTACAGAAGACTTCTGGGCATTTCCTATACCCAACACATCACCAACGATGAAGTCCGACAGACCATCACACAAGCCATTGGAAAACACGATGACCTGTTCACAGTGGTGAAGAAACGGAAATTCCGATGGTATGGCCACGTCACCAGATCACCAGGCCTTGCAAAGACCATTCTGCAAGGCATAGTGCAAGGAGAAGAAGAGGGAGACCAAAAAAGAGGTGGGAGGACAACATTCGAGTATGGACTGGTTTGACACTGAGCGAAGCCATGAGAGTTGCTGAAGACAGAGAAAGATGGAGTATGCTGGTTAAACGATCATCTGTGGTGCCCCTACGACCTCCGAGTTACGGGACATGATAGGAAAGGATAGGAAAGCAGACTATTCAGCTTAGCAAAATACAACTGTCAGCAGGGAATGGAAATAGGTTGTGCAGTGTGTGGTGTACATTGTGAGTAAATAAAAAGAGTCCACTCTTTCTCAAGCAGACTCTGCTTACATTCAGCTTGATGGAGGGGATGGTGTACTACACATTGTGCACGTTTGGCTACGTGTTGATTGATTGATTGATTGTTGCTTTAGGTCCAGCGGACTCTTCCGAGCCAAATCAGGACCGGTTGGCTACGTGTGGCACATTTTCTTGTAATATGGTTGCATTAAGAGGTTCACTTGTTCTTTTTGTCCTGGCGTTGGAGTTGTGTGTATGAGAAGTACTATTAGAGTGTTGACAAGATCGGGTGTCATCACAAGATGTACTGCTTGACATTGGTTTTAGTTTGCTAGTGTAACTTCACTTTTGTGCATCTGATAATCCTACTGTGGACAGAGTACTATTTGTTCAATGTATAACTCTTTTCTTTAAAAAAAATTGTTGAAATGCAGAGCAATAGCAATTTTTGTTTATTTTAAAATTGGCAAGGGGCTTTTATATCCTATCCTATCTATCCTATCCTATCTATCCTATTCTATCCCGTAACTCTGAGGTCGTAGGGGCACCCCAGATGTTCGTTTAACCAGCGCACTCCATCTTTGCCTGTCCTCAGCAACCCTCATGGCCTCGCTCAGTGTCAAACCAGTCCATTCTCGAATGTTGTCATCCCACCTCTTTTTTGTCTCCCTCTTCCTCTACCTCCTTGCACCGTGCCCTGTAGGACGGTCTTTGCAAGGTCTGATGATCTGGCGACGTGGCCACACCACCGGAGTTTCCGTCTCTCAACCACTGTGAGCAGGTCATCATGCTGTCCAACGGCCTGCGTGAAAGTCTGTCGGACTCCGTCGCCGGCGATGCGCTGGGCACATGAAATGCCCAGAAGTCCCCCGCAGCACCCCATCTCCATGCCCCGCATTCCCCGCTGCAAATCCGCTGCAAGGGTCCATGCTTCGCAAGCGCACAGGAAGACGGAGACGACTGTCGCGAGAGGCCAGTTCAACACAGCACGAAGGCTACAAGCCTACACGCTCAGTCTGCGTTGGCCTATGTAAGTTAAGTCACTGACCATAAGACTAGCAGTTAGGGTGTATTACACCTTGTGTAGGCCATAGCTTCACAGATAGGTCGTAGCGTAAGCCTGCTGACGTTTACACACCTTCTGCAAGAGGGCGCTCAGGTATGACCAGTTTGGTGGGCTTCCAGCTGACCACACAGCTAGGTAGAGTCATCCTTTGTTCGAACTGCATAGGAGAAGGAGCTAAGCTCGGAAAGATCTCGCTACTTGAAGACTAAAGTAGGGAGTGGTGAAATTCTATTCAACCTAGTTAGCCAACGCCTGACATTGTCAAAAAGGTAAATGGGCTATCTTTTGTTTCACCGCGATTTATTGATATTCCTATCCTATCCTGTCCCATAACCCGAAGGTCGTAGGGGCACCACAGATGATCGCTTAACCAGCATACTCCATCTTTCTCTGTCCTCAGCAGCCCTCATGGCTTCGCTCAGTGTCAAACCAGTCCATTCTCGAATGTTGTCCTCCCACCTCTTTTTCGGTCTCCCCCTTCTTCTACCTCCTTGCACTGTGCCTTGCAGAATGGTCTTTGCAAGGCCTGATGATCTGGTGACGTGGCCATACCATCGGAGTTTCAGTTTCTTCACCACTGTGAGCAGGTCATCGTGTTGTCCAATGGCTTGTGTGAT
Source organism: Oncomelania hupensis (assembly GCA_036898135.1). Taxonomy (NCBI): domain Eukaryota; kingdom Metazoa; phylum Mollusca; class Gastropoda; order Littorinimorpha; family Pomatiopsidae; genus Oncomelania; species Oncomelania hupensis. Next base: position 63,040,163 of record CM072515.1, read on the forward strand.
GGTCTGTCGGACTTCAACGTTGGTGATGTGTTGGGTATAGGAAATGCACAGAAGTCTTCTGTAGCACCTCATCTCCATGCTTTGTATTCTTCGTTGGAGATCTGCTGTGAGGGTCCATGCTTCGCAAGCATATAGGAAGATGGAGATGACCAGAGAGCGCAGCAGTCTTACTTTGGAATGTAGACTGATGGTTCTGTCTTTCCAAATGGGCTTCAACCTTGTCAGGGCAGCAGTTGTTTGTGCGATCCTGGAGAGGACTTCCTGTCGAGACCCATTGTCTGACACAATGGCTCCTAAATATTTGAAGCTGTGCACTGTGTTGAGGGATTGGCCTTGTACTTTGATGTCCGTGTTGATGCCATTGGTGTTGTTGGTCATCATTTTGGTCTTCTCCGCACTTATTTCCATTCCATAAGCTCTGGAGGTGGTGTCAAGCCTCTGTACAAGCTGTTCAAGTTCTTGTTCCTCTCCAGCCAATCCATCAATATCATCCGCAAAACGAAGATTGGAGATTGCTCTGCCCCCTATACTGACTGTGCCTTCGTGATCTGCAAGAGCATCTGACATGATGCGCTCTAGGAAGATGTTGAAGAGTGTTGGAGAGAGTAGGCATCCTTGACGCACACCGATTGTTGTTCTGAACCAGTTCCCGATGACGCTGTTATGGAGGACTGCACTGGTAGCCTTGTCATACAGGCTTTTGATGACTTCTATAATTTTAGGGCTGATGTTGTACACTTTCATGGTTGATATTATTGATATTATTGATGTATTATGTTTGTGAAGTTTTGCCATGTTTAAAATTGTGAATGTTAGTCAAACTTTGCTTGACCACGTGGCGAACCCGAACGGTTTCGACACCAGGAAGTAGCCCTACGGACCCACTGTTGTTTCTCCTATGTGTATTATTGCAGACCAGTGGCTGTACCGGAGATTGTGTATAGTATTAATTACTTCTCTGTAGGTGTAGTTTAAACATGATATATATCTATATATGTTTAGGAATTAGAGTGGAGATTCCAGTGGACCACGGACTCAGCAGAATGTTCGTCGCTAATATATATATATATATATATATATATATATATATATATATATATATATATATATATATATATATATATATATATATATATATATATATATATATATATATATATATATATATATGTGGAGCTATCACTGAGGGCTGATTCTGCCATCAGTGAGACGCTCTGCACACCCTTAGTGAAACCGGGGTTGCAGAAATTCGTCTCATATTTTTGCAGGCGAGCAAGCGTCGTTGGCCCGAAGCAGAAGCAAGACCATTAAAAGTCCACACTGACATTCGGCCAGCTTTGGAGCCTCGAGCACTGAGCTACGAGAGCCCACCAGTCTGCCAACCAGGAGAAGACTCCACTACAACACCGCTCATCTACAAGAGAGCTAAGTTATTTGAAAACGTGCACCAAAACTGCTATTGAAGGACATCAATAGTCCACTCTTCCAGAAAACTTACCCGTTGGCCATAACGCACCATTAGCCCAATGATGAGACAGTAGCTGCATAGAACTATCAAGGAGCGAACTATTCGAAGTGATATTTGGACTTTTAAGTTAGTATAGTGATTAGAAGATTTTGTATAGAATAGAGGAAATAAATGTGTGATATTTACTGTTAACAAGTGGCTGGACTACCTATGTTTCATAGCCGTGTGAGAGCTAGTGTGACAGTGAATTTTTTACCATTTTCTTTCTATCTCTGTAACCCCAGCCTAACACAGACCGAGCTAAATTTATAAATGTATTAAGATTAGTCACCGGGAGAATTACTAGCAATCCCCACTGTCGCGAAAATATGCGTCTCTTCTATCAGCAACGGTGCATCTTTTGTTTTGTTTTCTTGTTGTTCATAATAAATTGAATCAGAAATAAGAAATTGATTTGTATCATTATCATCAACATAGTGTACGCGTTTATGGTGCAAGTGCGCGCGTGTTCTCATCTTTGATGCTGTGTCTCTGTCCTCAACTGCACACACCGCCTATTTATTAAGAACACGGAGGCAACCGCGGCAGGTGGTGCGGCATCCCCCCTGAAATCATTGCGTATTTTGGGGTAAGGGCCGCATAATCAGAATCAGAATCAGAATCTTATTGTCCCCATGAAAACACAAGGAAATGCATAAGGATCCTCCCGTGCGTTGACACCCACAGACGAAAGACGAGTGGGTAATTGCAGTCCATTGTGCAAAACCCAGCAACAATAGACCCACCGTCACAACGACAAAGGAGCGCAGCAATTCCACCCAGGAATGCAGACCGACGGTCCTGTCTTTTCAAATGGGCCCCAACCCTGCCATAAAATGAAGTGTTTAGAGATAAAATAGTTTTTCGGAATAATATTTACAAACGGCGTGATGATCGCGTATGATTTCTCTGTATATTGTAAAATGTTGTCTGTAGTATATAAAATGTTGTTTTAGCTATACAAAAGTTTTGTATTGCTATTGAATGTATTTTATAGACATAGAATTCATTTATAAGTATACAATACCTTGTATACAGGTAAAATGTATGTTCTATAGATATAATGACAATAATGATTTAATTTACAAATGGGGCCTCATAGCAGCTGCCTGTGCAATCCCGGAGAGGATCCCCCGCCGGGACCCAACGTCTGACACAAGATTCAGATTTCAGATTCAGATTTGTATTTAAAGTCTTTTCATTGATAAAATGATATTAGACTTTCACAAACATATATATGCACAGACATACACACAAACACACATCCATAAACATAAACACATATTTATGTACTTAATCAAAAAATGTTTTTTATGTCAGTATGTAAGATAATGTAAGCAATTTTTTCAATAAGAGTATGATTATATAAAATATCTGTCATACTATCGGTTTCATTGATCGAGACATTATTTGCCTTGTATAATGGTAATAATGTTGTACATTCAAATAATAAATGTTGTACAGACATTGGTTGCTGACATATACAATGAATATCAGTAATGTATTTTGTGCTCCATGAATTCAAACGCATTTTATATATGATTTTTAAAATATTTCTACTACATGATAAAATGTTTTGCTTGTTTACTGATTTTTGAAAATGTCTTTCTACTAATGAAATCAATTCATGCCTAGATAATGTAATATTACAATTTGATATCGAATTTGTATTTTTAGCTCCACTTTTGGCAAGTTTGTCCGACTGCTCATTCCAGTACAAGCCAGAATGAGACGGAACCCAACAAAAATCAACATTTGTACCTCTGCTAATAATTTGATGTATTATATGCTTAATTTCAAATATTAGATCTGGTCTAGTAGTATATTCCCAGTTTTGAATTGATTGTAAAACTGATTTTGAATCGACACAAATGAGCAAGTTAACTATATCCAGGGATGTTTCAAGAATAGTCTGACACAATGGCTCCCAAACATTTCAAGCCATGCACCGCGCCGAGGGACCGCCCTGGACTATCAGTTGACAAAAATCTGTCTTTGGTAATTTGAGCTGTGAATACTGAATAATATTGGACGTACGGACTGTCCAAAAGTCTGTAGTCTATAAGAAATAATTAAGGTTCAATATTGTTTTATTCTGATTCTCCCGAGTCTTGTGGGCAGTTCGTCGCGTAGTGCCACACCTTGCTGTTGTTGACACTGAAATAGGTATTTTGGTCTTTTTCTTCCAGTAGACACTCTCAGGATCAGCAGACTGATCACTGTCATTGTCAAGTTAGTGATTGGTCGGTTTAGATTGAAAACACCTACTCAAACAGACCAAAATATCTGTCTCACATGTCATTTGAAATGTCTACAATGCTGATGGTTAAAAATTACAGTATTGCTGCCTCAATCTCAAAATTCAGTATTTTGCTTAGGCAGTAGGTGATTGTAGCAGTTTAAGAGTGTATAAACAGTTTCTGGTGCTTGGACACTAAGGGAAGTGAAACAGTATGGCACATCGGGGTAACGGTAATGCTCATGGTAAAGCATCAGACGACAGTGATACAGTGGAGTTAAGACGCTACACTCACGCCAATGTGTCAATAGATCCATCAGATTTGTATGATGAGCACAACATCTGTACCTTCTCTCTGCTGTTTATAAAACTTAAGGTTTAATATCCGTATGATTTTTTAAAAATGTTTAATGTCTATATAGTATAAATATAATGATCCTTGTTTTCACATACATTTTGTTCCTTTTGAAAGCATTTATTCATCGTATTCTAGAGTCATTGTCAATTAAACTGGTCTAGCTAGTGCTTGGTGGTCTTGGCGGCCCTATTTTGTTGTATAGGGCTTAGACCTCTTGCAGCCAAACTTAAGCTGTCTGTAATGGGGTGCCGGGGGTTTCTGTATAAATAGTATACTTAATGGAAATTTAATGCTTTAAATTACCTCTGTTTCGTTCATTTTCATTTGTTCTTTCTCTTTCCTAATCTGTTCTATTAATCTACTATCTTCTTCGCTAGAGCTGTCACCTAACTTTTTTCTTGAAAATTCTTGAAAATTCCCCCCGAACTCCTCATTTGTGTATGGGGTCTGTTGGGTCAGCTTGGGGATATTGGATGATTTCTGCCAAATAATCAATAGGGCTTGCTATGGTATTATTATTTAGCAATGTAGGCATTTTATATGTATGTATTTTGTTAATATTTTATAATGATGTTTATATTCTATTTTGTTTTTTGTAAACGGGGGTGCGATAAATTATAGTACAGCCACCCGTCACTCTCGCACACACTCTCACCAATCTGTCAAGCACCCTCTTGTTCTGTACACTTAGCCCTCCAAACCAGCAAATAAAACCAAAAGTCAAAAGCTGATTCAATAAAACAGTTCTTTTGCTATTAATTTTATTATGTCGCACAAGGCCTTCTTGCAGCCGAACTTCAGCTGTCTTGTGTTTTTCACTATTGTCAAGCTCGTGTTTATGATAAAAAAAAAAAAAATTCAGCGAGGACGGTTTCCTTTGATAGTTTTGACAGCTTCTGTTTCTTTTGATAATTTAATTACGTCGTATCGGGTTACATGTAGATCCCCTGGCAAATGTTTTTTTACGCGCCTTCTAGAACGCGAGTGTGAAAGACTTTTATTTTGGTACATATGCACATATGTATTTTATTTCACACACACACACACACACGCACGCACGCACCCCCCCCCCCCACACACACACACCCTTTCCTTGCATTCAAACGTCAGTTGTCTGTGTTTTTCACTATTGTGAAGTTCATGTTTATGATAGAAAATTGAAATTCAGCGAGGACGGGTTTACTTTGTTTTCATAGCTTATTTGTCCAGTTTGCTTTGCTATTAATTTCAGTTTATTGTACTCAGCTTACAACCCCCTGCAGTCATACTTCATCTCTGTGTGTTATTCACTATTCTCAAGCAGATGTTTATCAAAGAGAATATAAATTCAGCCAGGATAGTTTACTTTGTTGTTTTGTGTTTTTGTGGTTTTTTTTACATCTTCTTCTGAAAATTCCTTATGCTATGTATTGCATTGAATCACATGAACTTACTACTGTAAACTGCCTTGGGTTTAGTATTTAAAGTGTTTAAACCTTACAACAACAATTGTCTCCTCTCTGAAAATCCTTATCGGGAAGAGAGGGGACTATAAACTGATACATACATACAACAACAACACAAAGTGTTATAGCAAACTTAACATTTAAATGTGTATTACTATTAGCACTTTCTTTTTTTTTTAATGTAAGAAAAGCCCCAATACTGTCTTTGAAAAGCACACTTGCATTGTTTAATTTTCAGTGTGGAGAATATGGCCTGAGACTTGATGAGATCAGCATTTCATTGTTGTAATGTCTGGGAGGGTGAATGATGTACAAGAAATGGGCTGGCCACCCTCAGGTAGAAAATGCCCCCCTTTCTCTGTACCCTCTATCGTGATGGTACAGTAGCACTTTCCCCGGGGCCATGATCTGTGTTCTTGCCAGGTACATTAAATTGGGCTAGGCTATATACTGGCTATCATCGTTAGTTCTCCTTACAGCACCTCGTTTGCATTAAAAACCCACTCTTTCACAGTTTCAGTGTACTGCATTCCCTTGCATGTTGGGTGTTGAATATTTTCTTGCTGGGATTTCCACAATTTATTTATTTATTTGGGTATTGCCTGCCTGGGTTTTCAGCAACGTTTCCACAATTTAGTATTATGTTTTATGTGTCCTGGTCGTTACCCCAAATTGTTTTCCTCCCTTAAGCCTAAGCTTAACTGGGCGAGACAAACCCGAACCTTTTCTCGGCGAACCAAAGGTCAAAAATGCGGTTTCATTCTTAATTGGGTCTTCCCGAGACCAGGGCCCGGTAACATGAGCGCGCCTGTCGCCACTGAACAGTCGCATAACGAAACGGTCGAACGACAAGACAGTCGACCGATCTCTTGACCGTCAATGAATGGGTAACATGAGCAGGCGTACCGACGGATCAGCCGTGCGACTGTTTCGTCGCACGACCGCACTACCGTGATAGGCCTACTATGTTTAGAATCGCAAAAACTTCCAGACTATTCGAGTTTTAAAAAGGTGCCTCGCTACTTTGTTATAGTAATATATAATACAATGAATAGTTTTCTCTGTACATCCTGTACAAGCACTTTGTTAAAGACAAACATAACACGATTGTGACAGAGAAGAAGAAGACAAACATGAATGATATTTTACTCATCAAAACAGTAAATGGAAGTTGGCGCAGTGATGAACGCTTCATCCTATCGATTACGTAGGATGCGGTTCGACTGCAAGTTTTATATTTTATTTTTTTTCCCCCACATCCCACCCACAAGATTTTTTAAGTTATTAGTCTATTGTAAGAGATTTGTTAGTGTGATTGTTTTTCTTTTTCTTACATTATTAATTGTTCTTTTTCTTACATTATTAATTGTTCTTAATTAGTTGTTTCAAGGATATATATATATATATATATATATATATATATATATATATATATATATATATATATATATATATGATTTGTGGTACTATTTTTTATAAAAGTGACGCCTTTCGGTCACGACAACTTTCCTCCTAAGAAATCAACATGGTGGACACATATGACAGAAAACAACTATCAATGTATATTCCCAACAAAAGTTTGTTGGAAGATAAGCACAGCATAAAGGTAACAGATGCAAAAAAAGAGGTAAAAATGGGATGAAATTTTGACACACGTTTGTGCGGGCGGAGTTAAAAGAAACTCCATTTCAATTACAAAAAAAAATAGAGATATGAAGAGCGTGGCTCGAAAATGGATAAAAACTACATAAAAGACAGGCGGCGGTCAACCACCCCACAAACCGTGGTGTGTGGAGGTAGATCACCTTATTGGACATGATTCTGACACACTATCAAATATCAAGGGTGAGTATGTGGATTTTTTAAAAATTGTATACAGAAACAAAGCTCTTCCTAGCATTGTTAAATGTTGATTTATCTTATGCGTATATTAATTAGTACTAATACAGGTAGTCATGAGGAAGAATACGAGGCGGAATAGCAACATCAGTATCATCTCATGATGATTATACTGTTGTCCACTTGCATTTTCTATGTATACAGTTATTACTGAACACTTGTTATCAATCATAGTAGAAGTATTACTATTTCTAAAATTGTGATTGTAGCACAATTTGCCTTTTTGTTCTGAATCAACGATTAACTATTTTTAAATAGTAATTGCATTTTTCTTTTATTTGTGTAAGCTAAAGCAACTTGTTTGTATATACTTTATTAATGAAGATGCTTTTGCTTTGTCTCAGGTGGATGTGAATCCATGACTGACGAATGTGACAGCGTGCCGTGTCAGTTCATAGAGAATCCACGTTGTAAAAAACTCCGAACTTTACATTTTTCAATATGATTTTTTATTTTTAATTTATCTCTCTACTAACGATATTGGGTGAGAGTACTGGCTACTAAATAAGCCTGTATACAAAATATTGTTATATTTTTAAAGCATTTGTTTTTTTTAACATGGTCATCAGCGTTTTGTGTACAGTTCTTAGTGTGCTGCAGCGTTTACTAAATGCTTGTGCGTTCACTAGACAATAAAACTTTTGTGTTGTTTTTGCAGATGAAGGGATTGTTCCGCTGGTTCTATGCTACGGAATAGAACTGCAGTAACCCCAAATTTTTTAATAAATTAATTTATTTAATAAACAAAATTACTTATTATTATTTTTGTTGTTGTAATTTACGAGTATTGATTATATTAATGCATTTTATTAATGGACGCTATACTATATATGCTTTTTACCAAGCATGAAACTTAGGATATTTCATTAACAAAGTAGATGAATAAAATACACAATGTGTTTGTAAAGTTTTATATTAACAAGTCTAAGAGTAAATCATATTATGTAAACGTATGTATTGTGTGACTGTTTGGAATTATAACTGCGTAAACTGTGTATAGCAGCTATTGTGTTGTTGTCGTCACACGACCGTCGCGAAAACTGGCCTACCGACGGTCACGGTCGTGGCTGTTCATACGACTGCGGTCTTACCAAATTCCGTCGTTCGACAGCGCGTCGGGCGACGGTCAAAATGCTTCATGTTACTCGTTTTGACGTCATACGCCGTTCCGACGGCGTGAATGGCAGTCGTGCGACCTTTCTCGCCCTCACCGGGCCCAGCCGAGACGAGACAGGAGATCGGGCGACACGGCGAGCTCTTTCGTTTCTGAGCTGGGTCTATTTTTAGCTGCGTCGAAACTGACATACCTGACATAGTTACGTTAGCAACAATGGCGGCCTTCGATCGTGAATTGAAAACTGCAGAAGATTTTGGCGTTGTTCTAGCGCTTATGTCCTAAGCGAGAACGAAGGGGCATCAGAAAGAGAAAGAAAGCAAAAGGCAACACTTCCCTATGTGTTGCAAAGGCACCAGCAAGGTGCATTTCATGCACTGGTGCAAGAGTTGGCTAACAGCTCAGTGGCTATTCAATGATTCAGTATTTTCACTGTTCTCTAGCAGTTAAGCTAGGGCTTTATGTGTCAACTTTCGGATCTCAAACATAGACATTTCTGTTGAGAACTGCTATGCTGTCTGATTTATGTTGGGTACTTATTTTATTTTTCTCAGGGGATTTCCCAAATATACCATTGTTACGATTGTGACGCACACGATAATTTCGATCATTTTATTGTGCAATGAATGTAGTTACCTTTGATTTGATTTTGCGTTGTTGCTAGAAGAAGCTTTGTATAATGTTGATAATTTTTGTCGGTCGATATTGGTGATAATTTTCTGGAATTATTCATTATCGATCAAGTTTCCAGATCTGTCTCGTAATAGCTAAGCGATTCTTCTAACCGGAGGAAAGTTCTGTGACGTAAGACAGTGCGTAGTTCCGGTGACAAGTTTTATTTCGATTGGGTGTTATTGCGTCATTCTGGAATGTTCTAAGCTTCTCTGGATTGCAGAGAGGCTATATAAGTAACGCACTGTCTGCTTCAAAAAGTTTCTAGGGACGGTAATCTAAATAACGAAACGAACGAAACGAAACGAACGCTTCAAAAGGGAGATTTCTGTAATGACTGTTTGAAAGCGATCTTGTATGTGTGACGGGGTTTTTATTGTTGCTGGGCTCTGCACAATGGACTGCTATTACCTCCTCGTCTTAGTCTAGCTAGTTATCTCCCTATGACTTCACTTAATAGATTTATTTGTTTAGCTCGGCCTGTGTTTAGGCTGGGATACAGAGATAGATAGAACAATGGTAAAAGATCACTGTCACACTAGCATTCACACGGCTATGAATCATGTAGTCCAGCCACTTGATAACAGTAAAAATCACACATTTATTTCTTCTACTCTATACACGATATTCGAAGTACGAAACTAATTTAAAGTTCAATTGTCAATGCTTTTGGTTCGCTCGCTGATAATCTAGGCAGCTACTTTTTCATCATAGGGCACTGGATACTTTCTGCTTTAATGGTCAGAGTTCTTGAAGAGTGGACTACTGTAGTCCTGTTTATACAGAGTTTTAGTGCACTGTTTCTTGTGGCACTTAACTGCGTGGTTGAAGCGCTGCGTTGAGGTCGCTTCTGGGACAAACTGTGTTGTCGTGGAGTCTTTGACTTTGTGGTTCGTCGGTTGGGCTATCTTCGCACAATGCTGGAGATGCCTCGGCAGCCAACTTTAAGCGTCGACGTGGTTTTGTCTTTTGCTGAGTTGGGCTCACGATATAACGCCTGCTCATCTGTAACATATGAGACGAAATTCTGCACAACCCTGTATAATAGGTCTGTGCAGAGCGTCTCACTGAAGGCCAAAGTAGCCCTCAGTGATTCGGTCGTGGCACGCCAATTGCTGCGCCTAGCTGTGCTAGCGGCGGTTCTTCTGGTACCGGCGGCAGAGGGAGGGGTCGGCGTACATCTGGGGCTGAATCTCAGCGTCAGCCGGTCAATGATGAGATGTCTCCAGACCTGTCCAGACGCTTGAGAAGTAACGTGCACAAAGCGTCAGATGAGCGGAACCTGGCGGGTCTGCGTCTGGAATGGCAAGATATTTTTGACAAGAGCAAAGTGGACAGCGCGCATGCAGACAGCAATGGTCGCGGAAAGAATAGCGGCGCAACTAAAGACAACAAGAAGAGCGATCAACAGTCAACTGGTCAAGGTCGACGTACCAAGACTGGTGCCAGTTGAGGAAACGGCCATGTCCCACAGCAGGTTAAATTAACACGAAGTAATGGTAATACAGATACCAGCGCTGGCAGTTCGTATAAACAAAGTTCCAAATGTGGTTCATTTTGATTTCTCACCTTTAATGTAGAAGGCTTATGGCGTATTATCGCTGAGCTTGACTTATCTTCTTTTGTGCGCAACTATGACTTTGTTCTCTTGACAGAAACGTTTGTTGATTCAATACCAGAAACGTCGTTCTCATCACATAAAACGTACGTTTGCCCAGGTGTTAAGGTATCTGATAGTGTGCATGGTCGTCTGTCGGGTGGTCTAGTGCTATTAGTAAAGGAGGAATTAAATCGTTATGTCCATCAAGTATGTATAGAAACTGATAATATAATAGTTTTACGTTTGTCTGCAGCATTGTTTAATTTACCAAATGACTGCCTGCTGATTGGTGTTTATCTCCCACCCGAAAATGCGAAGTACTATGAGGAAACCTATAGTTATAATGGTGTATCCTTATTAGAAGACTGTATTTTAGAAACCATAGAGAGTGTAGTGATCTACCACTGATCGTGTGTGGTGACCTTATCTCCAGAACAGGTTCCATGAATATTGTTAACGACGACCCTGTGAATGAAATATGTGACTTCGTAAACAATGAGTTTGGTTATAGCAAGCAAGATGAGAGTGACTGTTATTCAAGATTATCTAAAGATAACTTGCTAAATGCATTCGGTCGATACCTGCTTAATGTTTGTGAGGAATTTAGTCTTGTTATTTTAAACGGGTTAAAAGCGCTGAACTGTTCCGCGGACTATACTTTTATATCGGAGAACGGATGCAGTGTAATCGATTACTTTATCGTGTCACGTTCACTTGTTTCTATTTGCAAGTTATTTAAGACGATCACAATGATAGAAGCAAAACATGCAGCAATTGAACTTGAGGTGTGTACCGGTGCGCCTGATTCAGACAATGTACAGGCTCGAGGGACGAATAATAAAACTGACTCTGTTACAAAATTTAAATGGGTTGCAGAAAAGCAAGATCTTTTTCGTGAAAACGTGTGCTCGGACTATGGCATCAATGTTTTGAATGAAGCTTGTGAATTAATTGACACCCCTTGGGGTCATGAGCAATCTTGCCACTGTAGATTGTTCTAACCTATAAAAGGGAACAGTGAAAGCCCCAGTTGAAAACCTGTCTTGCCTTTGTAGGCATGACAGATTCACTGCGGCAACAGTACCCCCGTTGGAGTGCCGGGGGTTTCAGTATAAATAGTATCCCCACTTTATGGAAATTTAGTGCTTTAAATTCCCACTGTTGCTATCTTCCTCATATACTCTTTCCCATTCCTGCTCTGTCCTATCACTCTGCTATACTATCTTCTTCTTCGCTAGATCAATGACCTACCTTTTTTCTTGAAAACTCTTCCTGGACAAGACTCCTTGTTTGTGTATGGGGTCTGTTGGATCAGCTTGGGAGTGTTGGACGCTTTCTGCTGGGTGGTCACGAGGGCTTCCTATGATGTTAGTATTTAGCAATATAGGCATTTTATATGTATATGTTTCGTTGATGATTTGTAATGATGGTTGTATTCTATTTTGTTTTTGTAACCGGGGGTTCGCGTAGTTGAGGTAAACCCTCAGCCGTCCCCCGCGTGGGATGTCTTTATTGTAAAGTGACTGGCCGGTGGAGGGCGTTCAATTTTCCCACTAGGGTTGTTTCAGCAGATCTTTTATGCGGATCGGGGGTTGTCCGGTCCTGATTTGGCTCGGAGGAGTCCGCTGGACCTAAAGCAACAATAAATCAATCAATCAATCAATTAATTGACATAAACGTTGATCAAGCACTGAGGAAGTTTAATGAGTGTCTGTTGCATGCGGGCGAGTGCATGAAGAAGACTGTTTTCTTCGGTAACGAAAGTCGTCGTATCTGGTTCGACCTTGAATGTAGGCAGAGTAGACGTGTATTACGTAGGCAGTTACACAGATTTAACAGAAGCGATACCGATGTGGATCGTATTGCTTATTCGCAAAAGAGGAGAGAGTATAAGGAACTATTGAGGCAGAAAAAGAAATCCTACAAGGAAAATTTAATCCAAACGCTACAAAGTAATCTTAAAGAACCCTAAGCAATTTTGGAGCGCTGTCCGGTCAGCGAGGTCTCGAACTAATGTACGTAACTCGATAACAGCTGACCATTGGTTTCAGCATTTCCGTGATGTTTTTAACGAAAACATGTCTAATGCAGAGGGGTCCGGCGATTTTGATGATTATTATAAAAATAGACAAGTTAATAATGTCACTGATGGTGATGAGCTAAATCAATCCATTGCTCCTGAGGAAATTGAGTGTGCCATTAGGGCGTTAAAAAGCGATAAAGCTGCAGGCCCAGATGGTCTTATCGGAGAGTTCTACAAGAATAGTAAAGTTGCTGTTTTGCCTTTCCTGGTGAAACTGTTTAATCATATTTTTAACCATGGTTTGTTTCCTGAGGATTGGTCAGCATCAATTTTGCAGCCATTACATAAGAAGGGTGACCAGAACCAACCCGATAATTACCGAGGCATTGCTTTGCTGAACATTTGCAGCAAACTATACAGTTTTGTTTTAAATAAGCGCATCACAGATTGGATTGAGTGTAATAATGTGTTAGGCGAAGAACAGGCGGGATTTCTGGAAAAGCGTTGCACAACGGACCATATTTTCACTCTTGTTGCTTGTATTCAAAAGCAATTGGTTAAACACCGTAAATTTTACGTGGCATTTATTGATTTTAAAATAGCATTTGACACTGTGTGCAGAGATAAGCTATGGAAAATTTTACAGGTAAATGGTATCAACGGAAAGTGTCTAAACGCCCTTAAAAGCATGTACAACGTCGTTAAGACCCGAGTACGAGCTGGTGCTGACCTCACTGACGTTTTTCTATGTCCTCGTGGCCTCAAGCAGGGCGATTGCTGCTCACCGGTTTTATTTTCACTTCTAATTAATGAATTAACTAAGGAAATAAATGCAAACGGCAGACACGGAATACAGCTGTCTCCGGACATTATTGAAATATTAATTTTATTGTTCGCTGACGATGTAGCACTTTTATCCGATAGTATTATTGGTCTTCAAACCCAGCTAAATATTTTGTACAATGTTGCTAGACGCCTAGATTTGATTGTAAATCTTGAGAAATCGAATGTTATTGTATTTAGAAACGGAGGATTCCTTGCTCAAAATGAGAGATGGGTATTTGGAGACGCTAGCCTCACCGCTGTTAATGTGTATAAGTATTTAGGCATTATTATTACTACAAGAGTTTCGTTCCAACCAACTTTATCAGACTTGTCTGAACGTGCAAGAAAGGGAGTCGCAACCCTTATAAGACTGATGTGGTCAATTAGAGAACATTCGCCAGAATTTTTCTTTAAATTATTCGACTGTCAGATACAGCCTATTCTCACCTACGGTGCAGAAGTTTGGGGTCTCACTACTAACCAGACTATAATTGAGCGTGTACACCTTTCTGCAATGAAACGATTCATGTGTGTCACTCAAAGAGCGCCAAAACATGTCATTTATGGCGAACTAGGCAGGTATCCTCTCTTTATTAATACTTACGCTAAATGTATTAAGTTCTGGTTACGTGTGGTTTCCATGGATGGTACCAGAATCCCCCAAAAAAGCATATAACATGATGCTCTTTCTTCAAAGACAAAATTACACAACGTGGGCATGCAATGTGAGAAACGTTTTGTACAGGTATGGGTTTGGAGTGGTGTGGGAAGCGCAATCAGTTGGGAGTACTAAATTGTTTATTGCTGAGTTTAAGCAGCGTCTTAAAGACTGTTTTTATCAGGACTGGCATGCTGCGCTTCAGTCCCACACGTTTTATAGTGTTTATTCGTCTTTTTGTTCTTCACTATCACTCCGTCTTTACTTCATTTATGTTCAGTGCATTCATGCACGCAAAATTTTCACTAGATTTAGAATTGGTATGTTACCAATACGTAATCATTTTCTCCAATATGAGGGATTACGTAAGGATTCAAATATTTTTTGTCCCTTTTGTGAGGGTGTGCCTGAGACTGAAATACATTTCTTGCTTGTTTGTCCTAAGTACTCGGATCTACGTACGCAGTACATACAGAAAAAATACTTTAGACAACCCTGTATGTTTAAAATGTCTTTACTTCTCAATAACACAAGTCAGAAGGTAATCGGTCAACTATGTACTTTTGTATACAAAGCATACAATGATAGAGCTGCAGCTCTTGCAAATAATGTGATGATCATTCTGCATTGAACAGCGAATTGCAGTGTATGTGTGTGTGTCGTGTGTGTGTGTGTGTGTGTGTGGGATGGGGATGTATGTGTTTTGAAATATGTTTTCTTTGCCAATGTTTGACACTCAGTCCTGAGTAATATATTCGTTACTTATTGTTGTGAAATTTTGCTATTGCTTTGTTTTGTATATGCTTTGAATGTTAGTTAAACGTTTGTGATGTCGGCTTTGTAACTTTGTAACTGTGAACTCACTTTGTTGTGGGCCTTGTGGCCTGACAAATATTATTAAATTGTCTCAATTGTCTCAATACATTAATTGTCTCAATTGTCTCAAAGTAGCCCTCAGTGATAGCTCCACATCTCTATAAATAAGCGACGAACATTCGGCTAAGTCTGTTGTCCACTGGAATCTCCACTCTAATTTCCTATACATATATAAATATAAATCATGGCTAACTATACACATAAAGAACTAATGATATTATAAACATTCTCGGGTACAGCCACTGGTCTGCAGGCATACGTATAAGTTAAACAACAGTGGATCCGTACATAATACAACATGGCGTTGGTCGGTCGTGCTTGCCTCGTGGTCGGATTCTCCATGTGGTCAGACAAAGTCGGAATAACAATTCAATTCTAGGCATAGCAAATTCCACAAACATAATTTCAAAAATAATATAAATACATCACGATGAAACAGAAGTATGTTCATTTACCTGTTTGACAATGTCAGGCCATGGCTACTTGATTGAATTCGAATATTCAACAAGTACTGCTATCTAATCTTCTCAGGAGAGAGATTTCTGCTTGAGTGTACTGTGTACTGCTCAGCGTTTCAACGAAGACTGACGTTCTATATCTTTGCTTGAATCACCCAGAACCGGTTCTATCTAACCTAGCTGTGTTCTCATTGGATGAAACAACTCTGAGTGGATGTAAAATTCGAAGCTCGATCGTAGGCTGCGATGATGTCACCAACTGTGCTTGCATCAAGCGACAACTGTGTTACGCATGATCATTTCTGTCGTCTGCTTCATACTAACACTAACCTTCTAAGACTACACTGACTAAGCAAGGCAAAAGCTCAAAGGCAGTGGAAACGGGGCTCTTGTTACAGTATGCAGTTGTTGTTTGCTGAATAAAGTTGCTGAGTGAACAGGCTTCGTGCATAAACGAATTCGAGTCACACATATAAAGATTCAAGCATCGGGACTGAATCGAGTATTGATAAATACGTGTAACGATTCTTTATTACAAGTAAATGTATTGCTTGACTGAAAGTTGATAGCTTCCTTGTTCTGAATCTTGGAGTCCCCATGCGTCCTTCTGAATGGGAACTGGCTGCATGATTTTTTGTCATTTGCCCTTTGAATACAAGATTAAAAATTGCCTGACTTTGAATATAGATATATTTTGTCAACGTTGGGGTAATTTTTTTTGTTCATGTCACTACTGTGCTTTTCAACCCATTTGGTAGCTTGTCCATTTCCTAGTTTATAGTGTCATAAGCGTAACTTATATGAAATTTGTAAGAATTAATACAGCGAAGCTCTGCTTTTAGCGTTCCATGTTCTGTGTG
Source organism: Oncomelania hupensis (assembly GCA_036898135.1). NCBI lineage: Eukaryota > Metazoa > Mollusca > Gastropoda > Littorinimorpha > Pomatiopsidae > Oncomelania > Oncomelania hupensis. The sequence continues at coordinate 63,056,697 of CM072515.1, forward strand.
TGTCACTACTGTTTAACAGTTCATAAAATTTGTATTTTAGCTGGATCACATGCTTGTTTAGTTCATGCCAAGATCGATGATGGATAGACAAAATGTCTAGTGAATACATGCTTATAAAATGTATTAGTAAGCCTACTATCCCTTTTAATTGTTATTATTTACTGGTTTATATTAGTTCATGCTTTTGTAGCTTAAACTTCTTTATTTAGATGGAGTGTATGTGCTGACCACCGATTTAGCAAAACAGTGCTTTTGGCTCGTGCAGCGTTTTAAAACAGATTTTCTGGAACTATTGTGATCTGTTTTTTGTGTGTTGAAATGCGGCATTCTAATGCGAAAATGTTCTATGGCAAAACGGCACCAGACTGCTGCAAATCAGTGATATAATAATTCAATCTGAATCTTTAGGAGGATATTATAATTATATACTCTGTTGTGGAGTCAAGTTTGAAAGGAAGATGAGTAGGAGATTTGAGGAATCTGTTGTATGTATATTTAATCTGCTTACTGCCACTGTGTTCTTACTTTCTGACATCAAAGTTTATTACCATTATTTCAAACCACCATTAGATTATGTTACGTTGAAACGCGTACGATAGTTCGTGTGTGACGCGCGCGATAGATCTGTTCGTTTTATTTTGCAAAGCATGCAATAATAGAGTGTATTTATCCTTGATTTGATTTTGCGTTGTTATTAGAAGAAGCTTTGTATAACGTTGGTAATTTTAGTTGGTCGATATTATTTGAGAATTTTCTAGAGTTGGTTGTTTACGATCGATCGAAGCGTGTGGATAATTCTAGTGGTAACTAGACACGCTTCCATTCTAAATATGGTTGTATGACGTGAGACAGTGATGACGAAGTTGATTCTGATTGGTTATAATTGTGTCTTGCCTGAACGTTCTTTATTTCTCTGGAGTAGAGAGAGACTATATAAGTGCCACACTGTTTCAAAATAGAATCGTCCCCTATACGCTTATGTGTCCGGGGACGTTAATCTATATAACTAAGAAATTGAGTAGTGTTGATAGTTGAGAATTGTAGAGTGGAAAAAGCGATTGAGCGATTGTATGTAGTTTGTTGATGTATACTGAATAAAGTTGGAAACTTTCATACGACGACTCCAGCCTTGTTGATGATTGAACGGGTTGCGTGGATAAACGAATCTGAGTTACACCTATCAGGATTCAAGTATCGGTGCTGAATCGACTACTGATAGAAAAACACCGAACCAGTGTAACAACATCTACTTCACCAGCTCCCAAAATGAGCAGTGGTGCAAATTTCCCTCCAAGTGTGGCCTGAAATATTTCTGCCACCTCCGGGTCTTGCAGTTTGTCCAAGTCGAACTTTAGTCTAGTGCACTTTGCTGTGTTTACTCTCTTCAAGTGAAGCCGGAAAGACATCATCACGAGATCGTGGCCACTTCTGATGTCTACTCCTGGAAAAGTGCGTGTGTTGCCAATGGTGATGCTTGATTTTAAGCGTTTCTTGACCATGATGTAGTCGAACTGGTTGTGATGCTCCCCGCCGGGACTGTGCCATGTCCATCGTCTGGATTTTTTGTGGAGACCAAGCGTGTTTGCCAGTTTCAGATTGTTGTATCTGGCAAACTCCAACAGTCTCAGAACCCTGTCATTTGTCTCGTTGTTGCAGTGGGGTCCACGTGTGTCTACCCAGTTGTGGTGCGCATCTTGGCCAACCTTGGCATTCCAAGTCGTCTTCCACTATGACTATGTCCTTCTTCGGCACTTGGTCAAGGACAGCCTGTAGATTTTCATAGAAATCCTCCACTTCGCTGTCGTCATAGTCTGATGTTGGGGCATAACCCTGGATGATGGTGATATTGAAAGGGCCTGCTCTCAGGCGGATGGTAATGAGTCTACTGGAGTTTGGGCGGCAACCCATGACAGTGGCTAGAATGATCTTGTAGACCAAGACTCCAACTCCGTGTTCGTGCCTGTCATCTCTACCGCTGAAATAAAGCTTGTGGCCTTTGTCGGTCGTTGTTTCGCCTATGCCTTTCCAGCGCAGATCGCTGATCCTAAAACGTTACATCGATAGTGGTCCATCTCGTGGGCCAATTCTTCTAATTTTCCCTCCGCATTTATGGTCCTGACATTCCAGGTTCCTATGACGATGTTATTTCTGGTGCGGATCTTGCTAAGTTGTCCATCAATAGCACACTTATCGCCTCCGCCCTGGTGGCCAACGGAAGGCGCGGTCCTTGTTGATCCGGGCGACGACCGATCCGGTATGGAGTAAATGGTTTTATTCATCATGCAGTGTGTCTTGGGCAAGAAAGACCTGGCAGGGCCCAATCCTCTCCAGGCTTTTGGCAACAGCCGATGTCCACGAATACAGTGTGGCTCGCGTTGGCCCCGAGCACGTGGTCGTTGAACCTGTAGTAACATGAGGTTCCTCCGTCCTGGCCGGTGACCTCTGTGTAGAAGACTTTCGCCCAGTGATGCCGTGCTGACATCACCCCTGTTAGTTGCCTCTTACTACACGTCGGGAAACGTTGGGTCTATTCTAATCAGTGCCCGAACCCACAAGGCAGCAATCTATCAACTACTATACTATCTTCTTCTTCGCTAGACCAGTCACCTAACTGTTTTCTTCAAACCTCTTCCGGGACAAAAGTCCTCATTTGTGTGCGAGGTCTGCTGGATCAGCTTGGGAATATTGGACGCTTTCTGCCAGATGGTCACTGGGGCTTCCTATGATATTATTTGGCAATGTAGGCATTTTATATGTATGTGTTTCGTTGATATTTTATATTGATGTTATATTCTATTTTGTTTTTGTAAACGGGGGTTCGATAAATTAGAGTATTGCCTCAGCGTCCCCGGCATGGGATGTCTTTATTGTAAAGTGACCGGCTGGTGGAGTGCCTTAGTGTTACCAATAGGGTTGTTTCGGCAGATCTTTTATGCAGATCAGGGGCGAGTCCTCTTTCAGCGAAGTTGTGGTCTTGACTTTGTGGTTCTGATTCGGCTCTTTGCAGTCCGCTGGATCCTGTAAGCAATGAATAACGAACTAACTAATTCATTTGTTATAATTTTATTTAATGTGTTTTATAATTTAATACATTGTCTAATATCACTAATGTAAACGGACTTTAAAAGAAATAAATTTTTAAAATAAATAAAAACCAATTTTTTTAAAACCCAAATTCTTGAATCATTACCATACTCTAACAAACAGTACTTATGTGGATTATGTGCTATGAAACATCAATATAATTATGTTTGTACCTACATGTAAAGTCTTGATGAACTTACTTTGCGTAACACACAAATACTGTTCGTTAGGGTATAGTATGTGTTATTAATTTATAAAATAATGAGCGTGTAGCTCTCTCATGTTTGACCAAGTAATAAAGTATATCCAGTTGGCGCAAAAAAATAAAATTTTGACAATAATAATAATAATAATAATAATAATAATAATAATAATAATAATAATAATTAATAATAATAATAATAATAATAATAATAATAATAATAATAATAATAATAATAATAATAATAAATACATAGTTCAATGGAACTCAAAGCACACTCCCCCATGGGGGTGCCGGGGGTGTCAGTATAATTAGTATCCCCACTTTCTGGATATTTAGTGCTTTAAATTCCCGCTGTCGCTGTCTTTCTCCTTTGTTCTTTCTCATTCCTGCTCTGTTCTATCAATCTACTATACTATCTTCTTCTTAACTAGACCAGTCACCTACCTTTTATCTTGAAAACTCTTCCGGGACAAAAGTCCTCATTTGTGTGTGAGGTCTATTGGATCAGCTTTGGAATATTTAGTGGACGCTTTCTGTCAAATGGTCACTGGGGCTTCCTATGTTATTATTTGGCAATGTAAGCATTTTATATGTATGTGTTTTGTTGATATTTTATAATGATCTTTATATTCTATTTTGTTTTTGTAAAAGGGGTTTCGATAAATTAGAGTATAGCCTCATCGTCCCCTGCGTGGGATGTCTATATTGTAAAGTGACCGGCTGGTGGAGTGCCTTCAGTGTTACCAACAGGGTTGTTTCGGCAGATCTTTTATGCGAATCAGGGGCGAGTCATCTTTCAGCCAAGTTGTGGTCTTGATTTTGTGGTCCTGATTCGGCTCTTTGCAGTCCGCTGGACAATGTAAGCAATGAATAACTGACTAACTAACTAACTAACTCAAAGCACAGCGATCTAAAGAGAAAGCTATTACAGAAGTCGGTGTGGAAATCAATAATTATTATTTTTGAAATTATACATTGACTGCATCCAATACCATTATTCAACATCCTCATAAGAGAAACTCGATGTCTGGCGTCTTCGCTGTGACTTTTGGAAAAGTCAGCTTCCCGTTGGTCGTGAGATCCACACTGGCAAGTTATGAGAACACACACAGTAGGTCACCAATACTGACAAGCCACAGTGCTTTCTCAAAAATTACGTCTCCGTGGTTAGCTTTTTGAGTTGTTTTTTTTTTCAGCTTTAAAGCCATTCGTAGGACTCGTACAATTTATATGTAATATTTATACATATATTGGTATGTGTATGTATGCCTGCGTAATGTAAACATGTTATGTAGTATCTGAATTGTTAATAAAGTTATATAATTTTTAACTGACTTTTTTGAGCAAACCCAAAAAAATTTTTTTTGGGGTTGGTGTTTTTTTCATTTTTGTTTTTTATTTGATGACACAGTTATTAAGGGAGAAGAATAAAGATTAAAGTGGATTTGCACAAGCACCAAGCTCTTTCCCCCTCCATGTTTTATGTAGACCGAAGCCTATCTGTTAACCCATGCTATAGAAGTACCGTTACAACAAAGATGTAACAAAACCCAAACAAGTCGTATTTACAAATAATTTTCCAATTGTCGCATTTATTTAAAAAAACAAAAACAAACAACTTCCTCAGTGTAAAATGTTACATCAAAACAAATTATTATAATTATAAAAAGGATACAATCCCATGGTCACTTGCAAACATGAGCATGCACACACACAAACACACACACACAAACACACACACATACAGAGAAGAACAACTATCATCCCAACACTAACCCCCTTACACTGCGCAGCCAAGACTCTCCAAGGCTTTACTTGTGAGAGGTACTTGGCAAATCTCAAGCTACGCTGTGTATGTAACCACAGGCCCCTTTTAGCCAAGAAGAATGCGTCTTCGATAGCTTAACTTTGTAATACCAAAGAGCTCTATCATTAAGCTCTTTGGTAATACTACTGTATTGCTACCCCTGTGCTATCGACGATCCACTAATTCTATCCGCTACCCCTGCGCTGTTGAGGATCCACTAATTCTTTCCGCTACCCCTGTGCTATTGAGGATCCACTCATTCTTTCCCGCTACCCCTGTGCTATTGAGGATTCAATCATTCTTTCTCACTACCCCTCCTATGCTATCGAGAATCCATTCTTGTCGGTTTCATTTGATGCGGCTGTGGTGTTACCACCTAGCAACATTAGATTAGCATTATACAATACAAAATGCAACGGTCAATAATATCCTGGCCTACACATAATTTATATACCAAGTCCAAACAAAACCCTGCAATACAATGCAATTTTATTGTCCTGTAAAATCCAGAACCTTGACTGGCAGTCATTCAACATATAAAAAGTCCAAGAAGGATATTTTTTTTAAAATTGTAAAGGTTTCAATACCTTGAATAAGAAACTGTATAGTCAGAGACCAAGGTTGAGATAACTTTAAAAATCTACTAAAAACAAAAACAAGTAGACCAATTATTATCAGTCAATACTGTATAATGAAGTCATATTACTGCCACTGGAGAGAGTGTGTGTTTATTATGTATAAACGTGTAAATGAATGTGTAGGATGAATGAATTCCTTTATCCTACAAAAACATTGGGAACATTAATTCCTAAAACGAATGTGTAATTAATAATAATATGGACTACATTAAATGTGACTTTGTGTTTTGGAATATAATAAAAACAGGGGACAGCTATAGCGTTCAAAATGTACAATAATTAGAAACTAATGTGTACATAGGTCAAAGGAATGCTCATTTCCACAAAAACAACTTTGTGAAAGTTTTGACTAAAGACTGAATCTCTCTCTCTCTCTCTCTCTCTCTCTCTCTCTCTCTCTCTCTCTCTCTCTCTAATGCAAAAAAGATTCATACGTAGTAGTCACTTAATCAGTGAATGTTGAAAGCTAAAATAAATTACTGAAAACACTGTCATAATAATTTATATAATAATAATGTACAATTCAGTGCTTTTCAACACCTCTGCTCGGCACCTAAAGCAATAATCTTGTGTTGTATTGCTTAGCGGAAGATTTCTAATATTCGTTGAGAATTATTTTATGTATCTATAAGCAGTTTATTTTTTTGTTTCGTTTAAATTGCACCTGGCCTAACATACAAGACGCACGAACATGTCAAGGGAAGTAACTAGCCCATCCTCTCCTATCGTGCGAAAATGTCAATGGAAGTAACTAGCCTATCCGCTCCTATCTCGTTACTCGGAAGTCGTTGGTGCACCACAGATGATCGTTTAACCAACATACTCCATCTTTCTCTGTCCTCAGCAACCCTCATGGCTTCGCTCAGTGTCAAGCCAGTCCATTCTCGAATGTTGTCCTCCCACCTCTTTTTCTGTCTCCCTCTCCTTCTGCATCCTTGGATGGTATTTGCAAGGTCTGTTACTCTAGTGACGTGGCCATACCGTTGGAGTTTCCGTTTCTTCACCACTGTGAGCATGTCATCGTTTTGTCCAATGGCTTGTGTGATGATCTGTCGGACTTTGTCGTTGGTGATGTGCTGGGTATAGGAAATGCCCAGAAGTCTTCTGTAGCACCTCATCTCCATGCTTTGTATTCTTCGTTGTAGGTCTGCTGTGTTTTCTCTCAGGCAAATTTCCTCTTTTAAAAAAAACTTTATTATTATTATTATTATTATTATTATTATTATTATTATTATTATTATTATTATTATTATTATTATTATTATTTATTGATTTTTATATGTGGTTCCTTCCCAACCACTAAAGCTTAAACTTTATATTTAAACGTAATGACTGTTTAGGTGGGTTGCGCGCCTGAGTGTGAGAGTGAAGGTCAGTATGGATACTGACGCTTCGGACTGGGTGGATTCTGGGGACTCTGATGTCTCTGACTCTCATTTGGAAGGTGGAGGTGAGACTTCACGGATCTCGTCCCTCATGGTTGGTTTTCCGGGGCCTTGTGATTTCCTCAAGGATTGCGATGGCGGGGCGGGGCAATTTAAGGTGGTGAGCCGTAAGGGGAAGAAAATGAGCAAGAGGAAAGGTAGGGGAAAAGGCACTGTAGAAAAGAATCAGGCTTGAAACTGTGGTCTCCAGTGACGTTGACTCGCCTCTTTCTCCGGACAGGGGGAGTGGGAAGGAAATCTTTTCTGGCGATACCTTGGATCGGGTTTGTGCTGATTGAAGTGTTGGAGAGGGGTTTGGTGTACCAATGGGACCTCTTCGCCCAGTTTGCCTAATACAGGTCCCCAGGTCAGCATGGTTACCGCTTTCGTTAAATCACGTTTACTTTCCTACCAACATGCGTAGACACCCTTTCACTATTGCTCATGGTCAGTCGCTTCTGCCTATTATAATCTCTCTGTATATTACTATGACCGCACACTGCTATAGCCTTGACTCAGTGAATGTCCTGCAGTGGAATTGTTGGTTATTTGACAGATTCCATCCCTGTGGACGTAAGCGTCGGCCGACTCTGCTAAGCAGTGTGCGTGGATCCATTCTACTTGCATGGTTAGTGCCTGTTACACTCGTTGTTGTTTTTTTTATCAGTAGTTGATTCAGCCCCGATGCTTGAATCCTGATAGGTGTAACTCAGATTCGTTTATCCACGCAGCCTGTTCACTCAGCAACAAGACAGGAGTCGTCGTATGAAGTTTTCGAACTTTATTCAGCGAACATCAACAACTGCATACAATCGCTTTTTCCACTTTTTCTCTTTCAACTTTCAACTCCCTATTTTGAAACAGTGCGGCACTTATATAGGCTTAGTCTCTCTATACTCCAGAGAAGGAAAGAACATTCGGGCAAGACACAATTATAACCAATCAGAATAGATTTCGTCATAACTGTCTTACGTCATACAACCATATTTAGGTTTTGAAGCGTCTCTAGGTACCACTAGAATTATCCACACGCATCGATTGATAATAAACAACCAACTCTAGAAAATTCTCAAATAATATCGACCAACTAAAATTATCAACGTTTTTCAAAGCTTCTTCTAACAACAACGCAAAATCAAATCAAAGGTAAATATACTCTATTATTTCATGCTTTGCAAAATAAAACGATCATATCTATCGCGCGCGTCCCACACGCACCATCGCGCGCATCTCAACGTAACAGTGCCTCTGTGGTCTCGGCCACGCTGTGTTTATCTCAGCGATTATATTCTATGGGGCTCCTAAGAGTTTAGTGTCAGCTGCTTTTTGATTGCAGTAAGACTGGGGAGAGCTGGGCAGAACGCACAAGTCCAAGTCCCCGTTCTGTGTATAATGCAGATCTCCTGGACATTGCTGCAGAATTGCCGTTCCATTCAGGCACAGGTGATAGTCACCGCATCGCCACGGGTGGGTGTTTTCTATCGGGATGTACTTGAAAGCGATACCACTGCAGCTGAAAGCATCTGAAGCTGGAAGACCTGCTGGAGTTGACGATGAGTCTGTAACATGCAACAGAAATAACCGCTATTGATTGTTTTAAAAGTAATGTTGTTGAAGAGAGAGGGAGAGAGAGAGAGAGAGAGAGAGAGAGAGAGAGAGAGAGAGTTGCTTGCAAGGTAATTTATCCAGAATCTCCCTATCACTCCTGTTAAAGATGCATTACTGGAACATTGGCTTATTCATTTGGGAAGGGAATCTAGGTCTGATACATAGCTATATATTGGCTTGAATGGAAATAGGCCTTGAGCAAAATTTGTTTTAGGGTGGAATGGGTGCAGTGGGAGATTGCGCGCTTCAAAACATCCTTTCATCATCGTTATCATCATCAGCACCATCGTCATCATCACCACCATCATCATCGTCATCATCATCAGCACATCGTCATCATCACTATCGTTATTATCATCATCATTATCATCAGCAGCACTATCGTCATCATCACCATCATCGTCATCATCATCGTCATCATCGAGGTAATACACATTGCTGCGATCGGTACAAAGTATCGCCAAAACTCCCGCTAGCAGCAGGTGAAAGTATTCCCTCCATCCCTTCAAAGTATACTTTGGGCTCGCTGCTAGCCGCGGATGCAAAGCGCACTACTTTTAGTTTAGAAGTGACGGAAAGAGCGGAATATTGCTACAAGGGTTCGGGTAAGGGTTAGTTGTAGATATATCCCTAGCCCTTGCCCTAACCCTTTTCTCTACAAAAATGCTTGTACCGTCCCAAAAACCCATTTGCCTTCTTGGATTCTTAAATTGTATGAAACCAAGTGAGGACACTATCCGGCGTCAATAAACGGTTCGAAAAAATTCTCAGACGGTTCGTAAAAGACAGTTGACCTAGAAACAAATACAGCGTGACCTAATTCGTCGCCTAGAGGAGACGAAGCTTACCTCCCTTCAAGGGACAAGGGACATACTTTGGCCTGCTGCGCAGCGTGTGCCTGGAGTATACTTTCTTTCGATCGCAGCTATGGGTGCATCATCATCATCAGCACCATCGTCATCATCACTATCGTTATCATCATCATCATCATCATCATCATCATCATCATCATCATCATCATCATAGCACCTGCTGTAGACGTTTTGTGAAGCAGCGACGGCTGTCTGGAAGACATCTACCGCGCAGTCGTGACGCTGACTGGAATATTCTGGGAGAGCTTTCTGTCAGCCCTCACGGCTAAACAGTCTGTTTTCAGTGTCTGGCCGTTGAACAATGAAAAAGCCCTTGCAATGGATCTCGTACGCCATTGATTTTAAATGAATGGAGATCACTATGGCTTCAATATATTTAGGTTAAAGGAAAGACTGGTCTATATTTGATCAGTTAATCGACAAAGCAAACACTGTTTACCAAAATATTTAAAAATAAAATAAATAAAAAAATTATGATAAATTCAAACATAAAAGAATTTGATCAGATTCGTATACTTCGTTCAATTTGTCAGTACCAATCTCCATTCAATTCATCTCTAAATCCTTTTTCATCCCGTAGAAATATGCGTTCTTTCCGTCATTTCCTTCTACATCGATGACTACAGCCCGTCACCACTGTCAGAAGGCGTCTCCAAGAATATACTTTTGAGCGTCACCACTGCGCGGCCGGCCCGGAGATATATAATAATAATAATAATAATAATAATAATAATAATAATAATAATAATAATAATAATAATAATACTGGATGCGATATACGCGCCTTTCCCCAAAATCAATCAGGCTCAATGCGCGGCGTTCTGTACCAACATATACGCTCACCTGTCTCATCCACCCTCACACACACATACACACAACAAATGCACATCCATCACTCAAACAGGTGGTGTAAAGGCAGAAAAATTGCTATTGGGTAGACGGAAAGAAAATCGAATTTTGATTTTTGAAATTTTTATATTGACTGCGTCCAGTACCATTATTGAAGGGAGGGAGGAAACCGGAGTTGCAGGAGAAAACTCTCGGTGACCTCAATAGTCTCGTACCTAATACGTTCTCCCCTTGCGGGAATCAAACCCGCGTCCTTTGGCATAGGAAACCGGCGACTAATCCACTGCGCCACATAGCCGTCTCTGCTTCAGAAAACATCTACATGGGGTGATACCTACTGCAGGCTCTCGCCACTTACTTTTGCATTGGTCAGCGCGTGCTTTCTGCTGACAAAATGTCTCTGGCGTGTTGCTCCAAATGCACGGAAAGTCGCCCAATTGGTACTCTGTGCCATTTGCACAGCTGAAATTTGAAACACGAATACAGAATTATATTCTATAGCAAATAATCATTTCCAAGCTTAAGCAAAAAGTATATTGCTGCCTTTGTTGCGTGCGTCAGACATACTGTATAAGGTCCGGCGTCGTGACCTCAATTTGGTTCCGATGTAAATTACAGAATCAGATTGTATCAATCAGTATAGCATATTGTCAACATACCTCATTGTGTAGTTCAAGTTTCTGTCGCACCAAACGTACGTCGCACAGTTGTCTGGGTAGGTGTCTACGCTTGGGATGAAGGATGCTCCTGTCGCAGGACACTTGTACAGAGAAGCTGATTCATTCACTGGAAATAAACCAACGATTTTATCAATGTACATAATAACGTAATGGTGACCTACAGTATTGTACTGAGTGAGGAACGTTGATGCGTGTTTCAAATGTGGTCTTCACTTAGGCCTACGTTTAAGTTTGTATCAATAGAAATTATCATTTGGATGCTAGTTCTTTTACTTTCTCTGCTAGTACTAACTGAAGTCGAGCATTGTAGCTCAGCACTTTTGTGACCAACAGCCAAAGGTTACTTATCCTATCCTAATCCATAACTCGGAGGTCGTAGGGGCACCACAGATGATCGTTTAACCAGCGTACTCCATCTTTCCCTGTCCTCAGCAACCCTAATTGTTTCGCTCAGTGTCAAACCAGTCCATTCTCGAATGTCACACTTGACCGTGATAGTGATTTAAAAAAAAAAGTATTATAAACCCGTCACATGTGCTCTGCGATACCCTGTGATAATAAGGCATGGACATGCTTGGCTCGCACATGATGTGTGTGTGTGTGTGTGTGTGTTGGTGTATGGGTGTGTGTGTGTGTGTGTGTGTGTGTTGGTGTATGTGTGTGTGTGTTGGTGTATGTGAGAGGTACAAAGAGAGGGGGAGAGAGAGAGTTGGAATAAAATTTACGATGAGTATGATGTGGATAAAAGCGGATTACTGTGAATCCCTAATGTATAATTATGAATTTAAAATGTGAATCTGTGCCTGCTATCATTCTTGTCATTTCTTTTGGGATAATACCGTTGTGTTGTATTGTACTGTACTGGAACTGTGTATTGTATTGTATTGTATTGTATTGTATTGTATTGTATTGTTAATTAATGCTATACTAAAACTATGTGTCAAGCACGAGGCATGGACATCATGTAAACGACGTGAGCCTGTAAAAAGCCTTCACTTACTGTCTCTGTTACGAGGTGAACAACACGCGACTGCCGAAATTACCACATGACCTACTCTTCCTTCTTCTTCTTCTAAAATTGTATTTATCACATTTCTAGTAGCCTACATAGTTAGTAGAAACAAATTCTTTAACTTACAGATCCTTTCGTCGATGTCCAGACAGGGGTCGACCAGCTCTTGTGTGGTTCCTTCCACTTTTGTTGTCGGTGGAATTTCAGTTATTGTTATCGGCGGTGTTTCAGTTGTGGTGGCAGTGGTTGTAGTCGGCAGTGTTGTGGTGACAGTGGTTGTAGTCGGCGGTGTTTTAGTTGTGGTGACAGTGGTTGTTGTCGGCAGTGTTGTGGTGACAGTGGTTGTAGTCGGCGGTGTTTTAGTTGTGGTGACAGTGGTTGTTGTCGGCAGTGTTGTGGTGACAGTGGTTGTAGTCGGCGTTGTTTCAGTTGTGGTGACAGTGGTTGTAGTCGGCGGTGTTTCAGATGTGGTGACAGTGGTTGTTGTCGGCGGTGTTTTAGTTGTGGTGGCAGTGGTTGTAGTCGGCGTTGTTTTAGTTGTGGTGGCAGTGGTTGTAGTCGGCGGTGTTTTAGTTGTGGTGGCAGTGGTTGTAGTCGGCGTTGTTTTAGTTGTGGTGGCAGTGGTTGTAGTCGGCGGTGTTTCAGATGTGGTGGCAGTGGTTGCAGTCGGCGTTGTTTCAGTTGTGGTGGCAGTGGTTGTAGTCGGCGGTGTTTCAGTTGTGGTGGCAGTGGTTCTAGTCGGCTGTGTTTCAGCTGTGATGGCAGTGGTTGTAGTCGGCGGTGTTCCAGTTGTGGTGGCATTGGTTGTACATGTACATGTAGTCGGCGGTGTTCCAGTTGTGGTGGCAGTGGTTGTAGTCGGCGATGTTTCAGTTGTGGT